>OU015502.1:40639464-40769464 GCA_907164885.2 Dolomedes plantarius | reverse complement strand
TAAATGATAATGGGTCAGAGTCTGAACCAGAAGTAGCAGTTGAGGTGGGAGTTAAAGATGGAGTTGAAGATGATGCTACGAGTATTGGTGCTTGTACTAAACAAATGTCGCTATCTGATGAGCTTAGTATGTTTCTGCAAGAGAATTATAATAAGGAAAATCGTAAAAAATCAAAATCTGGTTCATATATCATAAGAAAAGAAATAGAGTTGTTTCGGGCAACAAAAAGCCGACCTGAAATGCTAGATAAACCTTTCAGGTCTTTAACAGCAATTCGACCAACTTCGGTGGAAGCAGAATGAGCATTTTCTGTAATGGGTCTCTTTGCTAATAAACTCAGAAGCCGACTCAATGATGATAATGTTATACATATATGTATATGTTTATTAACATTAAATTTATTTACTGTTATTTTTTATATTTGAAATTCTGAAATAAATTAAATGCTTCTAATGAATTATTTATTAATTTAGTTCTTTGCTATTGACCCCCTGGAACCAACCAAGTAAACCCGAGGAAACCCCGGGTTTTAAATTAAAAATCCCGTCAAACCCGGTTTTTAAAAAAGTTGCTCAAAATCGAAAACCCTAAACGTTACCCCTTCCCTCCAATCTCGGCTTCTTGCTCGGGGAAGCGTTTCACTTTTTCGCCTCGCCCTAGATAATCTTAGGCTACCGCGGCTGAAGAAATTTCACTTTAAAAAAGATTAAAAATTCTGCATTTGCTGACAGGGAAAATATGTAGAAGAAAATTCCCCATCGTTTGACATGGGGACCGAAGGTCGGTACAGCCCGCAATCCTTTCTCCCACACAGACTGTCGCTAAATCTCTCGCATTTATCAACTTAGCCAAAATTCCGCTCCTCGTGTTCCGGTATTCCAGTGGTTCTTCAGGATGCTGTGTACTAACCCTACTGAATTCGCTCACCTCAATGGTAACCTATGAGAAAATGTGTCCAAAGATTGCAGACTGGGATTGAAAGTTTTTTTTTTTTTTTTTTTTTTTTAATTGTACTTCGTAATAGAGAAAGAAATTTTACACCTCGGAGTATTTTTTTTAATAATGCAAATAATATTTTAAAATTTAAATTATTCGGGGAAAAAATCTGATCTAGTGTGTTTGAAACGCTCCTAAATTCCTTTGGTGGACGAAATTTCTAAAATGAATCCGGTTGCAAAGTGCACTAAAGTTCGGGCTATCTGAAAATACCATTTGTATTGGGATAGCCGGATGGTGGCTGAGTGGCTAGGGCGCTGGCTTTCGGAACCAGAGTCTGTGGGTTCGAATCCCACTTTTGGCATCGACGCTTGTATCTGTTCGGAATCGGCTTTAAACAGTAGGTCCCGGTCTAATTCGCTCTTGTGTAGCAAAAAATGACCATAGCTCTAAACCACACCAAACCATTTTTATTGGATTATATACATCGGTATTTACGTAGCTGTCAATAGTAGACACATCTTCTCCATAAGTTAACATCGAAGTGAGTGAATCCAATAGGATTAGTACACAGCAGCCTTAACCGGTGGTCCGAGAGAACCCAAGAAGTGGTCCGCGCGGACAGGAAAAGAAAAAGGTTTTATCGTTTCAAGACGACCGCGAATTTAAACAAATTTTTAGGAGTGGAAGCAGAAACATTTTTAGTTTCCAATTTTTTGTTCAAATTCTAAAAATTCCTGTATTTCTACCGCTTTGAGAACGAAAAAAAATTCATTGTTCTGTGCCATTTCGCAGCATTTTACAGCCATTTGTCAGCTATAAAAGGCAATGCAAGCTGAAAAATCTCGTTCATTTTTAATTTTTCGTACGCTTTTACTTAGCTATTAAGTTTTCTTTCACGTTAAATTCGTTATTGTTATTAAGTTTATTTGTAACTTTTTATTAAAGTTAGTTTGTTCCCCAGTTAGTTTGTTTATTCAGCATATAAAAACCATTTTAACCTCTAAAAGAACTGGTTGGGAGAGGGTCTCAGACGATTTTTTTGTTGTTTGTTTGTTGAGACAAGTGGTGCTTGACCAATAAAAGGTTATGAACCACTGCAGTATTCAGTTGTTTTCCGACGAGTGAAACGTGGGTGCTTCTCCCTTAGGTGACCACGAAGTGAGGACCTCCACCACACCGTCGAATACCTTCCGTTCGGAAATGCAGAGCGACGAGGTGCCCCTGGACTGGAGCAAGCGGGAGCAGCTGTCGGAGGACCGGAAGGTCGTCGGCTTCATGTCCGAGTGGCTTCAGGCACACAAATACATATCAGGTGAATACGATGGCACAGCGCTGACACTTGACTTCCAGTGGAATACTCATTTTTTCACCAGCCATTAGCATTTTGTAATGAATTTTTCCGTGAAATGTGTATGTGTATATATATATATATATATATATATATATATATATATATATATATATATATATATATATATATATATATATATATATATATATATATATATATATATATATATACAGTGTGTCCATCATTAAAGTCCCACTTTCAAAAGGCTGCAAAAAAAGAACCACTGGTCAGAATGACTTCAAATTTGAACTGAATATACTGGAAGAAGGGGGAAACGATTTGGCATAATAAAAGAAGTTCCAAAATGTTTCAATAGATGACGCTGTAAGCGGCATAACGAAAGTGGATTCGGCTACAAGTGATATTTTGAATCGAAATAGGACGGCTTTGGCATGAGTTGCACTGTAAACCAACTGTAGTGTTCAATGTGCATGTGTGTTTGGGTCGTTTGACGGAAAAAATGACTTACAAGTCAGTCAACAGTTGTGGCACTGTTAGTGGAAAGCCCATCCACCACGGCAAGGTCGTACCACATTGGGTGGGAAAAATTGGCTTAATGACCGGAATTTCTTTAAAGGTGCAGGCACACAGTCGTCGTTCTTGTAGAAGAGCTTCACCAGAAGAGCGCGATCCTTCATTGAGAGACTCATGACAAGCTACTCAGATACAATATGATGGGAACGCCACATATCCCGCGCTTTTATACCACATGCAATGTGTCGTGTGCATGAGTATCTTTTAATTAGTTTGCATAGTATGCCGCTTAAAGCGCCATCTATTGATACATTTTGGAACTTTTTTTATTATGCCAAATCGTTTCCCCCTTCTTCCAGTATATTCATTTCAAATTTGAAGTCATTCTGACCAGTGTTTTTTTTTTTTTTTTGCAGCCTTTTGAAAGTGGGACATTAATTATGGACACCCTGTATATATATATATATATATATATATATATATATATATATATATATATATATATATATATATATATATATATATATATATATATATATTTATGTATATATATATATATATATATATATATATATATATATATATATATATATATATATATATATATTTATATATATATATATTTATGTATATATATATATATATATATATATATATATATATATATATATATATATATATATATATATATATATATATATATTAATCATAATGCCCCCTGGCCGAAACAACTCCATACCAGGTACATAGATGGCAACGGTCAGTGGAATGCGAGTCCGATTTACAATGGCACCACAAAAGTAGGAGTCCAACTTGGCCATCTGCCACAACAATTTTTACCGATTACCCTCCCCCCAGGGTAACATCTGGAGGGCTCACACCTCCTCCCACCCTCAATGACATCAGAAAAGGACTTTCCGGTCTATGAATTTAGCGTGCCCCTATTGGCTCTAGACACGGTGGCATTTGATGGTGTTCGTCGGGATTTGAATCGAGTACTCCCACTCTGATGCCCGACTCGCTACTACAGTACTAGACAACCTCGGGCTCGTCTTTATGTATAAAAATGTTGATTGTTTCGATTTCGGAGAGCTACGGCCATTTTTTACGACACTAGGTCTCGTTAGAAGGGGACCTACAGTTTAAAGCCGATTTCGGTCGACTGCAAACAAACATATCAATTGCGGAACTCGAATCCATTGACTCCCAGCGCCCTAGCCGTTTGGCCATCGTCCGTCTAAACGTTTTTCGGAAGATATATGCGTTACTTTTGTGTTATTAATTCTGGATTATTATAATTTTCATCCAAGGTAGGATATTTGTTGAATCCTGTTTTTCGGTTCAGTTATTTATTGATGCTGCATGTTATAGGTTGCTAAGTAGTGAACAGTTAATGCTTTGCTTCTGTTGTTTCATATATTGTTTGTGCATCAAACGGGCTGTCTTATGGATAAATAGCTTTATACTTGGCTTTTGAGGTGGGTTTTTGTTTTGTTATCTTGGGTCAAGATGGATCCTTTGAAATTAGATCTAAAAAGTCAGGATGTGGTAAAGCAGTTGGAAGAGGTCACAAATAAGGCTAGATATAAGGCTACGCAAATATCTCAAGCTATACATGCTGGAAAGAGTAAATTGTCGGCGGAAAGCATAAAGACCCTTAATCAGGATGTAATGTCGTTAATGGGAGTTATAAATGACCAAAACATATATATACAGACGCTATTAGAGCGATTGAGAGTAAGCGAGGAAAGGTTGAGGGAAAGTGAGGAAAGTAGAGGAACTTATGCAGACATAGCTAGTAGAGGAAGAGAAAGAAGCCGCTCCAGATCCAGGAAAAGCGCGGAAGGACCAAAGCATGTAATGACAGTGATACCGAGAGAGGAACAGGATTCAGATTTGACGAAAATAAAGATACAGAATGAGATAGATCCCATACGATTAAAAGTTGGTATTGATGTGTTTAGAAAAATTGGAAGGGGAGGAGTTATCATAGGGACGGGAAAAGAGGAAGAACTTGAGATTCTTATGGAAGAATTTAAAAGAATAGACGCTCTAAGAGAGAATTTTAAGATAGAAAAACCTAGAAAACGTAAGCCTCAGGTTATTATTTATGGCGTCATGGATGAAAAGGGAGATGAAGAATTAAGAAAAATGATAGTATCACAGAATGAAGAGCTAAAGGACGGAGATGTTCAGATGATAACAAAATTTAAAGCAAGACAGGGAGAGAATATTATAATTAGTATGAATGGAGAAGCATTTAAAAATATAATGAAAATTAAGAAAATAAAAATTGGTTGGAATCGGTATTCAATAAATGAATATGTAAAACCAAAAGTGTGTTTTAAATGCTGGAGAATAGGACATTTGGCGAAGTTCTGTAAGAACGAAAAGATATGTAGAAATTGTGGAGGAAAATATCATGGGGACACCTGTAACGAACCTACAAAATGCTCGAATTGTTGTTTCATGAATGTAAGAAATAAAGTTCAAGTTGAAACTCAACATGTGCCTACCGATAATACGTGCAGTGTGTTTCGCACGGAGGTAGAGCGGATTAAAAGCAGGACTGATTATGGATAGCTCTTCTGTCCCTTCTTTTAAATGTCTCCATTTAAATTTAAACAATTCGATTGCAGCAGTCAGGGAGTTCGCAAGTAAGGTGGACTCTGATTTTATTTCAATCAACGAACCGTATTTTAAAAGAGGTGAAAACCACGAGATGGTCGGCTTTCCAAATAGGTACCAGTGCATATATAAAAAGCAAGAGCCAAAAGCGGCTTTGGTTATCAAAAGAAGTTATAAGTATATTAACATATTAACGACGGAATATATTGTAGCGATAAAAGTCATAATAAGAGGTGAAACTATTATTTTTATCTCTATATATTTGCCTCCCTCAGATGGTAACCTTGAAAGAATGGAACCCCAGTGGAGCCAGCTGGGTAGCATTTTAGAAAAGTATAAAGATGGCAAAATAATTATTATGGGGGACTTCAACGCTAGGTCTACAGACTGGGGGCAGCGCCAAACTAATATAAGGGGACTTGCTGTCATTGAGATGGCAATTCATTACAACGGCATCATTAGAAATGATCCGAACAGTATCCCGACGTATGTTGGGCCGTTTGGTATTGGCTGGCCTGATGTAACCGTTACAGTCGGAATTAAAGAAGAGCATGTCAAGGATTGGAAAGTCATAGATGATTATACTTGCACAGATCATAACGCAATTAGCTTTGAAGTAGAATTGAGAGATATTACAGAGCGGAAAATTGACAACCCCAGGTGGGAGATTAAAAATTTGAGATGGATTCCATTTAGAGTGGAGTTAAGAGAGAGATTAAAAGAGTTTAAAAGTAAAATGGCAGACTGGGATATTGATGAAAGCATTGGGAAACTAAATACAGTTATAATAGACTTATGTAAGAAGTACAGTAAAAAGAATATTAGGAAAAGAGATCGCATGGCCTGTTGGTGGACAGAGGAACTGACGATAGAAAGGAGGAAAACCAGGGCGTATAGAAGACGATATCAAAAAGAAGTAGATCCTATAGAAAGAAATAAATTAAGATTGAAATTTAAGGAAATCAGAGCGAAATATAGAAAGCTGATGAGTAAGGCTAAAAAGAGTAAGTTTGAGGAATTCTTGAATAGCTTAACAGTTAAGAACACCTCTGGCTTAATAAAAAGCATTATAAAGGAGAAAAGGCAAAATGCGCTGGAAATGATCATGGGGGTAGATGGTGTTTTAAGAGAAGAGGAAGAAGATATTGAGAAGGAGTTGGCTAGGTATCACTTTATTAGCGAAGAAGAGATCGAATTGGAGGAGAGAGCTGAAGAAAGTGGGGAAATTACTGAGATAACTAAAATGGAGATCGAATATAATATAGAAAATACGGCCACTAACAAGGCGCCGGGTCATGATGGGATTACGCTTAGTATTATAAAGGAGGTACATGGAGCTGATGATGACATCTTATATAGCATCTATAATAGGTGCCTCGACGCTGGTTATTTTCCTAGAGAATGGAAGCGGGCCAGAGTATTATACTTCCCAAAGGAAGGAAAAGATCTGAAGCGCCCGAACGCATATCGGCCGATTTACTTGTTGCCCGTAATGGGTAAGCTATTTGACAAGATACTAACCAATAGACTAGTGATTTATCTGGAAAAGGAAAATAAGCTATCGAATGAACAGTATGGTTTTAGGAGAGGGAGGAGCACAATTAGTGCGCTGAACAGTATTATGAAGATTGTGAAGGAGAATAAAAATAATGGTCAACATACTTGTTTAATTTCGCTGGACTTTAAAAATGCTTTTAACTCCATTAGGAAAAAGAGTATAAAGGATGTCCTTAAGAATTTGAAGATAAATACGTCTTTGAGAAAGATCATAATTAGTTTTTTAGATGAAAGAAAGGTGATTATGAAGAAGGGAGATCATGCCTATAATGTTGGTGTGCCACAGGGTTCGTCCATGGGGCCTGTGCTGTGGCTGATCACTATTAATGAGCTGTTAGAAATGCGAAAAGAGCAAAACCATTACCACATACAGGCCTATGCTGGCGATGTGATGATACTGATCAAGAGCACAGTTGCGTATAAGTTCACTGAATTGTCTAAAGTAGTGCTTGATAAGTGTGAAGAGTGGGCAAGGAAACACAAGCTGCAGTACAGCATAGATAAGTGCTGCTATACGATCGTAGCATGTAAAGGGAATATTAGCAGGAACCCGCCTATTAGGCTAGAGAATGAAAGCATTAAATATAAAAAGGAAATAAAATATCTAGGTGTCATCTTAGACTATAAATTAAATTTTCTTCAACATCTTGAGGCGGTCAAAGAGAAGTCAATTAAAATTCTGTATAAACTGGTGCACTTGGTGAAAAAGACGTGGGGATTGAAACCTGAAAACATTAAGGAAATTTACAGAATAATCATAGAAAAAATATTATTATATGCCTCAGAAGTGTGGTTCAGAGACCAAGAGAAATTTAAAATTAAGATCAGGCAAGCGCAGAGACCCTCATTGATAGCTATTACAAAGTGCTACTCTACGGTTGCAACCGATGCCTTAAACGTACTGGCGGGCTGTGTCCCACTCGATATTAAGGCTAAAGGAAATAAACAGCTGAATGAGCTATTTGAAGAAAGTAAAGAGATCATGGTTGGAAATGAGGTATTTAATAGTGCCAATTGTGATATCAGTATTAAACAGATAAAGAATATAGAAGACATAATGAAAATTAAATGGACGTTAGGTGCTAAGCCAATTTCGGACCATGTTTTTTACACAGACGGATCGAAAATTCATGACAGAATAGGCTCGGGCGGTGTTTACTATTTTAAAGAAGATCTGATAGAAGTCTATATAGAAAGAGTTATTGGCGGTAACTCGTATTTAGCGGAGGTGCGGGCTATTCAGAAAGTGCTGGAGATTATGAAGGACAGAAGTTTGAGGGAAAGTGACGTGTATACTGATTCTAGAAGCGCCCTGGAGGCATTAGGCACTTGTAATTATAAAGGGGCTGAGGTGGAAAAAATTAAAAATATCATTAGTAGAGAAAATTTAAAATTAAACTTTCATTGGGTCAAAGCGCACGTCGGTATAAAGGGAAATGAAGAGGCAGATAAAGCCGCCAAAGGGGCTACGGAGTTGGAAGAGGCTGAAACCAATTATAAGTATAATCGGAAGTTTGTTAAAAGAAAGATAGAACACCAAGAGAAATTGGAATGGCAAGCTAACTGGGATAATTCGAGTAAGGGAAGAAGTGTATATAACATCTTTAAATATGTTAATGAAAGCAGACTATATGGAGATTTTGTGATCAATCAAGCCATCACTGAACATGGGTGTTTTGGCGCTTACCAAAAGCGCTTCCATGGGAAGGACGATAAATGCCCATGCGGGGCCATTCAAACGGTCAAGCATTGTTTATTCGAATGTGACAATTATAAAAGCATTAGAAGAAATTTATTAAGAGGATTCGAGAATTGGGATCTGTATAAGATCTTCTGTGACTACTATTGTAAGAAAGCCATTAAGTATATTGTGAGGGATCTTATGGACCAGCATATGCCATCTTCGCACGTGGTTTCTTAGCCTCTTGTTGTGCTGTTTTGTCTTGTCTTTATCTGGACATTTTTTTTTTGCCATATTATTTTGTGAACAGTATTTGTAACTAGCTGCATGTATTTGTCATAGGTATTAAAAAAAAAAAAAAAAAAAAAAAATTTAAAAAAAAAAAAATCTGCATTAAGTGCGGATCATCTTTTAACTGTGAAAATAATCAGATAGGTAATTGTATGTATTGGTAAAATGGTCTGTTTCGATGCCAATGTTATGAACATGTACCTTGATCAGCTTTGTACATATTTGCTTAAATAAGTTTGTATCAATGCATATTGTTTTATAAGTTTTTTGTGAATTTAATTCCGTATTATAGCTAAGAAAATGGTATTGCATTTTTGTTTTCTATCTCGATCTTGGAAATGTGTCTATTTTTGGAACAGAATTATGTTTATGTTTAATAATTATGCGACTGCAATATGTGTAACTTGTATAGTAATGTAATTTAAAATAATATTAAGTGTTGTAAAGCCGGTATAAAATATGTGAATATATAAACCGCCGTATAAGCTTTTCGCTGAGGTCGGTGTGTAACTTTCGAACTTGTGTTATTAAGTAGTAGCATTAACAGCACGATTTTTTTTCAATAACAAAAGAAGTCAAGTTATATTTAAGCGCACGGAGTTAATGAGAAGGTAGATCCAGGCCATCTACACGTGCTTGGTTTTTGTCCATTTCCTCCGATTTTCTGACAAATAATAGTACAAAATTTCAGATTCTATCTGGATCACGAACAACTGCAAGGGTATATCACGTGATAACCCCGGTCCATCCTTCTGTAATAAATTACTGATTTTCTAATACACCTGGCGCAACTTTTGATCGGCAAAGAAAGATATTTTAGGCTGTCTTTCTTACTTCACCCGGCAGTCTCGGAAGAAAAAGATGCCGATAATACGCAGCGATATCAAGCAATTTCAAACCTTCTCTAACGAGTAATCCACGCATTTTATAGGCAGTCCATTACGGTAAGAACTCATTTCTACTGGATGCGCACAGGCACTAAGGTTGACGTCCATCCCACTTTTGCAGGTAACAAAGAAAAGCTCATCCTCTACGTCACGCTGACCACGGGTCTTGGGCTTCTTCTCTTCGGAACAGTGCTGGTCGCCCGCTACCTGGTCCGCCACGTCCGGTCCAGGCCGAACAGAAAGGTGGACGCGATCCAGGTCATCGACGACACGTTCTTCAGCGACAGCGATCTCGAGCACTATGACCCTCCAGAAGACCTCCTGCCCCCTCCGGTGGTGGTCAACTACACCGCTTCCCTGCGCAGGCAGAGCAGCGACGCCCAGCCCAGAGCGCCCGTGGCGGACGGTTCCGAGCACAACCACTACTTCAGCTGAGGGCCTGCCTCTCGCCGAGTCGGTTTCGAACTCTTGGGGGGTGCTGCGGGCCGCACCCACGCCTGTCGTGTGCCGACTCTGAAGGATTCTGTCATTGGACACCAAACTTGCCATGAGTTACGCATAAGGCCTTCTCGAGAAGTCGGCGAGCTTTCGAGGATAGTTCTTCGCAGTTGGTGGACATTTTGGGGAATTCTAGATGTGAAGAACTAGTGTTCCTCTACGTGTTACATATTTCAATTGTCTTTGAAATGGATTGAAAATGGTGCCGTTTAACAGAGATAGATTGCTGTAACAGGGCCGGAATCGAAATATATGTCTTACTTGGTGAACTAAAATTTCGTCAGGAATAAATGAACAGTATAGCTAGCAAAAAAAAAAAAAGATAGAAAAAGTGTATTACAGTCATAAGGTCCTCTCTTTTGTTTGACGATACTCAAAATGCGCGACTGTATTTTTTTCAGTTTTATCTAAAATAGAGTTTATTTTTTTCCATCATCAAAATAAGATATATTTAATTAATATACAATAATAATTATCTTACTGATTATACCACCCTTGCTTCCTAGCAATTAACATTCTATATGGAAAATAAAATAGTCACAATATGACATGTAACTGACGTTTTACGTTTCCCTACCAGTAAAGATCCCATTTGGGTTCTTCCAAAACCCTATACACTTCTCTGATCAACCTAAGTTTCCTTTATATTTGTTAAATTTTATTTTATAAAAGTTTTAAAATTTTCAAAGCATGGAAAGTACTTATTCCATTTTATCTTATTCTGAGCTTTTTTCCAAATACCTGAGCATGATTCTTACAAACAAATGTCACCTAATTTTACCATCCTAATAAAAATTTCGTTTTGCATATCATAATGCGAAACAAGAGGGTATTTTCACGTATTTTAAATAGTATTTCTTTTCGCGAAAAGTACAAGATAAATTTATTTCGTGAACACAAACGAAGGCTTAAGATTTAAATCAAAATCTCGTTTCAGTTTTTGGCCGAAACAAGCTTATGACAGCTTATGTAATGCCTTGAGCCAAGCTTACATTTCATCCGATTAATTATTTCCCCCCTCAACACAAATAACATAATTTAACACCAGGTGTCGCTTTGGAGGCTTTCGCTCAGAGAGACAAAGTTAAATTCCCTTATTTTTAAAAAACAATTTTGCCTCCAGCGCTCTTCTCTTTTTCCATCCGATATCTGTATTGACTAAAAATAAAATAAAATGAATTAAAATAAAAAAGTGACTGAATAAAAATGAAAGATTATTTTGAAGAAACCTCGGAACATCAGAGGACAAGACAGAGAAATAAAACATGGAAAAAAATGTGTAGTTATTCTCACATATAAGAATTCGTATCGTTCTGTGAGCGGAAAGCCCAGAAGCCCCAACCTACGATATTTAAAGGAGTGAATCCGGCCCCGTGCAGGAGTGGAGTTGAGTGGAAGACTGAGCAGAGTTGAAAATGTATGTGTAAATACTTGATATAAATATAAGTTGAATAATTTAATGAAAATGGCATTTATTACATTACCCAGTGCATTGTAGAAAATATTAAAAAAAATTTCATACTGGATACTTGGATTTATGTGTATGCACTTTTTCTTGCACCTTTCTCTCTCTCTGCCTATCTATATGTATATACAGTGTGTCCAGCGAAGGAGTCACTGATTTCAAAATTAAAAATCTCGAAAACAAAGATCTGTAGGAGAATGCAACAAACGGTATGTTTATCGTGAAAGCTGTAAAAATTGTATACACTAATTTTCGAAATAGTTACAAGAGCTGCCACCAGATGGCACTCTACAACTCGTATCAGCGTACATAAATAAACTCTTAGTCTTTGCAAGAAGTCTTTGCAATCACTACATCACAATCTTTTCAAAATGTCCACCATTTGCTATACGGAGGTGGCGCAAACAAGCAACAAAATTTGCCATCACACCCTGTAGTGTCCCAACAGAAATCGACCTGCCACACAGATCGCCTATTGAAGCTCGTCCAGCGTGGTGGGATGGTTCCTGTAGACAGTATTGTAGCATCTTGAACCAAAACGTGTTTAACTGGCGTGGTATCCGAGTGGTCTAAATTAGCAGGCCAGAAGTAACGAAAAACTTAACTTTTATTTAAACAGAACGTAACAATAGAGGTGTTGGTTTGAGCAGTTTACAGTATCACCAGACTGGTGCAAATGATGTTAATAGCGACAAAAACTCGGGCTTCAGGGAGCAGAAATCTCCGCAGTCGCTCTAGCCCAGATGTTACAGGGGCTCTCTCTCTAGAAGAACAGAGTCTCGCATATATACCCAGTTTGGAAACTTCGCCGGTGGCGCTTAGAGAAAAACGAGGAATTCCGTCTTGGATACGGTGACATTTTTATGAGGGAGGGAAGCGGCGTTTCGCCGATTTAGTCGGTGAAGATCAAAACTGAGGATTAACCCGCAGACATCCAAAAACGTCGAACTCCGGCAGTGAAACCGTAAGGGGTAGCCTTCTAACCTCCACAGAATTTTCAAAATGCTGTGCAAACATGTGAGAAAGTTTTTAAGGCCTGCAGCTGTGGACGGGCGTGAGAACCGCACATTACATGCGTGACGTCACAGTATATTTTAATATGCCCCACAAAAAATAGTCACAGGGACTTAGGTCCGGCGAATATGGTGGCCAATCCATGCCTGCGCCAATAAAATTCGGCTAACAGTGCCATCTGTTAGTAGCTTTTGTAATTATTTCGAAAATTAGTGCATCAAATTCTTACAGCTTTCTCGATAAACATACCGTTTGTTGCATTCTTCTACAGATCTTTGTTTTCGAGATTTTTAATTTTGAAATCAGGGACTCCTTCGCTGGACACACTGTATATACAAATCTATCTGTGTATGCGTATATATGTATAGATGTATGTATGTGTACATATAAATGTATGTATCCATATATACATATATAATGTTTGCTTCAACCTTGCAAAGAAAAACTAAATAGTACTCTATTCTGCATGCAGTGGATTTATTAAAGAGCCTTTCAGCTGTAGAGAATTTAAACTTAAAATTCCTTTCAAGAGGGATTCAGAACTCAAAATCCTTTTGTCCAATATGCATGTGGAAACTCACGTTGGGTGGGTGAGTGAGTGGAAGATCAAAACTATATTTTTTCGATTTTATATGCGAAATTCAGAAAATTGATCGACAGGTAATGTTTAACTCAGGTAATTAATGTTTTACTAAAACAGGTCAGTAGTTTATTTATTTTTTTTTAAATAAACCCGTTCACTAGCTTCCCGCATATCTCTACCTCCATCACGTCCTACTAGACGGTTGTAAAAAGTCGTCGGACAGGTAGCGTTTAACAAAATGACGACCAGACTAAATAACACTAAATAGGACGAATTTTATTTACAAGGATTGGAGAATGATGACATCACGGAGTGATATTTTAACACAAAGCACTCTAAGGATTCGGCGAGTTGTCAAAGTTCAGGAACTTCACACAGCATGAGCAGATACGGTTCAGATAAAATCTATACGATTCTAGTTGGCACGTCCGATTAAGTCTGAATTCAGGATAAGCGCTTTCACTGGCTCCCTATACTGGAGACTATTTGTCTGGTTGAGGGAACTGCTGTCAGAAACCACGACGACAGGATGTCGAGCTCAAAGTCAGATCCGTCTGGGGTCGAATTTTCACTTTATCTCCTATAACTATACAGAGCTTTAAGTAAACTGGTCGACCGGGGTCGAATAAACTTCCTCTCACGTCAGGAATCAGGAGAGTTACTCTCTCTCCTATCACGATATAATGCTTCCGTCAGAAGCTGATCGACTGGATGTCGAAAACGAATTCCTATAACACAGGAATTTAGAGACCTTACTGTCTCGATGATTCGACCTAGCCCTAGGTACGAATCAACTAAGAACACCTATGGTTCTAAGACAAGTTCTCCGTTGGAGAAACAATTTTATCACGACCGCACTGGCCGGAGTGAGCGACTTCTCACCTTGAGATTATGCTTACTCCACACCAACGGCGGCGGAGACGAAAATCATGTATCTTCGTTGTTGCGCATGCGTATTACAAACAAATTTTCACTCCCCCGGTTCGTCTCCGTCTCTTGTCTCTGCGGTTTCAAGTTGGAAAAAGTTCAACTTTTGTCTCTGCCGCCATGTTCGACAGCCAATCAGAATAAAAAGAGAAGATTATGCGCATGCTCAAATAAATTGCCTTTTCTTCCCGTCTCCTAGCTGTGTGAAGGCTTTTATGACAGCCACAGAGACAGGTGGCAAAATGTGTCTGTCTTTCGTTGCAGTCGCCGTTGGTGTGGAGTAAGCATAAGAGGCTAACTAACGCTAATTTTTTCCCAGCGACCTAACTTTGGATTTGGCGCTCCGATCGCTGGTAAATTAAAATGATTTTAAGTGGTGCGCTTTAAAGGTGACATCATCTTTAGGGGCTGTTATTGGTCCATCTTTTCCCGCTGAAGATTCAGAGGTGAGCTCGCACAAAACGTACTTGTAAGGGCCTGTTCACATAGGAGTCCGTTGCGTAGCGTTAAGGAAAAGATGACGTTGAGACGAAAATAAACCAATTATAGGCGGTAAAAATTTCATTGCTAATCGTTTGGAGGCCTATGATTGGTTTATTTTCATCTCAACGTCATCTTTTCCTTAACGCAACGCAACGGACTCCTATGTGAACAGGCCCTAAAACTCCAACTTCCGAAATTTCTGGTAGAAAAAATATTTATGTTGAAAAATTAAGAGGAATAATGACTAATACAATACATGATTTGTTTCTATCATGGAAGGAAAAAAGAATCACAATTTCTTCCGATTTACCCCGACCCCGATTTGGTCCCGAATTACTCTATTTAATAAAAAATGCATAAAATTTTAATCAGCATGGGGAAATATGCTCTGTCTCATGTGTACATGAACGTACTCACGCGCATTTGTTTGCGTTAACAAGTTTGTTCTACGCATTACGTTTGTTACAAATTTGTTCTATGCTTGCGTTACGCATTTGTTCTATAACCTCTCTCAAAAATAGTACCTTAGTCCCGGGGCATACGAAAATTTCTCTGAGAGAAAGTGGCGTCATTGTAGCACATATTTTTAATCTAAAATAATGCTCATTGGTAGATTTTACAAATATACCGCACGATGAAGCACTTTTCGCATGGCAAAATTTTCGTATGCCCCAAGACCGACTCCCATAATCGCAATTCTAGAAATAAACCGGGGAAAACACGTGTGTAAAAATTAAATTATGGAATTCATTTCCATTCTACCACCTGGTCCTTTATCTTCCCTTTTATGTTTTCCATTTTAAATCTAAATTAATTTACTGGATTAAAAGAAATAATTTTGTCATGTTATTAGAAGCGCAGTAAGAATCGTCTGAAATTAACCAGAATT
The DNA here is from genome assembly GCA_907164885.2 of Dolomedes plantarius. NCBI lineage: Eukaryota > Metazoa > Arthropoda > Arachnida > Araneae > Dolomedidae > Dolomedes > Dolomedes plantarius. The sequence continues at coordinate 40,753,797 of OU015502.1, read as the reverse complement.
CAATTCTGAGGATTTTATTTCGGATGCGAGAAATGGCACATTCAAAATCATTTACCTGAGTTATTTAATAAAGATTGTTTGGCAATTTTTAAGCCATTTTAATTCTCGATTACCACAGATTGTTCTCTTAAGAATCTTTATTGAAAATTCGTTGAATTGAATAAATTTGCGATCATTTTTCCTTTTTAAAAGAAAATGAAAAATGAACTTGAAAAATTTCTAAAGTAATTAACTGGAATGAAGAATACGAGAACAAGCTATTTCTTCAAAACTACGAGATACATTAGAGCCTTGAGAGGGATGAAGTACAATCGCGATAAAAGGAACATAAGAAATACGGAGTCATGTCTATCTCAGAAACATTAAATCGTTATCTAAAATTAAAAGGAAAACCCATCAAGAGTACCTTTCCGGATTTGTAATCGATGGGACAGTAAGTACTCGATTCCTTTGTTGGGAGCCATTTTTCATACCAAGTAAGATTGTTCTATGTTGGCCTAATTTATATTTTATTAAATCTGATGAAAAGTGTAGAAAGTTATAAGAATATTAGATTGAAATTTCAACATAAATTTTAACGTACGTTCAGAACAAATTGCAAAACAAATATTCACTAAGCCTAACCAAATGTAAATACGTGCGCTATCTTTTAAAGGTTTTTATTATACTATTCGAATGTTAAACAAAAACTCTTACTTTACTTGACCTCTAGGCTCAACAAGCTAAAGCTTTTTCTTTTTAATCGTTTTCACTACGAAAAAGAAGAGAACGGACAATATTTTAAACTCAACAAAATGGCAGCCATTTATTTACAAAACTACAACGTTGTCACTCAGTCTTTAACGTTCAAAATCTTGGGCCTTGTTCATATAGAATCCATCAGCGTCAGCGTTAGGGCCTGTTCACAGAAAGTCCGTCAGCGTTACACGTATTGAAATATACAACCGATTACAAAACCTCAAACTATTAGCCACTAAATTGTTAAGGCCTGTGATTGGTTTAAATTTGTCAATGCGAGTAACGCTGACGCTGACGGATTCTATGTGAACAGGCCCTTACTTTTTTAAACGCGTTGCCAAACACAAAATAATAAATTATGTACATAACATAAATGTTACTTATTAGTTGATTAAAATATCAAAATATTTATATTATTCAACGTAAATACGTATTAAACACAAATAAAATAAAATTATGAAAGCTAAAGTTTTTTTTAATAATAAACAACAAATTTATATTTCTGGTAAAATTATTGATAAATACTTATGCAAATAGTTTGAAGATCAACCCCGTTTAAGATATTGATTCATGATATAAATAATAAACATTATATATAACAAATATTATATTCATCATTTATATTTCTTAAATGTAAATATTAATATTTAATGAATTAAAATTATAAAAGCTTAATCTTTTAAAATACAGATTAAACTAAATGTGTCTGTGCTGAAATTAATGTTACATATATGAATTTAGAGATTAAAAATCAATATCTGAAGCGAGATATTGATTTTTGATGACACGTAAAGAATTAATGGTATTGATTAGTGATAAAAAAAATTAAGAATCTTCCCCTGATGATAAACAATTCGATTATTTTTAGCTTTATCGATGAGATAATTAAATTACGTGTTATTTTATCTATAGTTTGCTGTCCAAGTATTTACGTACGATATTAAATTTTTCGTGTTTCGCCAGTTTTTGGAAAGTTCTATAAATTATTAGCAATTTATGAATTATTATTATTATTGTTTTGAAAGTAATAACAGGAAATGGTAATGAAAATTTCAAAATCCGGAGAAGAATTGCTGTTTCGAAACGCTTTAGATGAAGTCGTAAATATGTAATATGTAATAAATATTATATATTACAGATATTATGTTTATCATTTATATTACTTGAATGCATAACATGAATACACCACATACTATAAAAATGTTACGTGCTGTGTGCATATTATATATTCTATTCTGCATTCAGCCGTGGTGCAACCAGAATGTTCTCTGTACAGTTCAGCGCATGTACTGTATACAGTTATAAATGCATCGTTTTATATCCTCTACATACAATATATATGTAAATCTATATATATAATCTCTCTCTCTCTCTCTCTCTCTATATATATATATATATATATATATATATATATATATATATATATATATACAGGGTTCCATAATTAAAGTCCCGTTTTCAAAAGGCTGCAAAAAAAGAACCACTGGTCAGAATGACTTCAAATTTGAACTGAATATACTGGAAGAAGAAGGAAACGATTTGGCATAATAAAAAAAGAGTTCCAAAATGTATCAATAGATGGTGCTGTAACATTTTGGAACTTTTTTTTTATTATGCCAAATCGTTTCCCCCTTCTTCCAATATATTCAGTTCAAATTTGAAGTCATTCTGACCAGTAGTTCTTTTTTTGCAGCCTTTTGAAAGTGAGACTTTAATTATGGACACCCTGGGTTTTCCATAATTAAAGTCCCACTTTCAAAAGGCTGCAAAAAAGAACCACTGGTCAGAATGACTTCAAATTTGAACTGAATATACTGGAAGAAGGACGAAACGATTTGGCTCAATAAAAAAAGTTCCAAAATGTTACAGCGCCAACTATTGATACCTTTTGGAACTCTTTTTTTTTATTATGCCAAATCGTTTCCCCCTTCTTCCAGTATATTTAATTCAAATTTGAAGTCATTCTGACCAGTGGTTCTTTTTTTGCAGCCTTTTGAAAGTGGGACTTTAATTATGGACACCCTGTATATAGATAGATAGATAGATAGATATAATTTTTTGCAAGTATTATGTAACAGTATAGACTATGTACTTATTTGTATATAGCTATATTTTATACTTGTAGTACGTACACACAGAGTATACTGTTATATTGTATGTCTTGTTTGTACACTATTATTTAAGTTGAATATACGGTTACATTGCTAGGATTACTGTATGTATAACAGTAATATATAGTATGTGCTATTATTTATATTTTATATATCGTTGCGTTTTTATACATTCAAGATATATTACAATATATATATATATATATATATATATATATATATATATATATATATATATATATATATATATATATATATATATATATATATATATATATATATATATATACATATATATATATGTGTGTGTAAGGATTTATTATGGGGGACTAACCGTAAGAAACTTTAAAAGGAGGTTTGCTAGAGAAAATGGAAATTATCAATTAAATACTACTAATTTATGAGGTATCGGAAAAGAAGCATCGCGGGGAAAATAGATAATAGGGTTGGATTTGATTGACAGCTTAGCTCCACCCCAGCCTCATCTCGGGTGCATACGTAAGACCCCTTGTGTGCATGCGCAGTAGTTCTAGAAGCTTGGGACAAAGAATCGAAACGTCAGAGGCAATGTGATTACCTATTGAGTAAGACGTGCCGCTTGGCGGGCACGCGTTTTGGATAGGGATGGGAATAAGAAATTTAGATTGTTGGAAATTAAGTTAGGGATTGATTCGTAAAGCGTTAATATCAATTAATGGAGCTGATTTTTAGAATTTGGATTAATAAATATATTTCAGAAGAATATTGGTTTGGTATTTGTGCACTCGCCACATCTGACTGCTGGTAGAAGAAGATGGGGGATTTTCGGGAGCCGACTGCAGTTGTAAATTAAGAGGAGTTTGGACTACATAGTAAATTATGGGTGTGAAGAGCAAGTCCGATACACACACACATATATATATATATATATTGCTATAGTTATACATACAATAACAAAAAGGGCATACTACCATACTGTTATGCAAACAAAACATTTATAACTGTGTACCGTATACATTTATATATAATATGCATACAATATGTATAGCATTATATACACTTGAACATGCTGCTATACATACTTTCTTCACGTACGTATGTGCTGTTAAACGTACCCTATGAATACAACTATGCGCACTCAGTATAGTACTTTACATACAGCACATACAGTAAAACTGTTACATGCTGTGCATATACTAAATATTTTATATTGTAAAAAGGCGAGGCGCAACCAGAATCCTTATCTAGGGGAGGACGCATTCCTGGGGCAACGAATTTCGTCTCGGAATGGGACTGATGAAAATGAACTATGAAATTACCTTTTTTTTCTCGATTGTTTTTTGGGCTTAGGAGGTTTGGGGTGTGGAAGGGAATTCTCAAACCCTTCCTCATGTTTGCAAAACTGGAATATAGCATGTGTAATGATATGTATAATGATATATACCCTACGAACGTCTACAGCAGGCACAATAGTATAACGCATGCATTGATTTTTACTGAATACAACGTTATATTATATTGTTGTCACATTTACAGCTCGTCGGCCAAGTTAAAAGCCTAAAAAATACTAGCCCACAGAACTTCCTTGAAAACGGTCGAATTTTCCTTCGAGGCCTACGAGACGGAATCGCACCCCGCCGATAGTCGATTAATGTAATGACTCTGCCGGTCTGACAACACAAAGTTGGATCCCCCACCCATTACCCCTAGGCTTCCATAGCGCCCCGCGTCGTCGAATTCTAATGGTTCTTGACTGAAAGCGGCTGTTGTTCGAAGGCAAAGTCAACAAATTGAGAAGACACACCGGGCACTCTGGCACAGACCAAGCATTGAGAGTTGAGGCTTGTAGTTTGCCGACACTGTGCGTGGAACACTCCCAGTGTGTCGTCGACAGAATTGATATATTTAGAGCTTATTAGTTCTTGATAGAACTTTCTGCTTTCAAGTTACTTTTTTTTCCTTTCTTTTTTAACTGTTCTTCTATTTTTTTGTACAGAAATATGTTTTCTTTTTCGCGAGGCCCAACGAAACAACGGGTTTCGAAATTTGAACACTTTCTACAAAAAGTGCAGCTGCAATTGATCGTTGCATCCTAAGCCCTGAAACAGTGCACATTTTATTAAATATTTTATTTTAATTAGATGTTCAACGCTATTAAATACCTCAAAACTTCATTACAAAGAAATTCGATAAATAGAAATTAACTAAGTAGCAAAAACATTTTATGAATACGGACAAAAAGTTGAAAAAAAAAGAGATTAAAATGCTAATTTTTTTATGTAATGAAACGTCAGTAGTTCCACTTAATTCATTCTGCATAAGTAAAAATAATTCGTAACAAACGAAACAAAATGATACATATTGCCTCAAAACTTTATCTAGCAATAGGCACATATTGTTCTTCCAAAGGCTCGAGAAACGAAAAGAAACCGTATAAAAATATATTACATAACGGAAATCGTAACATGCGATAACAATGGCCTTTTACTAAATTTCAAATATGATAAAGTGTAATGATTTACATTCACATTAAGCGTAAATATTTACATTTATATAAAAGCAATTGTTTTATGCTGTAGTGGTTTTTTCAACACATTTTTCACACTTCCCACGGCATTTCTAGCCATTTATTTCATAAAATTTTCTCCGCATTTTTAAGCTTTCTTTTAGACATTTCCCGCTCTTTCCTTAACATTGATCCCCTAGGAATTTCCTCGACATTTTTAGCCACTTCTTTTTATAAAATGTGCTCCAGAGTTTTAAGGCTATATCACTCTTTGACATTTTCTTAAGAATGATCCCCCAGATTTTCCACGACATTGCTCACGACATTTCTAGCCACATTTTTTCCCTAACATTTTTTTCCGCAATCATAATCTATTCCGTTTGACATTTCCCGCACTTTTCTTTCCTCCCTGAATTTTCGCGATATTTTCCACTACATTCCTCTCCACTTTTTTACAAACACTTTCTTTACTGATTTTATGTTTTACCGATTCTTTACCGATTTTTAAAATTGATTCCTCAGAATTCCCACGACATTTCTTGCCTCTTTATTTCATAACATTTCCTCCACAATTTTTAGTGTATTACTCTTCCACTTTTCCCTCTCTCTTTTTTTTAAAGATTGATCCCTCAGAATTTACACGACATTTCAAGCCACTTTTTTCCATAATATTTTCTCTTTCACTTCATTTCAAAGTATCTGCTTGCACTTTTAAGCTAATTTTCTTTCACATTTTCCTCACATCCCTTAAAATGGATCCCTTCAGGTTTTTCATGACATTTCTAGCCCCCCTCTCTCTCTCTCCTTTTATTTTATAAAGATTTTCTCCACACTTTTGAGCTGTATCACTCTGACATTTTGCCCACTTACCTTGAGACTCGTCCCCTCTGAATGGACAAGGCATTTTGTACGCCATTTCTAACCACTTATTTTCATACCGTTTTCTCTGCAATTTTTAGCTATTACTTTTCGATATTTCTCACACTTTTCTCACGATTTTTCACTTCACATTTTCCATTGCATTTCCCACGACGTTTCACACCTATTTTTTTAATGTAATATTTTCTGTGTAATTGTTAACCTTTAGCTTATGGGGTCCATTTTTCCGATTGCTTCTTTAGAACGGGAAGTTTCATACCCCCTTTGTAAGAACGTGCATTAAGGGGTTTATATATATATATATATATATATATATATATATATATATATATATATATAATATATATATATATATGTGTGTGTGTGTGTGTGTGTGTGTGTGTGTGTGTATGAGATAATATTACTAAGCTTCATCTCTGTCCTGGTAACCCCTCCTTCTTGTCTTGGCGTAAACGCTTCGCCTTCCCACATACTAACTTCCTCCGCCAATTCTGGCAACCTCTCTGACCTAATTCTATTTTGGCGCTCTTTGCGGTAGACGCTGGACTGGCTCGAAGCGAGTGACATGTGTTGCTTTACTGTTTAATAAATTAGTTTGTTCCTGAAGCTGATTTTATTATTTTCCGGCCACGATGTAAGCTACTATTTCATGAGATGTCCATCCGGACATTTCATATATATATATATATATATATTCATTCTTGGGCCAGCATTCTTGGGATACATGCTATCCCACCCCGTATGGAAAAGGTTAAATTGTACCTCATTGATATTTCCCTCCATTTTCATAGAAACGTAAGAATTATAGAGTCAATTTTAGAGAAATGCTATGTGACGTGCACATACTGTATATTCTATTCTGCATTTAGCCGTGGTGCAACCAGAATGCTCTATATACAGTTCAATGCCTATACCGTACACGTTTTACAACCTCTATATACAATACATATAATTTTTTTAAAGTTTTATGTAGCAGCATAAACTATGTACGTACTTATAATATATAGCAGAGGTGGGGAACGCGGCCTGCGTGATCTTCTTGTGCGGCCTTCATAAAAGCTAGCATTTGTATTAATTAATATTTAGTTTTACAGATTACAACAATTTGCAAATCAATGGAATTAAATAAAGAACGGCATGAATGAATGTACGCAGGCGTCGCGTTACGAAGCATGATCCAAATATTCAATTACTTTCAAGCAAGAAACGACTGTAAATATCCCACTTGCTTAAATTTTCCATCGGATTTTAAAATTATTTTAGGAATTGTTGCTATGTCAGTTATTTATAATTTAATACTATTTTTTCCTATTGTATTTCTTTATAATGATAAAATTATTTAAAAATACTTCTACTTTATTATTTTTATTTGAAGTGGTATTTAAATATGTAGTTGTTTATTAAGATTTAAAATATATATATTATGTCTGCGTGTGTGCTTACATAAATAAAAATACCAACAGTGAAATATAAAAAATTACAGTGGTATCTATGAATCTAATAATTTTATAAAAAAAAATAATAATTAATGATTAATGTTATAACAAGCTTTTACCCTTATGTGAATACAAAGATATTTTATATTGTAACATTTTAAGTCAAATAATAAATAAATAAGGACTTAATTTTTTTGTTATTTTTCTATATAATGCACCAAATTATTAAAACTATACCTAACTATAATAATTTCATAAAAGTCGCATTTATAGGTACATCAACTTATGCGGCCTCCTTTATTACTACCTAATTTACATGTGGCCTCTAATGGTAAAAAAGGTTCCCCATCTCTGGTATATAGCTTTACTTTATGCTTGTACACATAGCACACTGTGTATACTATTATGTATATTGTACTGCGTATACTGGTTATACACTATTATGTAGGTTGAATCTATGGTTACATAGCTAGGATTACTCTATGTACACTGAAGTGCCAGAACAACTTGGATAGACGATCCCGTTCGAAATATGGAACAATATACACTTTCGCGTAAATAGTTTCATCCTATAGTATTGTATACAGAATGATAGACCTTTTTAGAAACTAAAGAGCTGATTGTGCAGTAAAGTATAGCATATAATCGGGATTTAAGTGACTCTTAATGAGGTATAGTTGGTACTCCTGTGATGGGTCATGACATTACGGAGTTAACCCTTTGAGAGGCGCCGTTTGCAGAGTGCAAACGCCTAAATCTTGTCTTTTTTTCACTTTCCCTCAATGTATTGCAGTAAAATGAGCAGAAAAATTATTAGTACTGCCATCTGTTATAAGTTGAAAGAAGTAAAACCATTTTCCACCATTAATTTTATTTTTCAACCTTTAATTGGAAAAATTTTCAAGATTCTTTAGGTAAAAAAAAAATTGGGGAAAAAATGGGCACCGTTCAAACGGGGGAGATTGTTTCTCCTGAAAGGGTCACTGTTGGTATTTTCTCCTGAAAGGTTTCTCCTGAAAGGGTTAAGGCAAAGTATAGATTCTCCCATTCGACCATTCAAGGGTGTATGTTGAATACAAGATTTCTATTAAAACATCGAACCTACGGCAACAGTGTGGCCGTCAAAAGACTCTGGATGTTCGTGACCGGCGTTTTCTGTTGAGAATCATATCAAGCGAAAGGAGAGCACCATTGGCGCGAATAATATCGTAATTCAATGCTGGGGCGTCTACTAACATTGATTTGAGGACTGCCCAACGTTAACTTCATAATATGGATTTTAATAGCCGATGCCCCGCCCGAGTGCCATTGCTTTACTCGTGAGATGGAGCTTTGAGCCCCGTTTTGTCTAGGGAACACCACCCGTGGACTCTAGAAGACTGGAAACGAGTAGCTTGATCTGACGAGTCCCTTTTCCAACTGATTAGGGCATTTGGAAGGGGCACCGCCCGTGGACTCCAGAAGACTGGAAACGAGTAGCCTGGTCTGACGAGTCCCTTTTCCAACTGATTAGGGCATTTGGAAGGGGCACCGCCCGTGGACTCCAGAAGACTGGAAACGAGTAGCCTGATCTGACGAGTCCCTTTTCCAACTGATTAGGGCATTTGGAAGGGGCACCGCCCGTGGACTCCAGAAGACTGGAAACGAGTAGCCTGATCTGACGAGTCCCTTTTCCAACTGATTAGGGCATTTGGAAGGGGCACCGCCCGTGGACTCCAGAAGACTGGAAACGAGTAGCCTGGTCTGACGAGTCCCCTTTCCAACTGATTCGGGCAGATGGAAGGGGCACTGCCCGTGGACTCCAGAAGACTGGAAACGAGTAGCCTGGTCTGACGAGTCCCCTTTCCAACTGATTCGGGCAGATGGAAGGGGCACCGCCCGTGGACTCCAGAAGACTGGAAACGAGTAGCCTGGTCTGACGAGTCCCCTTTCCAACTGATTCGGGCAGATGGAAGGGGCACCGCCCGTGGACTCCAGAAGACTGGAAACGAGTAGCCTGATCTGACGAGTCCCCTTTCCAACTGATTCGGGCAGATGGAAGGGGCACCGCCCGTGGACTCCAGAAGACTGGAAACGAGTAGCGTGGTCTGACGAGTCCCCTTTCCAACTGATTCGGGCAGATGGAAGGGGCACCGCCCGTGGACTCCAGAAGACTGGAAACGAGTAGCCTGGTCTGACGAGTCCCCTTTCCAACTGATTCGGGCAGATGGAAGGGGCACCGCCCGTGGACTCCAGAAGACTGGAAACGAGTAGCCTGATCTGACGAGTCCCCTTTCCAACTGATTCGGGCAGATGGAAGGGGCACCGCCCGTGGACTCCAGAAGACTGGAAACGAGTAGCCTGGTCTGACGAGTCCCCTTTCCAACTGATTCGGGCAGATGGAAGGGGCACCGCCCGTGGACTCCAGAAGACTGGAAACGAGTAGCCTGGTCTGACGAGTCCCCTTTCCAACTGATTCGGGCAGATGGAAGGGGCACCGCCCGTGGACTCCAGAAGACTGGAAACGAGTAGCCTGATCTGACGAGTCCCCTTTCCAACTGATTCGGGCAGATGGAAGGGGCACCGCCCGTGGACTCCAGAAGACTGGAAACGAGTAGCCTGGTCTGACGAGTCCCCTTTCCAACTGATTCGGGCAGATGGAAGGGGCACCGCCCGTGGACTCCAGAAGACTGGAAACGAGTAGCCTGGTCCGACGAGTCCCTTTTCCAACTGATTCGGGCAGATGGAAGGGTCTGCGTGTGATGAACACGTCAAATGAATGAATCCAGCATGTCAACGAGGCTGGTGGGGCCTTAGTAATGGTATGGGGTATGTTCAACTGGCATGAATTAGGACTCCTCATACGTTTACAATTCCTCTGAAAAATGAACGCTACCCTAACATCCTTTCAGTTGCGGTAGAGCCATTGATGTCATGCATTCACTTTAATGGGTTTGGGCGTCCCCCACTAAGAGAGGACGCCACCACAAACATCCACAGCCACCAAATTATGGTTTGAGGAACATTCATCTGAGTTTTGGTACCTGAAATATCCCTCTTGTCACCCAGATCTCAACGTTATCGAACATATCTGGGATGCCATGCAATGTTCCTTTAAAAGCAGAGATCAACCATCTAGGAATATTACAAAATTATGGACCCCCCTTTCAAGGAAGCATGATGTCCATTGTCTATGGACACTTCCTTAGAGAGCTCGTAGAGTCCAAGTCCTGTCGTGTTACTGCAGTTCTACGATTCAGAAGTGAATTTGACAGGTATCCCAGTTTTTCTGGCACTTCAGTGTATAACAGTAATATATAGGTTTTTTTTTTGGGGGGGGGCTAATGTCCCTGGGGGATGACGACATTACACCCCAGTCCGGTGTACATGTGAATACAAGAAATAGAAACAGACAAATGACACAATCACAGAAGAATTTTATTGACAAACGATGACACCGGCGATGGACGATGGGTTGCAGCTCCCCTTTCTAGACGGGGCTCCATTTGCAGGCGGAAGACTGACCGGTTCCCCAGAATACAGCCAAGTCTTATGCGGGAATCGAACCCGCACCCCCGGCGGGGCAGGCTTATGCCTTAACCACTTAGCCACTGGGCGACAGTAATATATAGTAGGCATTATTAACGATATTCTATATATCGTTATGTTTTTATGCATTCAAGATATACACTGCTGGCCACCCAAATTGCAACACCAAGAAAGACAAGAGATATCACAACAAAATTTATTTTGTAGATAACATGTTGACCAAGTATCAAATGATTAAATTTATAGACTTCTGTGAAGTGTGGTTCCTGCCAAAATCAGTAGCCAGAGTAGCCGCCATTGTTGGAGGTCACCGCTGCCACACGAGTCGGCATTGATTCAAAGAGACTTTGGATGAGTTCTTGGGGTACAGCAGACCAAGCAGCTTCCACACGTTGCCAAAGTTGATCTGCTGTGGCAGCTGGGGATGGAATCTGGGTCAATCGTAGAGCAACCATGGACCACATGTTTTCTATCGGCGAAAGATCCGGAGAGCGAGGCGGCCAGGGAAGCAATTCAATCTGGCGATTGACGAAGAACCGTTGGACAATGCGTGCCACGTGTGGTCGCGCATTATTCTGTTGAAATATGGCTGTGGGCAAGCCCTGAAGGTAAGGAAGGACAACTGGCTCCAACACCTCGTAGATGTAGCGCTGGCTGTTTAAAGTACCGGCAATGCGTACTAGAGGTGTGCGAGAGTGATATCCAATACCGCCCCATACCATAATACCCGGTGCAGGACCAGTGTGGCGTTGCATAACGCAACTGTTCAGCATCCTCTCTTCACGGTGTCTCCAGACTCGAATGCGACCATCGTGGTGTTGCAGACAGAAGCGTGACTCGTCAGTAAAGACAATTTCATTCCATTCTGCCGTCCACATCCTTCTGTCATCGCACCACTGGCGGCGGAGACGTCTGTGGTTCTGCGTCAAGGGTAGACAAAGCAATGGACGTCTTGCGGACAGACCACTCTGCTGTAAACGGCGTCGAATGGTACGCGCAGACACTGGATGATGCGTTACAGACTGCATGTGCTGTGCTATGGTTCGTGATGTGACTGAACGATCCGTCACTGCCATGCGCACAATTTGCCTGTCATCACGTGAAGTGGTGCGCTGAGGTGGATGCGATCTAACACGCCGGTCCGTCGTACCCTCCTGCATCCAACGATCACATATCCGCATTACAGTTGTTTGGTTTCGTCTAACACGACTACCGATTTCCCTGAAAGATAATCCACAATCTCGGTAGGCCACTATCCTTTCTCTGTCGAACTCGGATACTTGATCAAAAGATGATCGCTGTTTTCGACGAGGCATAATTGATCGTTTTTTTGAAAAAACCACAAGAAAAACACAATTGCCGAACTTGAAATTGTCGAAATCTCCAAGCCTTAAATAGCGCTTTGCAGTGGCGCCACAGGCGCGCGTGATGTGCGTCTGAGCTGAAATTCTAATCATTTGCATATCTCACCTCAGTTAATGCATGTTGTAAATTTCATGTTATTTGCATGTTTCCTTCAGGGTGTTGCATTTACAGTGGCCAGCAGTGTATTACAAAATGCATTCGATATATACGGCTATAATGTTATGAATGTCCCAAAAATATGTATAACTGTGTACGGCATATACTGTTATAACTAATGCACATACAACATGTATAACACTAAAAACGCATTAATACGCTGCTATACATACTCTATGTACGTTTGTTCTGTTATACACCCCCCCCCCTCCCCCAACAAACATTTTAAGACATGTTCATTGTAGATCGAAAGCAGGTTGTATAAGTCGGGAGTTGTCTAGGATATTTGTCAAACACCCTCTCGAGCAACCACCGACCCCTCGAGGTGGTTCCAATTCTGAAATGCTTAAAGAAACAAAAGAAATACTTATCATCGAATTTTTAATATCTTTTTCAATGAAAAAGATGTTCTTGGTATGTCTATCTTTTAGCTGCAGATATTTAAGTTGAAAAAGTTACGTTTAAGTTGAAATTTTGGATTATCATTTACTAATCCCGTGGGTTAAGTCGTATTTTCACTTTCATGTTTCTCTTCACGCCTAACGCGAAGAACCACTGAGGCTCACGATGCGATCAATCGTAATTTGGTTTCACGTTACACTCCCTTTTCCGGAATGATTTGTTATGATTGAAAGTTGAAAATTTGATCAGCGATGGGCGTTTCGAGATATCAAGATGGCGGATGTATACGCTGGACTGAATCAGCTGATCAAAATTATTCAACAGGTTGTTTACTTCAACTGATGCCGAGAAGTGCGGTTCGTTTAGGGTAAGAATTTTTGAGTTCATTTTGAAGTTTTGAGCGTTTACTTAAGGTTTTGTGTTAGTTTATATTTTGAGTTGCAAAGATAATTTTATAGCGTGGCAAGTTGCACCCGCCGGAGCTGTGATAGTTAACCCATGTTGTTGGCCGAAATTTCCCAACCAGTGCCCTGTCGTTTGTGTATTAGATAAAATATATGTCTGTTATTTTAATTATTTGTGAAGTGCAGGGCCGCCCACAGACTTTAGGAGGCCTGGGGCAAACTTCTGTAGGGGGCCTCAAGAAAAATAAAAAATGGAAAAAGACGAAAACACACATTCAAATTAAGTTACTCATACTTAAAATTTTATTACACGAATAATTAACATAATTATTATATTTCATTGCACTGCTCTCTTGTTGTATTCTCCAATAAATATGACAATTTATATATATATATAGCTAACATTTAATTACATCCAAAAACTTACTAATTCAACAGATATTTAGATTATCAACTGAAGTATTGGCCTTGAAATCCTTCAGCTATAATAAAAGTTACTATAACAGAAGATGAAGTGGTAAATTTAAAACTATAAAGAAAACTGAAAATAGTTGAATTATAGCGATTGTAAAAGTTAAAAGAGTAAATTTACATTAATTTTTTCTTGCCTTAACTTTGGCAAAGTCATGTATTATTTCACCAAAACTAACAGTTTAGACTAAATTATGTTCAATACTGAGCATCATTAGATGATTATTTCTGTCCCCGCCGATTGTTGACCTCAGACGATTTTTTATGAGGTACATTTTACTGAAGGCTCGTTCTCCTGTTGCAACACACACTGGAAGTAGAGCTAATATCCTTAGACAAATACAAATCTGCGGTAGAAGGTTTTTAAGGATTTTTTTATTTATCGCATTCGATATATATGCACACAAGAGTTTAAGTTCTTTTTTCCATCAACACATATTATTGAGTACTTGATAAGCTTATAGTAGATCATCAACTCACCAGAGAGATCAGTTTTAATTATGTCATTTGGGTAAACGCTGGAAAGTTCTTCTGCGATAGCATCAAGGTACGTTTCTGATTCAGTCGATTTCAAATCGGTTTCTGTTGGACAAATAATGGGAGAGAACACTTTTGATACTTCGTCCATTCGGTGTGCAATTGATCTTATTTCGACAATCAACAAGTCTAAGGAGGGAAAATACATTCGCTTTGAAATGTAATTCTTTAGATTTCATATATAATATGGCTCTCCTGATCCTGAATCATCATAGAATTGTTTCTTTTTTCTTCCTCTTGTGGTATTTAAATCTGTTGCTACTCCAAAGTTAGCAACTACTAGTTAAGCTTCTTTAAATAGAGTACTCCAACTATTTCTAATGGTTTCAATGTCTGAATCTAAACTTTTCATTAAAGTTTCAGCGTCTGTGAGAGATAGTTTCGGACGTTTTAAAACCTTGTTTCTTTCATCAATCGTCTGCAGAATCTTGAGCAAAATCTCTAGATTTATTATCAAGTCTACCCCATGTGGCTGGTTCAGTACTCACTTCAAAATGTTCCGTTCCTTTGGAATTTTCTTCTAAGTCAGAAGGAATAAACATTGTTCGTCTTCTGATGTATGAATTTTACTTGATTCCGTTCTCTGATTTTCACTTCCAAGAACTGAACAATCCACTTCTTGAGACCCACTGTTACTAATCAGTCCAGTTTCCTTGAAAACTGATGGAATATCCTGGTGATTCTTTGAGATAGACACGACGTTCTCTGGCAATGGCAGAAGGTCTTCCGTGTCAAATTGTTTCCCATCTTCCCTTCTGGTTCTGGTCCGAAAAAAGCTATCGAGGATCAGTTTACCACGTTCTTCTCCAGCTTTTCTAACAACTTTTTTTTCTCCTTTTTTATGCACCAGATGGATATATGCGCATGTTTTTACAGTTAGGGATCTGAACAATTTCTTGCAAATCTCAGTATCTTACGACAAAAGACTCATATAACACATAAAAAACACAATATATTATTATGTATACCACTCTGCAATACTGTAACATTATATGAGACCTCTGAATGTCTAAATAAATGACAATCTGATTTCTCATCTAACATAAACAAAGGGAGTGGTGCAGATGACTGCCAGTCTTATTATTGCGAGGGGAGCGAGGGTGACCTTGACTTTTACGTATGTTTTGAGACTTGCTAAAGTAGTCAAATTTAATTTTTACTTCTTCATAAGGATAAAATTATCTTTCTAATAGCTTCCACCCACGAAGCTTTTTTTGCTTTGTATTTTAGCAGTTAGTACTGTCATCAATTTGCAAGAAAGAATATAATTTTATAGCAGTTAGGACTAAACATTTATATTTTTCATTAAAACTAAATCGCGTATTTTTCAGAAGACTATTTTGGAGTAAGAGAAATCTAATTAATCGAATAATTTATTTTTTGTTGGCCCCTTTTTTCAGGAGATTTTTTTTTAATTTTGAAGTACGGTACAAGTTTCAGAATTTTCTTTCGGATGAAATCTAATAAATTAATTTTCAAAAATTTTTTGGGGTCCCTCCGGCAGTTGGGGGCCTGGGGCAAAGTGCTCCAGTTGCCCCTCCCCTCTGGGCGTCCCTGGTGAAGTATGTTAAAGGGAGAACGGCAGGTCTTCTTAAAGGTGACCCCGCATAGGGTAACAAGATAACGAGGCCCCTGCAAAATTGAACTGCAGAAAATTTGAAAAATTTTAAACTGGCCTTATTCAGTCGTATGTCGTTTGATATTTATTGATTTATGTCTATACACAAAAGCGAAAGGAATTTTATTTTCTTAAATTTTATCGGGAAGTTAAAAAACCTGAAGTTATTGTTGAAGCTAATTTCCAAGCTCAGCGTATAGTGGCCTGAAATGAACAGACTACGAATAGGAAACTGAAACGTTAGTAAACATGAATACCCCAAAAATACTCATGTTTGTTATATGTTTCGAGTTCGTAATTCTCCATTGATAAATTAACTCTTCGAGATGACGTCGTAAGTTCCATCCCGAGAAAACCCGGAAGAGTGCGCTTAAAAATATTGAATCTGCGAATGTAAGCGTCGTTGAAACGTGGCGTTAGTGCTTTTTTTTTTCGTTTTAAACTGTTTGTTTAAAGCCCAGAAAATAAATTATAAGACTCTCTCTCTCTCTCTCTCTCTTTTTCAGGAGTTTAAACTTCTTATCAGTTCCCTAAAATAATCACCCGTAAAATTATTTATACTGGAAATTCATACTATTCTTTCTAATAAGCAATCTTCGAGTATCACAGATACGTTTTTCAGCTCTTTTTCCTTTGTTTTTCACTTGTTTTAAAACTGGTATTACTAAATCTATGATGCCTGGTATAAAGGGCTTAAGAAAAAAAAAGATTTTTAGATATTTGTTAGTATTGATAAAAAAACTTTTGACTTGTATAAAAGGCTTAAGTCTATCAATTTTGTATACAAAAGTATATTTCTTTGTACAAAAGACTCAAGTCGAAATTATATTTCTGCGAATGGTATAAAAGCCAATAACAAGGTATATTTAAATCTTTTTTTTCTTAAGCCCTTTATACCGGGCACCATAGAAATATTTATACGAATTATTAACCAGAGCTTTGTGCTACAAAGGCGCACAGGTAACCGCATATTATGGTTTCGAAACGATCAAGAAGCAAAAAGGTACAGATAGTCTAAATTTAAATACTGAAATTAACAAGCAGCCAATTAAGGACCCCGTGTAGCAAAAGTTGACCCTAGCGCTATGAACCAACCGAACCCATCAAGACAAGTAGTAGAAATAGTAAGTCGAATTAGTCTTAACAACGGCGGTAAGTTTCGGACACGAGTCGAAGTTCATGGATTAGGTTGAACTGCACCTGTATAAAATCGGTAGAATTGATTTCTTTTTTCAGCTTTAAGCCTGCTATGTACTAACCCCATTGGATTCGCTCACCTCAATGTTAACTTATGAAGAAAATTTGTCCACGGATTGCCGACTTGGATTCAAAGATTTTTTTTTTAAATTGTACTCCGTCATAGAGAAAAAACTTTTACATTTGTGTACATTTTTCGTTTTTTTTAAAATACAATCAATGTTTTAAAATTTAAATTAATCGGGGAAAATCTGGTATAGTGTGTTTTAAACGCTCATAAATTCCTTCGGTGGACGAAATTTATAAAATGAATCCTGTAGCGCTTTGCTGAAAAGTTCAGGCTATCTGACAATACCAATTTTATTTGATTATCAGCATTTATGTACGTGTAAATAGTTGACAAAAATATATTTTAAATAAAAAATTTAGGGGCAGCGCTTAACCCTCTATAGAGAGAAAGAGTCATTACAATCCCTCAAAAGCTGCGTTTACATGGACAACAATAATACCCGGGATTTACCCGCTAACAGGGAAATCCTTTGAAGTCCGTTTACACGGGGCAACATTTTCATCCTGCTTTTACCCGTCTTACCGGAAGTAAAGGCTATCACATGATTCGGCGGAAGTGATCATTATACACCATCATTCCTTGTAAATCACGTTGTGGGTTCGACCCCATCCGGTGTCATACTTTTCCAAATTCACTCTTGCTATTTTTAGCTTTCCCCCTTCGAACTCCGCATTTATCTCATTACGAAGTGTATGGTCCTGGGGAGGGCCTTTTATTTTTTCAATTGCTGTTCTTTTGACCTCGTATTCTTAAATAAAAAATAATAATAATAATAAACCTTTAAAAATCGCAAAAAACTGAAAAACTTACAAAAATATTTTTTGTATTCTTATGATATCTGCTTTTCTGGGCCTCTTAACATTATTACTTTTTTGTTTTCCGTGGATCATTAGTCTTATCTAATTTTTCTTCTAAATTTTCTTAACTTGTAACTCTATATTTTTTCTCTTAAAATTAACTTTTTTTGTTTTAATTTAACTTTACTGTTAAATTTGTTTTCCTTTTACCCGCGTTATTTTTACCTTAATATTTTAATTCATTACTTAAAATTTTAACTACTGAGCACTCCCACCTTGATTACATATCTTGCTTACAGGAGATAAAGTCGACACGACGGAGGTACTCCTCTTCTAAAACACAATTACGAGGGTCATTCTAAAAGTAAAGAACGTTTTGATCTGACCAGCCGCGTAATTCTCCCACGACCACCCGCTGCCGTGAAATTTACTTACCAAATCTTTCCCGCCAGTTTGACGCTAACAGCGAGCAGCTGCGGTCATTTACTGTTTTTGTGCGATTTTAAAATGTGTGACAAAATTAAGGATCCGCCAAATGTGAGGTTCGTAGCGTAATACGCTTCCAGAATGCAAAAACACCCTCGCCCTATTGAAATTTATAGACAGATAACTGAAGTTTATGGAAAATATTATGAATGAAGCCTCAGTTCAAAAATGGTGCATTATTTTTAAATGCCTACTGCCTCCACAGACTACACCGTGCCATTCAAAACAAACGCCGTGGATTGTTGTCCAGCGGCATTGTGTTTCTTCGCTCGTCCGCATGCTGCTGCGTTGACGAAGGAATTTGCGTCAGCAATTTAACTGGGAACATTTTGAACATCCCACCTTATAGCCCGGACTTGGCTCCCAGTGATTACTTTCTTTTTATCCAAATTGAAGGATTTTTTGGGCGGAAACCACTATGGAAATGATGACGAACTGAAAGAGGAAGTTAGTGACTGGTTCAAAAACTTGGCGGCAAGTGAGTATGCAGAAGGCATAGGAAAGCTGGTACAGCGCTTTGACAAATGGTTCAGTTTCAACTGCGACTACGTAGAAAAGTAGGTAAGATATCAAAATGTGTTGTACAATAAGTTTTCTTTCATTATCTTGAATAAAAATGACTAGAGAAACAAACGTTCTTTACTTTTAGAATGACCCTCGTTTGTCTGCGTCTATTTATTATTTAAATGCAGCACATGTCAGTCGCTGTTGATAATCATGGAATGTTTACGATTTTTTCTGTTGCTTTTAAAAATAAATTTA
This sequence comes from Dolomedes plantarius, assembly GCA_907164885.2. Lineage (NCBI taxonomy): Eukaryota > Metazoa > Arthropoda > Arachnida > Araneae > Dolomedidae > Dolomedes > Dolomedes plantarius. Next base: position 40,734,355 of record OU015502.1, on the reverse strand, counting down.
GAAAATAGATTGGAAAAAAGGAATATAAGAACTAGAAGATTGATGCGGATATTAGATATAATCGTACGATCTGTGGCTTCATCGCTAAATTAAAAATAATTAATTTATAAATTTTAATGTTACGTTTAATGGAACAGATGTAGTATACGCAACGGGCCATCTCCAATTTGGCGAAAAGTTGGCGCCAAAATCCCGTTCAGAGACCTGTTAAGCTTAAACTGCGAAATGTAAACAATATATTGGAAAACAAACTTACTGCTGGCTTTATGAAACTCGTAGGCGCACACGGGATCTTCGCTTCGCTCAGATACCGCATTTCCCCCTATCGTACGGAACAGGAGTGAGAAAGCAAGAAACAACCCTGCTTTGACCCGGGTTTTTGGCACATGTAAACGACACTAAAATGTCAATCCTAAGGGGGGTGGAATTCTCGAACTGTCAACTGGACTCCTTCCACCACAAGAGTCTGCAAGAAGGGGAAAAGGGAAATGCGATTTTTTTTTAGTACATAGCAGCCTTAAGGAAATTTCCTAATACGAAAATTTCGGACGCTTATCCGAAAGTTTCGACCCCCCGATCCCCTTGTGATACATCCCTGCGAAGTTTGCTTTTCTGCAGCACGGAACTAAGAACCGACGAGTGCTTGAAATTCCCATTCTAGCAAACCCAGCAACGTGCCAAGCCTGTGGCGCGAAAATGGCTTGGTGTGATTTGGGCGAGAATGTGGGACCGTACGATTCAATTTTACCAAAAATTTATATTCATTTTTTATTCCGACAAAATTAACTTAAAAAAATTTTTTTTTTCAAATGAAACTCAGTTTATCTGAAAATTTTACGTATCGGTAATTTCAGTTCCTTCATATATTCAGATTCTAAAAAGCATACCACAGATTTGTTGCAATGTATAATAAGCCTGTTTCTTTCAAATATTACGTACTATTTTGAACAAAAATTAAGACGCCTGGAGCATGTTAAAGACGCATGACTTGCGAAAAAATTTGTTGCATTTCAAGTATATTTGAATATCTTACCTTTTAATACTTACTCATGAGAAACTCAAAAATACCCTTTTGTAGTTAATATAAATTAAGATAGCTATTTTCTTCTTACTCAAGTAGTTTCTCAAAATATGATTGAGGGAAACAATCTCATACAGTTTTATCTGAACCTAAATATTAGAAAAATATATTTATTGATTATATTTATAACAATTAAAATTCCTCATCACTGTGCGATTTACTTTCTTTTTAACAGTCTTAATATTCTTTACTGTTTTACAAAAGTTATCATTTCTTTCCCCTTTTTTTGAATTTCTATTCCTGCTCTGGTTAAAGCGGTGCTGATCCCACTTTCGTTCAATGAATAGTGAAATCGAGTTTGCTTCCTCTTGTTCTACACTTATTGTAATTAAACACTCGAAGTTAAATTCACGGACAGATGATATTACAAATATTTCTTTTGGACCGTTTTTCCAGATTAAATTGTGAATACTTTCACTGGCATTCTGCGTTTAACCAGAAATGCTCCTCGATGGCAACTTTATACTTTTACTAGTCTTTGATGATCTGGCAATATTTTTGAAAGCACACTTTCTGACAGTTTCGTCTCAACTGATTTATGAGATTTCGGCTGCTCTTTATTTGCTACTGAACGCTGATAAAATCACCATGATGCGGCGCCATCAGGCCATTTAGTATGTTTCGGTGAGTCATAAGCGGATGAACAGTGCAGTAGAGTTATGTAAATGACAAATTTCGTTTTATCTACATGAGATATGTTTCTGGACCTTCCTATAAGAGTTTGATTTTATAAATATACCTTCCTTCAGACAGGGCCGTTCCAACCCGGGGGTGCCAGGGGTGCGAGGCACACGGGCGGCAAGTCAGCCGCCCGGTTGAAAAAAAATTTAAAACTAATTTATTAGTAAAATAATCAATATAAAAATACCATTATGCAAGGTAACTACTTAGAGTTAAAAATGCATTTTACAAGTATAACTGGAAACCACATTGGTTTTAAAAACGCTACTCCAGGTTGCAACCAGTTGGGAAATAAATTGTTCGTTTTTGTATTCGTTTTTGTACGTTTTTGTATTTTGTACTGACTTATTAAGTATACATATTAATAGATGTGTTGTATGTATTTAATATAACGTATTCATTTGGTTATTATATCAATACCTTAATAATTGTTAGGTTATAAAATTAAAAAATAAACTGAATTTATAATATTTTCTGTAATTCGTTGTTACATTTAGGGTAAAAAATATTTCAGAGAAATTTCAATTAATCCATACGGTATGAGAGGGGGGGGGGGGGCAAAATTGTTCTCGCACACGGGCTGCAGCTACCCTAGGAACGGCCCTGCCTTCAGACTTCCCTCTTTCTGCCCACCGACAGATGTACCTTTGCATAGCCACTCTTTGACTTTATTGCGAAGTCCTACCCCTAGACGTTTTGCCTCATGATTAATACGTTCCACTTAAGACTTTCATTTCACTGCCATAAGCATCCAGCCCTAAGTAATGTTAATACGTTTTCGCATCACCGTCGGAAAGTATACCTACATAACACATACCGGAAGTACTCATGGATCGTTTCCATAAAATCTCTGCTGCTACCATTTCCGTAGTATTAGACAATCCATTAGAATTCTTAGAATGCTGGGATTTGTGACCTTCACACCATGCATGACATTCAGCGCTATCCGCCACTCGCTCTGGACAATATTTTGACAGAATATCAAAGTCAATTTCCAGTGCTGTCAGTGTATCTACAACAATATCTATAATGATGTATGGCCGAAATTTTGCCATGTGTCATCGTACACTGTTATATCAATTTCATTATTGACTGCACTTTCGTCTAATTGTTTGTGCTTTTTTATGACGATACCTCGATTTAACCGAAGAAACTCATCTATTTTTCCCTTTTCTTGGGACAGGCTATGTAGGCATTTTGAAAATGTCTTTTTGTGCATAGTCTTTTTATACACCCCAATAATCATTGAAAATCTTCTAAAGCTGCATGACCTTTGCCAATTTTGAAAAAGGAATCAACCATTGTTTTTTTTTAACATCAAAGCATGTTCATTGTTCTTTGCACGAGTACGTGTGATTAAAGTGTTTAGCTCTTTGAACCAATTTGTAAAAATTGAGAATAATTTTCGCAGAGTACACCTTTTGAAACCGCATATAAAGAATTAGTCGAGAGTTCATCACATTTTATACTATATCTGTGTTTGCTGTGCAAAGGGTGTTAAGTCCAAAATGGACTAAAATGTGTTATCAAACCAGGCATGTTTGAAAAATCAAGAGCTACTGCAGGGTACAGAAAGCGAAATCCAATTCCACTCCTAAATATTTTTATTCATCAGGGAAAACTTGTGATATGTGAAACAAAACACAAACATGTGAGTGTTAAAGGGTTTATGTCCCAATCAAGGACTTAACATTCTTTACTCAACAAAAATAAAATTCGAAAAATTCACTTTAAAAAAAGATTAAAAATTAAGTTCTCAAAGGGTCTTTGAATCGGTACCTAGAGCACAACAAGAGCAGTGACCCTTTCTCTCTCTCAGTAAAAAGGATCTACATGGATAAACAATGCAATAAAAATTATCAAGTCGCTGACGGACTTGTGTAAAATTGTACGAGTGTAATTTTCTAAATAAAAATTTTATTCATAATATATTTTTAGTTTCATGTACTACCTGATGTCCTGTTTTACGACAGCAATTACTGCCCAAACGAAGATTCTGTAACAAGCGTACGTTTATAAAGCATAAGTCCACGCGCATGCTCGTTGTGATGAGCGTGGACTGAATAGTAGATGAGCATCAAATACGCATGCGCGTGGACAAAATTGTAGGACTATTTTGAACAGAATTTGAAGTTGCGCGTTATATTTGTTAGAATGGAAGAAAAGTACAAACCAGTGAACGGAAATCAGTTTAGTTTATTACCAAGAAATCAAACAATCAAGTGTATTCACAAACAGCATCTTCAGATTTGCTGGCAGTCTTTGAACTCATTTCGTGTTGCTATACTCAGACTAGATCCGTTCGATGTTAACCTAAGGAATGGCTGTGAGACGACGAGTAGGAAGTGACAGCGAAATCATGCACTGGAACTCGTAAATTAACATCATGTGGTGCTGGAGAATGATATCTGTAGATGTCTCCCTGGAAAAGGAAATAATTTCGACCGGCTCACCTATAAGGGAATGAATAAAAAACTTCAAATTACAACAGGGTTACTTGGAAGAAAGGTCACTTTTCCGGTATCCTGGTCTCATTCTCCTCGATTTCAATGGTCTCATTCTCCTCGATTTCAGCTTCGTCATCCACGAATATCACTTCCTGCAGGGGAAAACCCCCCTTTAAACGCTGCGACTATCTGCAGTACATACAGCTTCTCGTCCGAGAGCTGTTTCTATTAACCCTTGCTTCTACCTGCATAGGAATCGGCATTATTAGTAGATTCAACCAACAAAGCCAAACATCCCGTACCTTTTAACTTTCTACACTAGTTTCGATTACTGCAATAAATTTGTCTGAAAAATTTACTGTATTCCAGTAAATAGCAAGCTCAATGTTCATCTGACTTTAACTGTGCTCTGCCATGTATGAAACTGAGTTTTCTTTCAACTGCTGATGGGTCTCGTCGAAACCTGGTGTTATAAAAATTCCTACACTCAATTACTGTTGCGAACTTTAGCATTCTTGTTTCAAACAAAAATTCCGATTATACTTTATCTGTGGCGTCATCTCCGCATGTCCAATAGTTTATAGTTCTCTAAGTGAGCTGACGGCATTAGTTATAATACATTTTACTCGTCCTAGTACTCGATGCTATCGGGGACAAATGGGAATGCAGAGTTCTAGAGACAGTTAAGGCTTCTGTGTACTAAGCCTATTGGATTCACTCTCCTCAATGTTAACCTACGGAGAAAATGTGTCTATTATTGACAGACAGCTCCATAAATGCTGATAATCCAATAAAAATGGCGATTTCAGACAGCCTGAACTTTTCTGCAACTTGTAAAACGATTCATTTTATAAATTTTGTCCATCAAAGGAATTGATGAACGTTTCAAACACACTACTCCAGATTTTTTTTCTCTCTAATAATTTAAAATTTAAAATATTTGCATTTTTTTAAACGAAAAATGCCCGCTGGTGTAAAATTTCTTTCTGTATTACAGAGCACAATTTAAAAAAAATCTTTCAATCCAAGTCGGCAATCCTTGGACACATTTTCTCCATAGGTTAACATTGAGGTGAGCGAATCCAATAGGGTTAGTACACAGTAGCCTAAGATATATAGCAGAAACGAAACGAACCAGAAAAGAAAAAGCTCTTAATGGAATCACAGCTTGGCAGGGGAAATAGATTATGAAGAATCTGGAGAGAGGATTTAATTTTCAAATTTAAAGTATTTTTAATCTATTATTTTTGTCCCTACCACTGATTATAATGGACAAATTTTATTAGAAAAATTTAAATTTCGATCGACTGTGCATGTATTTCAATAACATTAAACATATTAACGTTGTTCTATTTGTAGGGATATATTTAAAACTGGTGTTTTGCATCTCTTAACAAATTGCATAACATTGCTTTACGGGGGGAAAAACCCGATCTATCTGTTAAATAAAAAACATCAAGTAAAGAACTCAAGGTTTTGAGATTTGTACCGTTTCTTTTTTTTAAAACTAAAAACTTTAAAAGCAAGCCTATATTAAATCGAGCGACATAAAACGTTGAAATAAGCATAAGGGCCTGTTCACATAGGAGTCTGTTGCGTAGCGTTAAGGGAAAGATGACGTTGAGACGAAAATAAACCAATCATAGTCGTTAAAAATTTCATTGCTAATCGTTTGGAGGCCTATGATTGGTTTATTTTCGTCTCAACGTCATCTTTTCCTTAACGCAACGCAACGGACTCCTATGTGAACAGGCCCTAAATGTGAATCTTTTTCCACAACGCCCTAACTCGGTTAGAAAGAAAGATTTAATTTTTTAAATCATTCCAAAAGGTATCGAAAGAACATTTCTCAGCTTCAATTTTTTTTTTAACAATTCAGCAATTATCAAACTTTTATACATACAAAATTAAGGGTAAATGTTTTACAGTAAAACACTCATGAAACAATTATGTATTAGTTTCAGTTTATGCTGATGGACTCTTAAAACTGACACCCCATTGAATAATATATATTTTTAACACATAAAAAAACAAGTAATATAAAAAAAATTTTTTTTAAAGTCAATTCCTACTTAGGTCAACAAAGAAAAAGTTGAGTGTGAACTAATAGTAGGAATTGAAAAAAAGGATTGCCTGCCAGAACCTTGCCTACTGTGCGAGATTAAGAGGGGGGGAAGAGAAAAAGTTTGTCAGGTTAGGGATTCGATCCCTCAACCTACAGGACGAGAGAAACCCGCGCTACCGCAGTGCTACCGTTTACAGAGTAAGAAGAGGGAAATTAATATTAAAGAGCAAGAGACGCTCTAGGTCTAAAACTAAAATCGATTAATTAAATGTAATTAATGAACTAATATTTGAAAAAAACTGTATTAACATCAAGTGTCATCCACTACAAGTTTAAAAAAATGTATTTGAACTTGAGTGGATGAATAAAAAGTATTTTATTAACGATTGAAAATTTGAACAAGATATATATAGGGAGAGTGGGAACTAATAGTAGGAATTGAACAAATCAAAATATTAAAAGCATGTAATTATAAAAAGTTTAAAGCATGTTTTTAATTAAAAAATTCAATGATGTAAATCGTTCCGCAGTGGCTCCTAACCCATAGTTTGTAGACCGCGACCCACTTTCTTTAAATAATTTTTAAAAATTTAAAAACTACACGATCCGGAGGAAAATTTTTCTATTAAAGCAAAATTTAAAAGATTAGGAAAATGTTATCAAGAATAGAAAAAAAGAGCAAATTCTGACAACCTATTTTGAAAACCCAGTCTCAGACACATAGGTAGATGAAAATGTTTGCAATGGAAGCATAGCCCTTTGCTGATGGCGTTTTTATTGTAAGACTGTTTGACATGTTATTTAACAATAACGTAACACACTTTTTAACATATAAAAAATATAAATGAAAATATTAAAAATTTATTATGAATAGAAAATTTAAAGCATATTTTTTAACTGAATAATTCAATAGCATATAAATTTACTTCAGACTATCCGCGATCTCTCCAATTTTTTTAGGGCCCCTCATGTGGGTCGCGACTCCCAGTTTATGCCTCACTGATCTAGAGAACTCTTCAGTTCTTACTCCCAGGGTCACAATACCCTAATAAACCTCAGTCTAATAAAAAAAATTAAATCCCCGGGAATCTTGCTTAAAGGACGAAACCAGGGAATCGGTGAATCCATGAATGAACTTTGCCAACCCAATCCTGTCATTAACTACGCCTCAATCACTGTGGTGCAGGAATTCTCGTTATCTTCGGAGATAGGTCAATGTACGAAATTATGACCCACACTGTTGCATCTAAACTCTCCAGCGAATTATTAGCTATAAAAGAAGCACGATTATTCTTCTCGTGAAACCTCACGCATACAAGGCAAAGTAGTGCAAGCCACATTTTCAAAATTTTAGCTGAAGGCAAAAATGTAGTCTCCATGTTAAATTTATAGTAAAATTGCAAATAATTATTTGCAATATTATAATAATTACTATGAATTATGATTTGTTCAATTTATAGTGGAGTTTTTTTTTTGTAGTTTTGGCAGTAAAAAGCTTTGACTCACACCACTTTGCCTTTCACTGCCTCATATATGTGGCACTTTTACTTTATATAAATAAAGCTAATTGGCAGTGGTATATATACTGCAGCATAGCGTATAAAACGAATTAACACCCTAAAAAAAAGACAGTATAAGAACCCTGCAAAATCAAACTAATTCACTTCCCTTGTTTACTGGGCTCATCAGCAGTGGGTCAAGCAAAGACAAAAATACGAAACACAAGTGGTTTTGACCATGGTCCATATTAAAAGTATCGAAAGAAAAATTAAAACCAAACCTGTTGGTACCGAAACAGGCAAAAGAAAAAAAAAATGTATAGCGAGACACATGACGCAATGGCCGACGGTAGGTGCTACCAACATAACTACTGAATTCTGTTAAATGCACTGAGCAAAATTTGAAAAAAAAACAGAGCTCCAGACCATTTAACTGCCTGCGAAAGTAACATTAAAAATCGAAACCTACCGTAACGTAATCAAAACCATAATATACACCACGCATCACAGCTTCAGGTGCTGCAAGGAAGAGTAGTGGGAACTACAGTACACGGACCGTGCCCTCCGCATCATGCATTAGGGCCTGTTCACATAGGAGTCCGTTGCGTTGCGTTAAGGAAAAGTTGACGTTGAGACGAAAATAATCCAATCATAGGACTCCAAACGATTAGCAATGAAATTTTTAACGCCTATGATTGGTTTATTTTCGTCTCAACGTCATCTTTTCCTTAACGCAACGCATCGGACTCCTATGTGAACAGGCGCTTACAGCACCTGCAAAGATAAGATAGATGTGACCAGCTAACGGCTAACAGTTAACAGATACAGTGATTTCCGCTTATAAGAATCACGTTTGTTATTACTGTTTTTGATTCTTATAAGCGGTTGATTCTTATAGCCGAAATTTAGGTTTTTGAACAGGCACACACGCATCTATATATACATATATTAGATAATTTACCATAAAATACTCTTTAATTTACGTTAATTATCTTTTATTAAATTTTTTTATATAATTTTTAAAATGCAACTTCTTTTCTAGACCTATAAGTAGATACATATGATTATAGTAAGAGAAAAAAAAATCCAACATTTGTTACAACATACCTGCTTAATATTTTAACATTTCAACTACAAGTAAAAGTTTTCTATGGTAGTTTAAGGTAATAAAGTTTTCAGGGGGCGGTTTATACCTCTTTCAATACCAATAGTCTCAGCCGAAGATTCACCTTCTAGTTTACGTTTCACGGTTTGATAACGTGCTGAATCTATTAATGGCACGTTTGCCTAAGTGAAAGTGGACACTTCAAAGATTTGTGTGTTTCAGGGTCCAGGAAGCCGCAACGAGGATGTGGTAGGTGGGAAAAAAAGAGTCCCTGTATTTGTTTGTTAGTGGAGAAAATTTAAGTCGGACCCGGACGGGTGAAAATGCCCCTGGGTCAAGCTAATAGGACAGTGTTTAACTAAAGCGTTTAAGGAGAAAATATTATGTTATGTCTAACAAAGAAAGGGGCGCATTTTATTACTGTATTCCCTCCCATCTTATCACTCTTTCTTTAAAAAAGAATAAAAAAAAGAACTCCGTGCCTTCTGAGGGTTTCAGTGGCTTTTTTGGAAAAATGAAAGGAAAGCGAAGAGTGTAAGGTGATTCTTAAAACCGGTGGATTGATTCTTTAAAGCGAAAATTTTAACATGGAAATAATGCATTTGTTTTTGTTTTTGCGATATTGATTCTTATAAGCGGTTGTTTCTTATAACAACTGATCACTATAAGCGGTGGTTACTGTATTTTCGATTTCCTTTTTCATTCAATTACAAATTCATGCGACGTCATTGCAGTCTCCACGTCAGCAACATTCTGACTTGAGCGTCCAATAGTCGACTTGCTTGGGGCAGGGGCGGCTCCAATCCAGAGTTTTTTGTTTTTTTTTTGGGGGGGGGCGCAACGTCGGCTCTTAGGGTTATATATATATATATATATATATATATATATATATAAGAAATCAACATAGTCTCATTTTAAATTTAAACTCATTTAGTATTAGGTCTACGATTATATAATTTTAGGCTATGGAAAAAAAATACGCCAGGCTTTTTTTTTTGGGGGGGGGGCAATTGCCCTTATTGCAACCCCCTTGGAGCCGCCAATGGTTTGGGGCTAAAGCCAGAGCCGAGTCTCGAGTTTTTCGGGCCTTAGACATACAAATCACAGTCGGGGGTCTTCTTATATAAACAAAAATAAGGGTGATATTTGTTTTAAAAAAATATTTCAAGTAGTCTACTCTAACGAAACTACCGCGGGGTATTAAAGTAGGATTACTTATCGTTTGCTTAACTTTTTTCTTTGTACGCATTTTGGTACTTTTCTGTTTAACTATATACTACACTGGGTTTCGCGCGCTCCCAAAATTATAACTCGCGACGCAGTACAATTTTTTTTCTCTCCGAAGGACCGTTATTAAGGAACGTAATCCTACGTTAAAAATCAGTTTCTAAGTTGTGTTAACTTATATTATTACTTTAATATTACAATATTGCAATATATACACATACATACACAACGAAAATAAAAAAATATCAAAATTAAGTTATTTTAAGAAATTTAAAATTTTTGTTTTTTAGTTTTGACATCTGTAAACTTCAAATTACTCATTTTTTCCACTTACGCAATCATTTTTAAATTGAATGCACCTTACATTCCATTTAATACCTGACCTATGCCGTCAAAATTCAGAAAAAAACGACCCAAATATAAATTTTCAAGGAAACCACAAATAAGAAACTTACTTATATCTTAGACGTCGAAACAAAATTTCTTTGCACTTCCACTTCATAGGATTGGATATTGATTGCTTGAATAGTTTTAGAACACTACGTTTGAGAAAAATAACTCTTAAAATACGCTGTCAAGCGCTGAATATCAGTACAAAGATAAAAAAATTTAATGATACCGACTACAACTATAGCTGTTAATTGCTACTTAACAAGTTTGTTTTAGCTTCTGAAATGTCATGAAGTTTGTACAATTCGGTACACCGGAATAATGTCGCTGTCAAATGCTACTACTGACAAGCATCGTTCATTCGTAATTACTCTGTGTCTGCATTTAACTCAAATCGGCTAGTACTGATGATTTAATTTAAACATTGCTTTGGACCGCGAAAAGAAATACTTTAGTCAACGTGAACCTACGCAAAGGGACTTTGCAAAGTGTCTAAGATAAACTTTTTTTTTCTCGAAATTGTTTAAAGACAGTTTTTTTTAAAAATTGTATGTTTTCCGTAAAAGCGAATCGAAAGTAAGTAATCTTTAAATGTAAATTGTACAAACTGTTAGCCCGTCTGCACACGGAGCAACTCAAAAGAAACTGATAACTGACTCAAATCACAAACCAGTCCGTGATGAGTCGCAACCTATGTAATTGAATGGAGCCACGCACACGGCGCAACTGGTTACAAACCCGTGATTTGAGTCAGTTATCAGTTTCTTTTGAGTTGCTCTGTGTGCAGACGGCCTTAAACTTCGAAATTAGGTTGTGTGTGTGTGTGTGTGTGTGTGTTTTAAATTTAGCGAAAAATCAAAACACTAAATACGATTTATTATTAATGTTAAAAAAATTATATTTATTCGTACTTGATTTAACAGATTTTGAATAGCGAAAACTGTTCGCAAACTAATTTGCGAAATACCGGCACAAAATTAAATTTATTGTTCGAATTGTGACTTGCAAAACTTTTGTGGCCCCCTCCCCCACAAAAAAAATAAAATAAATCTACCTTTCAAAATCAATAAAACTGTTTAAGTGGCGACAATTTCGAAATCTCATTTGTGAACACGTGCACAAAATTAAATTTATCTGGTAGAACTTTAACTTGCCAAAATTCAGCGGCATCCAGAAATGCACATGGCCAGCAAAGCATGTTTTAAAGGTGTTTAAATTCGTAATTATCCGGTTTTTAATTCCGGGAACTTTCCAGCCGATCTGTTTCGTTCCGCTTTCTGGGGAAGTCAAAAGTCGATTCCTAAGGCCGTCTGCACACGGAGCAACTCAAAAGAAACTGATAACTGACTCTAATCACAAACCAGTCCGTGTTGAGTCGTAACCTATGTAATTGAATGGAGCCACGCACACGGCGCAACTGGTTACAAACCCGTCTACCGGGTTTGTAACCAGTTTCTTTTGAGTTGCCCCGTGTGCAGACGGCCTTAGGCAGGTCTGATTTTCTGACCCTCGTATTCCTTTCTATTCATTGTTAGTCGTGATTTCACCGTGGTAAACCAGCGATTATACTGGATTACAAAACGACAAAAGCAGAAGTTAATGTAGTCGATCAAATATTCAGCTATTACACGGTATCCTGTATACCACGAAGATGGACAATCTCATTTTTTTTAGGTTTTTGGACATAATAGGAATTCATTCGCAAGTTGTCCTTAGATCCAATAAACCGGACAGTTTTGAAATAAGGCGATTGTATCTTCATTCTTTGGCCTTTAATTATAAATATATCTCAATATTATCTGCATTTTATATCTTGTCATAAAACGCAGAATTATTATTTTCAATTTGAAAAAAAAAGTTTATTACAAAAGGAATAATTAAAATGAAAGAGATGTTGCACTTTGTGCCACGAGCGCCAGTTGGTGTTCCAAAAATTGGCGCGCCCATTGAAGGGTTAAATGTAAATTGTACAAACTGTTAAACTTCTAAATGAGGTTGCGTGTGTGTGTTTTTAAATTTCGGACGCTGACTAAAAGAACGTTTATACAATTGGGCGCATTAGAATTATGTCCTCAAATGTTACAACCGACTAGTTCAAAACATTTCTTAGCTGCTAGTTAAGCTGCCTAATATTTTGAGTTTCATGGACTCAAATTAGATGGAACTGATTACCCAATATAAAAGTCACTTTGAAAGTAGTAGTATTTCAAATACAAAAGCCAAAAAATATCCTTTAATCGAGGTTCACAGTATAATATATCACCCTAATTGCAGTTCACTACATAGTACGTAACGAATCCATCTTTAGTGCAATAAGTTTCAATGAAACATGCAGATTGCAAAGCACCAAAGATATCTTTTTAAAAGTAAGATGTTTATTTGATAAATATCGCCTCAATTTTTAAGACAATTCTTAAAGCTGCTGTGTACGAACCCTATTGGAATCGCTCACCTCAAAGTTAACCTATGGAGAAAATGTGTCCAAGGATTGCACCACTTAGATTTAGAGATTTTTATTTTAACGCTAGAAAGACTGAAATTTTTTTTCTTGCTAAAAAGACTGAACGCCATCATTTTGTCGGTTAAAAATAAAATTAAGAATTTAAAATCTATAATGTTGTTTGAAAAAGAAAAGGTTAAATACTTTAAATTTTGAACTATTTCATACCAATATATAACAAATTAGTATGTATTTAGATATACTTTTATGCAAGTATGCCGAGCTGACTACCTGGTATGGTTTATCCATAAAAATATAGGCATGGTTTGTGCAGTCATTTTTTAACACCAATATTTCCGAAGAGCCAATATTTCTGTTATTTTCAGAAGGGGGAAGAGACGAAAAGTAATATTTTTCCGGTATTATTTAAGGGAACGGTGGACCTTTATTTCAGCAAATCTCGTCATTGTAATACTGATTGTGTTATTGTAAATAATATATATATTTCTGTAGATTATTAGTACCAAAATAATTTTTTTAAGTAAAAAATCTTATGAAGCTTCTACAAAGTAATTTATAATGGGTAAGTGTAGTAATAAATTTTAAATCTGTATTTCTCAATCCAGATTTTTCAAGGTTTTTAGATTTTTTAAATGCTCCATGCTACTTAATTTTTCTTAAAAATTCATGAAATTGTTAAGGAAGAATTCTGATGCTGTCTACAAAAAAACTGGGTATGCATTTTACAATTCGACTTCATTAAGGTAATTAAATTTGATTTATAACTTTTCAAAAGGCAAAATTTTGATGAAAATCGGGATGGAATTCAGAAAAAAAATCTCTCAAAAATTAACTATTCAAAGGATTAAATAATTACCCAGATTTGTTTGTTATACAGTTTAAAGAGATAAAAATGCAAAATCGAGGAAATATCTCAAAAATTAAGTAGCAAGGAGCTATTTAAAATTTTGTTTATAAATTTCAAATTTTTAAAAAAATCTTAAAATTATAATGAGATTGGAAATTTCTTTTAAGGTATTCTATTTATTTATAGTGAAATGTGCATATGTACAAAATTTCGTATCTCTGTGATGAAAAGTAAAAAAAAGTAAATTTTAATGTCCACCGTTCCCTTAAAAGATTTCTGCCCTTTTTCTATATTGCCGTCAAATCGACGGCTTTGAGTCTTAGTAGGTATACAACACATTCTCTCCCCCTCTTTACTGTCGAATATAATTTTGTAAATGTGCGTGCATATTTCGCGTAAAATTTAAAAAAAGTCATAAAGTTTCCGAAGCCTGAGGACTTAAATACAGACAGAGCGCTCAATAGTATGACCGAAAACGTCAAAATGACGGCAGCTGTCTTTCTAGTGTTAAAAATTGCACTCCGTAATAGAGAAAGAAATTTTATACCTTGGAGCAATTTTCGCTTTTTAATAAAAGTGCAAATAATATTTCAAAATTTAAATTATTCTGGGAAAAAATCTGGTATAGTTAGGCCGTCTGCACACGGAGCAACTCAAAAGAAACTGATAACTGACTCAAATCACAAACAAGTCCGTGATGAGTCGTAACCTATGTAATTGAATGGAGCCACGCACACGACGAAACTGGTTACAAACCCGTCCGACGGGTTTGTAATTTGTTTGTGATTTGAGTCAGTTATCAGTTTCTTTTGAGTTGCTCCGTGTGCAGACGGCCTAAGTGTTTGAAACGCTCATAAATTCCTTTGGTGGACGCGATTTATAAAATGAATCCTGTGCAGAAAAGTTCAGGCTATCTGAAAATACCATTTTTATTGGATTACCAGCATTTATGGAGCTGTCAACAGTGGACACGTTTCTCCATAGGCTAACATTGAGGTGAGAGAATCCAACAGAGTTTGTACACAGCAGCCGGTGTTTTATCACCGGTTTGTACTTATTTGGGAATTCCATTTCTAGAATATATTTCTTAATTAAAAAGTCACGCAGATGATCGGCTGTCGTACAGCAGCGCAATATAACCCTGGCCGTACGAGATCACCATTTCTTGCGAGAAGATTAAAACTAAATCTGCGACGCACAATACAATGATACATGTGATAACACTTTTTTATAAAATCAGCGTCTTTTGTAAACGGAATCGTTGAAGCTACAGATTGTTTAAAACTCGCTGCAATAGATCGAAGAAATACAGTTCGATCAAACGAGATATTCGAGGCAAAAAAAAAGGGAAAAAAAAGAACGAAGAGCAAGAGGTAAGGCATCACGTTAGAGCTCAATTTTTCGGGATCTCACTGCCGGTAAACTAAATTCGGGAAATACAGAATAAACGAGCGATAACACTGAAAAAAAAATGACGCGAACTTATTTTTAAACCTGTGATGCAATGTGGGAGAAGGTACCTTTAAGGCTGGAAAATCGATATCTAGCTTTCAGTGCCTCTTATTCAGAAGACTTTGGGAAGTGTTTTTTTTTTAATAATTACAAGATAAAAAGAACTTTTTATATGCCATGCTTTTAAATTTTCTGTTGAATCATATAAATTTGACAATACTATGTATTAATAAATACTTAAAAAATTTTTTTTGATGTATTATCCCATCAACTTGAAAGAAAATGTAGTTAATTGGAAGTTAACTTGCATTTAACTTTTCGTTCCCGTCCCGGCCGTTAGATGGCTGCACCAGTCTACAAAACAAAATTAACTGAAAATGGATTCAATTCTGCTTAAGGCGACAATGGACCTTCAGATTAAGAAAAATATGTCCCCAAATCGATTTTTTTTTCTTTCAGAAAATGATTCTTCAACTCCTAAGCTTTAAATTTAAAAAAAATATGTTGATTCGATCATTATTAACAGAATTATAAGTATTTTTTTCAAACTTAAACAATGGAAATGGTAGTCAAATTAAAACTTTAAATGCCATTTTCTCAAAACAAATTTTCATGTCATTTCGGTAAGTTCAAAATGTTCCATGCGTCATAATTTTTCTTGAATTTTCATAAAATTTCATAAAATGATTATTTATATTTGTTAGAACAAAATTTAGTAATCAATTTATTATACTATTTTAAAACAACTTAAAATTTTTACAATAAAAAAAATTTTTTTCGATAAAATTTTGCATAAAATGACCTATTTTTATCGATTTCTTTTCTAGTTTTTATAAATATGAGTGTAAATCAAATATTGCTACTAACTTTTATTATAACTATATAAAGCTAGCTTAAGAGAGAAAATTAGATATCCGAGACAAAACTTAATGCGCATGGAACATTTTTAAATAGAGTAATTAACAAACTGATTTTAATTAATATATTAATTAATTACATTCGGATTTTTTTTTTAAATTTAGAATTTCCATCTCTAAACAACACTGTATAAGTATACAAAATTTCATAGCAATTGGTTAATAAATAAAAAAAAAGTTTTTCATGGTCCATTGTCGCCTTAAGGATGGCTAAAAGTATCAAAAGAACGCATTGTCATCGTGTTCTGAGCTATTCTAAAAGTTTCAAATGTCTAGCTAGTCGGGAAGTTAGTTAAAAATCGATTGCAAGATTTGAACCAGACAAACACACAAACAAACAAGAAAGCGAGTTCATGAAAACATGTATAAAAACAGCTCGATCGGTAGGAAAATGAGGGAGATGCAGTGTTTTTAAAATACAGTTTTAAAAAATCATAGATTTGAAGCTTTCAAAGTATGGTTAGAAGAATTTGGAACATAAACTACTACAGAAATGCAGCGTTTTACACAATACTTTCGGCCCTCAGTTTCCAGTGTTTGGATGCATGTTATCGTGCAGTGAGTATTTCAATATAAAGTAACCTGGTCGGTTAGAAATTAGAAGAGGTGCGCAGTCAATGCAAAAACACTGTCACACTGTGTTCACCTGAATCTCCGAAAAGAATAGACTCTGCATAGCAAACTACGTATCGCAGAAGTTTAATCTCTTTGCAAACATGTTTCGAAACGTTGTTCGAACCTGTGAATCTATCATTTAGCCTTAAACGAGGATTTTTATTTTTATTTTCGCTCTCCTATGAAATTTACGTTTGGTACCTTTTCATGGGCAGCTTCACAGTTACAAACACAGCTAATTAACAAGAGAGGAATCCGATTCAAAATGTTAGTTCGCAGGGTGATATTTAATACTCGGGTAAGGAACTGAGGCGGTGAATTCCAAAACTGATCTTATGTCCACTTTAGGGGCCGTTCAAGCATTACGTAAGCACATTTTTGGTCAATTTAGTTCCCCTCTCTCCACGCGTGAGCTGATGTCCGACCATTTGCAATGTTAGATTTAGGTCCAGGAAATAGTATTTAGAATTAAATAGTTCGAATCTTATATTTCTATGATGATAATGATACCCTTTTTAAAGTTGCACGGTCTACGCGTGGTTTGCCGTACACCTGTACTTTAACCTTTTCCTTAAAGGTAGGGATAGCATGTATCCCAAGAATACGGGCCCAAGAATGAATATATATATATACATGCATACATATATATATATATATATATATATATATATACATGCATACATATATATATATATATATATATATATATATATATATATATATATATATATATACATGCATACATATATATATATATATATATATATATATATATATATATATATATATATATACACACTTACATATATGTATATATATATATATACACATACATATATGTATATATTTATACATACACACATATATATATATATACACATATATATATACAGATATATATACACATGTATATATACACATATATATATACACATATATATACATGTATATATACACATATATATACATGTATATATACACATATATATACACATATACATGTATATACACATATATACATGTATATATACACATATATATATGTATATATACACATATATATATGTATATATACACATATATATATGTATATATACACATATATATATACGTATATATACACATATATATATACGTATATATACACATATATATACGTATATATACACATATATATACGTATATATACACATATATATATGTATATATACATATATATATATGTATATATACACATATATATATGTATATATACACATATATATATGTATATATACACATATATATATGTATATATACACATATATATATATGTATATATACACATATATATACGTATATATACACACATATATATACGTATATATACACATATATATACGTATATATAGGTATATATACACATATATATACGTATATATACATGTATATACACACATATATACGTATATATACACATATATATACGTATATATACATGTATATACACACATATATACGTATATATACACATATATATAGGTATATATACATGTATATATACGTATATATACACATATATATACGTATATATACATGTATATATACGTATATATACATGTATATATACACACACACATATATATATATATACACACACATATATATATATACACACACACACATATATACACATACACACATATATATACACACACACATATATACACACATACACACACATATATACACACATACACACACACATATATACACACATACACACACACATATACACACACACACACATACACACACACACATACACATATACACACACACACACATACACACACACACATACACACATATATATATATATATATATATATATATAAACTCCCTCAATGGCTGTTCTTACAAAGGGGATATGAAATTTCCCGTTCTAAAGAGGGAATCTGAAAAACGGGCCTCGTATAAGGTAAAGGTTGGGTCAATTTAAGTCTAAATGGAACCTTTTTGTAATTTGTCCCCCAGAACTTTTTACAGCGTTCTTTATCGAAAATGGAACAAGACTGTCTTCAAATAATTCTCAATATATATATATATATACGTATATCACTCGACGAAAAATTTTCGCTAACAGGATTAAAAACCTTTCCCAGAGTGATTAAAAGTTTAATTTGTTTTCCGGTTTGTAAAAAGTTTAGTAGGCAGGGAGTGATTTCAAAACGAGAAAGTAGCAAATAGGTTTTGATATCTGCCGAAAGCGACTCAGAGCATTCTATAAAATATTTAAAGTTTTCTTTTTTTCTAAATCCGTAATCGTTCAATTTATGTTTGTAGTTAATGTATTTTTCATTAGGGCACGAGTAAATGAAATATTTCCTTTTATAGGGACGGAAAACATTTATTTTTAGAATTCGGGCTTTATGGTAGAATCGAATCCCAAATTTTGCGCAACAGAATTCAAATTATTCTGGAAAGTTGACAGCAGAACAGTTTTATTTCATTAGAAACAATGACACTAGGCAGTAAAATTGACGACATTTGAATAGCTCAAAACGTCGCCAGTATAAATACACGTGAAAATATTGTAGCAGCTTTTGAAATTTAAATTTCTAAACATAATAGCCGATAAGGTGGATATACAAGCAAAGATTTACACAGAATTGGGAGTCGAAATACACATTGTATTTCACACGAATCTTACATTATTAGTTAAAACTATTTTCCTGCATTTACAAAACCAACTAAGCCAGCGGCACCCTCTCTCCAATTTCAAATGTCGTCTGCGGTGAGTAGAAGTGATACAAATAGCACCGAAATGTAGGCGAAGATACTGACCAGTTAATAATGGGCTTTTCAAGATGCGAATTCGTAAGGCAAACGACTCTATAAATACAATTATTAGTACTTTTTTACAGGTGTCAATATTCACTTTCGCCCGTCGTTATTAAACCATTCCTTCTATCCTTAAAAACCTTTTGTGAATGCTTCCCTAAGCACTATCTCCAGTTTCATTTCTCTTTTAAAATATTTTTTAAATGCGTACAGAAATTTTGTCAGACCTCAGTGGGGAAATGCATCACGAACTACCAAACATGCAGTTACCTACATGCAGAAAGAAAGTAGAAACTATAGGACTAACCTACTCACATCCTGTAACTGAAATGGAAGACGTAATAAACAGGGAAGCCGCCAGATGGCGGTTCAGTCGCATGTGTCGCCATCTGTCGACAAAAAAAGTAACTAGTTTCAGTGATGGAGGCAAAACGTCCCTCATGACTGGCATGACTCCGATATAATTTCGCCCCTCATGACTCCGATATAATTGCGGAAGTGCAATTATATCGGACGAAACCCACTGCACGGTCCGGAGTCCCAACAATGAACAACGGGAGTCTCCGGACACCCCACAGAAGGTGCCCGATATTTAATTGCCACTTGCAACCAGCATCCATTAACGACATCCATCGCTTTTTGAACCAACCGCATCCACCCATCCTATAACATTCTAATTTTGTTAGAGTGGTTAGTAGAGTTAGAGCAGATCGACGAGCATCGAACCAGGGACCAAATCTAGAAGAGAAAGAGGAAGAGATGCGTTAGTGTGCTCGGCCAGTAATGTTACGTGCCGCGGTCTCGTTTATCGCACCAAATTGTTTTCAGTTATCTACAACAATACATCGTTTAGCGTGCATTTAAATGAAATATACTCCAATTACTTTTAGTACATTCAATCCCGCCTTTCGAGAGGGTTTGCCTTCATTTCCCGTAATAAAAAAAATCAGAAGTCCTTAAGGACTTTATCGGGTTCTGAGGCAGCATTTTTAAGGACCTCGAAAATGACTCAAAATATGCATGTTTTATTTCCGAAAATTCAGCAGTTAAAAATATAAAACTTTTAGGTTAGGGTAAAACCTAAAAGTTTACCCTAAGTATTTTAGGAAATTTTCTCCTAAAATACCAACTATATAACTTCGTAATATTTATGATCATACAAACACACACACACACACCTCGATATAATTTAATTCCTTGAAAAATCGAAGTTTGCCATTCCCCTTGAACCTGCCTAACACTCCCATGTTATTTTTACCTATACATATCGAAGGACTGATCAGGAAGACATCGATATTTCGAATTTTTAGATTGCTTGGCTTGGCACCGCACCTCCATAAATCGAAATTTTTATTGGGAAACCTCTATAAATCGAAGTTGTTTTGATAAAATCAATAGCATTCAGACGAAGCTCAGTTCGTTCTTTCGTTCAGTTACAACCTGTCACCCCCACCCTAAGACCAATTTTGTTTACAGTTTAGTGTTTATTATTGTCATCAGTTAGTCCGAGTCCAGTTTGTGACAGAAAAGTGCGCGTTTGAGAAAACTAGTTTTCGACTTTGGTTGTCTTTGTTAACGATTCGAGTGCATTTTTATTCTGTGAAATGGCAAAATGTAAAACACTCTCCCACGAAGAAAAAGTTAAAGTTATAAAGGCCGTAAACACCGGGGGTAAGAAGAAAGGGTAATATTTCTAAGTAGTTTGGCCTACCAGCCAACACTCTATCTACAATATTAAAGAACAAAGAAAAGCACGAAAACCAAGCATCTTCATCAAAGAGACGACTTAAAGGACCTGAATTCAACGACATCGAAGAGTGTGTTCTGCAAGTGGTTGAAGCAGTGCCGTGACAAAAACTTACCTATAAGTGGACCATCCCTTCAGGAAAAAGCAGCAGAACTTGCTAAACAACTTGGTAAACCAAACTTTCGTGCTAGTAATGGCTGGATTCAGAACTTCAAGGAGAGGAACGAAACTGTTTTCAAAAAATTGCCGGTGGTAGTGCAAGTGTAGACGATCAGATGCGTACACAGTGGAGCGAACAACTACCTGAACTAACCAAGCGGTACACACCCGAGGACATATTCAATGCTGATGAGAACGGACTTTATTACCAGTGCTTATGTGGTAAAACTTTAACCTTCAAAGGTGTTTTATGCCATGGGGGAAAAAACAGTAAGCAGAGAGTTGCAGTTATGCTTGGAGCAAACCAAACAACAACTGTGAAACTAATGATCGGCAAAGCAAAAAACCCACGATATTTCAAAGGGATTAAAAGTTTACCTATGGAATATACATCAAACCAGAGATCTTGGATGAAATCAGACTTTTTTGAAAATGGTTAACCAACCTCGACAAAGAGATGAAGAAAAAGAAAATCTTCATGTTTATTGACAACTGTACAAGCCCATGGGGATCTCCCAAAACTTAAAAACATAAAAATTGAGCTCTTACCCCCGAATACGACATCTAATTTACAGCCATTTGATCAAGGAATAATAAAAAAAACTTTAAAGTTATTTACAGGAAAGTAGTTGTGCGTCAGTTCCTTCATGACATCGAAGATAAAAACCCTACTAAAATCAACGTGCTTGATGCCACGTGGATAGCTTCAAAGGCCTGGACCGATGAGACGGAAAAAACACCTGAGAACTGTTTCAAGAAAATCGGGTTTAAACGACAAAATCAAGAGGATGAAGAAAGATTTGAAGAGGACTGTAGTGTTGTTAACACATCAACTAATGAATTTAACATCATCGCGTCCGTTTCCAAAGGCACGGAAGAGGGTACGGACGGGGACAACTCCTGGACGATGGAGCGAAGTTACAAAGTCCCTCAACGTTGAAGTAGGGATGCGACATCGATGTCGATCTTTTTATCAAAACATCGATGTTCTAAACATCGATTTATTGAAGTCGATGTTTTTTTAACATCGATGTTTTGTGCTTGATGTTTTACGTTGTCTCGATTTTTTTTTAATGAAAAAGTACCATAATAAAAAAATTTACCACGTAGCATAATTTTTCACACTCAGTAAATGTAAGTCTGAATTCTGTAAAGGATGAATACAAAATGGGGAACGATTCCTTAGCAAACAGACAAATGGCAATCAACAAACAGTGAACCAATCAGAGCGCTTGGAATGTTCTTGACACTCCAGAACCTTCGATGGGGTTTTATTTTATAAATAGTATATACACGAGAGCAGCCATTTTAGATTTTGTTTTGTTCTGGTTTTATATAAGTTGACGCTAATATTATTAGTAAGATGCCTCCTAAAAGTACCGTTTGGAAATATTTCTGCAAAACCGCTGACAAATTAGCGAAATGCAATATTTGCCTTAAGTCCCTCAAAACTTCTGGCAATACCACGAATGTATCTGGGCATTTAAAGGCAAAACATGGCGATATTTACAACGAGAATTTTGAGTCATCAATGTAGCCCAAGGCAAAAGCAACCAAGTTTTTGTCATTTGTGTCAGCCCAATCAGAGAGTAAAATTAACCCCCCCCCCCCTAATGTTAGAGGTTACTAAACCAGTTTTAAAAAATGGATGTTCTAAAACATCGATGTTTAAAAACATCGATGGTTTTTGGGCGATGTTTTATTAGCATCGATGTTTTAATATTGAATATCGATGTTTCAAAACATCGATGTTTTGTTATCGATGTCGCATCACTACGTTGAAGAACTTACATTCGAGGAGTTTGTTAGCTTTGACGACACTCTGGCTACATGCGATGAATTGATGAATTAAGCGATGCAGTCATCATCGCATCCGTTTCTAAAGACACGGGAAAGGGTGCCGGCGAGGTCGAGGCACCGCACCCAGAGCCTACACTCAATGATGCGCAATGTG
The DNA here is from genome assembly GCA_907164885.2 of Dolomedes plantarius. NCBI lineage: Eukaryota > Metazoa > Arthropoda > Arachnida > Araneae > Dolomedidae > Dolomedes > Dolomedes plantarius. The sequence goes on along the minus strand of OU015502.1, from coordinate 40,710,885 downwards.
CAATTACCATCTTGCGGTGATTCCTTCAAAATAAGACGGTGATGAGTGATCGGGCAATCCAATCCATTGCTATTCTGGACGACGCATTGGATAAAGTGACACTTTAAGGTAGACTAATTACAATTTCTGAATTTTTTCAGAGCTGCACTTAAGGGGACAGTGGACTTTCAAAATTGTGAAATTTGTCCAAAAATTCGATTTTTTTTTTACAAAATTTTATTGAATTGTGAAACTACGGACGAGTAGGAATGTGTTGCAAAAAGAATTTTTAAATTCTGTGATTACTTTCCTAGTTATAGGCATTTGTATTTAATTTAGATATTATGTGGTTACTAATAGTAATAACTTTAAATGTGTTTTTCTCAAAATAAAAATTTTCATGTCATACGAATATTCAAACTGCTCCAGGCGCATTTCTAATTATCGTATTGCTTTCAAATTTAAGTTTTATATACTTAACTGTATATCAAATAAATATTATTGAAAATAATTCTGCTTCGTAGCTCAGAATTTCTAAATTTTGTACTTGGAAATACGATTTAGAGGTATTTTGTGTAATAAAAAGGGTGTTTTCACTGTTATTTTTTCTCTTTATATTTTTAACGAATGCTTAAAATAAGCAATAAGTTTCATTGTTAGTTCTATAAAGTATCCTGCAAATAAAAATTGCCATATTATATGCAAAAGAAATGCGCATGGAACATTTTTAATGAGGCCAATTTTGATATAATTAATAATTCATAAATTATTAATATTTCATCTTTAAATTTTAACCACTTTTACATATCTATGGTACTAATCACACATTCAAATTTCAAGCAAATCCATTGAAAACAAAAAAAGTTAGGTTTGAAGGTCCACTGTCCCCTTAATTTTTTTACAAAATGATTACATATTTGCCTAAATTTAATAATAATCAATGTAGGCATTGTTTTTCTATACATATATTATTACTGTAACAGTATTTTATAATTCAATAAAATGTAATTTCTCTAATTGCAGTGAGTATACAATTATTTTGGTGTGAACTTCTATATATCGAAGTCGAACATTCCAACTCTCTCGTATCAGTGTCTGTCATAACGCGTTGTAGCATACTGGAAATATGGTCTTATTTTTTCCCGAGACCCCACAAGAGCTTGAAACACAGCTGCGTATTTTTCAAGGAATGTGTTGCTCGGTTCCACCATTTCGGAACACGTGGGGGGATTCTTAACGTTTCTGCAATATAATAAAGTTCGGCGTCTAAGAAGAGCTGTCAACCGATAACCTGCGGCCCCTCCATCCCTTCTGAAAATCCAGACATTGAGGAGAGAGACGCTTGAGAACGCGGGCAGTGCGGATGTGTGTTTTAGGCGCCGTACGTTGTGAATCTGAGCGGGATTTTAATTGAATATGTTGCACTGTTTAAATGTTAATGTTTTTTTGTTAATAAATTGTTGAGTTTTAGTTTTAAAAATTTGGCCTTCGTTTGTTAATTAGAACTCTGTCTTTCTTCGTTATGGATCCCATGGTAGTAATTTTTAGCAACGCCTCAGAGATAATAGCCTTACCTAGTTGTCGTGACGCTACAACGTTCGCATCCATGGAAGTCGTAAACAGCTCGAAAGGCGTGAGGCATTCGTGACAAGGCAAAAGAAAAGACATCACGGAATACGTGAAAAGAAAAGTTGGGAAAGTAGTGATTACTTCCTTTAAGGCTGCTGTGTACTAACCCTATTGGATTCGCTCTTCTCAGTGTTAACCTATGGAGAAAATGTGTCTACTATTGACAGCTACATAAACGCTGATAATGCAATAAAAATGCTATTTTCAGATAGATAGCCCGGACTTCTCCAGTGGCGTAGCAAAGGGGGGGCAAGGGGGTCTATCATGCCCCGGGCGCCACTCGCAGAGGGGCGCCAATGTAAGATCCATATAGTATATTACTATATGTTTTCGAGGTGGATGCCAATATAAGGTCTATATATTATATTACTATATGTTTTTCAGGGGAGGGCCCCAATATAAGGTCTATATATTATATTACTATATGTTTTTCGGGGAGGGCGCCAATATAAGGTATATATATTATATTACTATATTATTTTGTGGGGGGCGCCAATATAAGGTATATGTATTATATTACTATATTATTTTGTGGGGGGCGCCAATATAAGGTCTAGATATTATAGTACTATATAATCTAGATATTATAGTACTATATGTTTTTCAGGGGGGGGGGAGCCACAAAGGTATCGTGCCCCGGGCGCCAGTTATGCTCGCTACGCCACTGGACTTCTCTGCACCTTGCAACGTGATTCGTTTTAGAAATTGCGTCCACAAAATGAATTGAGGAGCGTTTAAGACACACTACACCAGGTTTTATTCCCCGAATAATTTAAATTTTAAAATATTATTTGCATTTATCTTTAAGAAAAGAAAAATGCCCCAAGGTGTCAAATTTATTTCTCTACTGCGGAGTACAATTTAAAATAAAAAATCTTTCAATCCAAGTCGGCAATCCTTGGATACATTTTCCCCATACGTTAACACTGAGGTGAGCGAATCCAAAAGGAAAAGTACACAGCAGCCTTTAGTGGTCAAAATATTTACTTGCTCAACACATTTTTTGAGATTCCGCAAGCCAATCAAATAATTCCATCTTTTTTACTCACTGTGTGAATATTTCGGCATTTTTTCAATGATTTTTTTTTTGATATCTTACAGATAATATTGCCAAGAAAAGCTGCCTTCTTTCAATGGTATGTAACCTGTCAAAGTAGAAACTTCTCTACCCTATTCCTGAGGCGACGCAGAGCTATTCGATTTGTATAAAATTGCTTTTGTGAGTCTTTAGAGATACATTCAGGATTAGCCAATTTTTAAAGCCCTTTCAGAGGCAACAGCCCCCACCGTTTGCAAGGTGCAGATTTTTTTTCCGATTTTTTTTAACCTGAAAAATTTTGAAATTTTTTCCAATTAAAGGTTGCAAAATGCTTTCACTTCTTTACACTGATAAAAGATGGCAGCACTAGCCATTTTTCTGCTCATTTAACTGAAATACATTGAATGTAAATGAAGAAGAGACTAGATTTAGGCATTCGCACTGTGCGAACAGCGCCCCTGAAAGGGTTAAAAATATCATTTCACGAAGTGGTTTTTTTCTTTTTAAAGTGTTGTTGTTGTTTCTAATGTTCCCTTGCCGGGATCGTATACCAAATGAGGTCTATATATGCTATCGAGCTGAGGGGTGTGGCTTCGGTTTATAATGTCACCACAGGTCGGAGTCTATTTAGCCAAGTGCCACCTCCATTTTGACTGAGTATCCCCAGGGGTGACATTTGGGGGATCGTACCTTTTTCCAACCTCTCTAACCTCATAGAGGGACTTTCCGGTATGTGACTTTAAGGTTCCCATATCCGGCATAGGCATGTATGTATTCGATACGAGCACTCTCGCCACCATAGGCGTAGCGTGCTTCTAACTTTTTTTTTTTTTTTTTTTGGGGGGGGGGGCACGAATTGAATTCAGTTAGGGACCCTCCTCCACGCATTGACTTCCGGGTGGACCTTACAATATGAAATATTATGATTTTTATTTTAATTGAATAACGATAGTAATTCATTTCTATTAATTGATGTTTGAGTAGTATTCCAAAGTTGTACAATGAGAAAAATAAATATAATATAAATAAAATGATAAAAAAAATAGCATCGAATTTTTGTTATGGATCATATCATTGTTATAAACTATGTTAAGGCTAAAGACATAATCGGAATCTTCAGTTTCGCAGTTTGAAAAAGCGGGGAAAAACCAACTTTCTTAAAAGTTTTCTACAATTTATCGATTTTAACTGAATTCTATCAACGTTTTACTGTATTTCAAGTTAAGTTGGGTGGGCCCCCCGTTGCTACGCCTATGCTCGGCACCGAAAGTCAACGTACTACAACTTGGCTACCTCAAGTCATTTTTTAAAGTGTGCGTATCGTTCGTTACCCAGGGGGGTTCTTTATAAGATACTTCTATAAATTTACTTCTAAAGGAAAGACTATTTCTTTTATAATAAATCATGAAAGAAAAGTGAAGTCTCTGAAATTTGATTTTGTGTCCTTTTTGAACTTACAAAGTTAAAGAAAATTTAAATTTGAAATAAACATCGCGATTTATCCTCAGATTTTTAATCTCGGGATAGACTTTTGCTCCCAGCATGTTTCTCTGAAAATTGCGGTTTGAAAATCCACGTCCATGACTCGGCATTTGCAGCAGGCAGAGTTATAACTCATTTTTTGACACGCTCTTTTCAAAAATACAGAACAGTTATAATATTTGATTCCGTCCTTCTCAAAAAGAGCTTTCGGTTAAGGATATATTTGAAGAATTTCTGAGAAATCTCCGGCCCGTACAGAAAATTCAATTTTTTTTTTCTTAAACATGTATTTCTCTCTTCGTCGTTCGTATCAAAATCAAATTACTCTTCCCGAGAAAGAAAAGTGAAAGTTTAATATATTCAGAAAGCCAGACATGTATCGTTAGAGAAAGAATACATTTTGCACTTTATTAACTGAAATCGTTTTATAATGCCCATCAGTATGAACGAAACCGTGAGTTATGGATTTAATTTAATCGCGGCTGAAGAAAAATACACGGCGCATTATGCAAATGTTATGAGCTTTCGATTTTCGTTCAGGGGTTAGGAGTCGATCTGGAAATGAAATTTGCGTCGCTGATAAAATATATTTCTCTGATTTAAATTTTAATTTGAAAACATCAGTGAGTTTCATTGAATTTTATTTAGCGAAATTTATATATGTAGCCCCCAAAAATAAAATGCTTGCTCCAAGTTTTAGCACGTCTGCACACGGAGCAACTCAAAAGAAACTGGTAACTGACTCAAATCACAAACCAGTCTGTGATGAGTCGCAACCTATGTTGCGCCGTGTGCGTGGCTCCATTCAATTACATAGGTTGCGACTCATCACAGACTGGTTTGTGATTTGAGTCAGTTACCAGTTTCTTTTGAGTTGCTCCGTGTGCAGACGGCCTTAACCTAACTCGTATTCTAAATTCTCTTTTTCAACAAAGCGCAACCCCTCACCCAAAATCTGATCTATGAATAAATGAATTGATAAATTATATTTGCCCTTAATGCACGATCGTAACGCAGGTACTGGAAAAAATTACTGAATCCGACTCACATTACCTTAGAGGAGGGGTCAGCAACCTTTTTTTACAAGGAGGGCATATTTCAGAAATGCGGGATTTCGGCGGTCACCCCTGGATGAAGAGGTGGAGGAGGGGGGGGGGGTAATATTTAAACGTGAAATTATTAATGCGAGATAAATTTTTAATACATAAATTCAGATTTTAATTTAGACAAAAATAATCTTAAAATTGATAATTAATGCAATGTTTGAAATTGCAAATCTGCGGCCAACTCGTCATATGGCACTTAAATCGAATTCCCAGTTCTCAGGCACAGTGGCATAGCGAGCATAACTGGCGCCCGGGGCACGATAACTTTGTGGCGCCCCCCCCCCCCGCAAAACATATATTAATATAATATATAGACCGTATATTGGCGCCCCGCCCTCGAAAAACATATAATAATATAATATATAGACCTTATATTGGCGCCCCCCCAAAAAACATATTAATATAATATATAGATCTGATATTGGCGCCTCCCCCGAAAAACATATAGTAATATAGTATATAGACCTTATATTGGCACCCCCCCCCCGAAAAACATATAGTAATGTAATATATAGACCTTATATTGGCGCCCCTCTGCAAGTGGCGCCCGGGGCATGATAGACCCCCTTCCCCCCCCCCTCGCTACGCCACTGCTCAGGCAATGGTCCAATTGAATGTTAGTGAGGCTTGATCGATACTTTGATTTTAAGGGGGTCCAGAACACAAAATTGTTCGAATTTTCGAACAAAAATTTATTGAATTAAAATTTTTTTTGTTCTTTTACGCTTAAAATGACGTTTAAATAATGTTTCTATCTTAATTATAACAGAAGAAATTATTTTTTTTTGCAACATTCTAATAGTAGCCAATCGTTGTTTAAACCTGTAAGTGCGTTTTACTGCATGAGGTTTCTTTTCCCCATTTCTCGTCTTTAAATTGTTATAAGTCAAGAACCGTTAAAGATAAATGGTTGAAACCTGGAACATGTCTTTATCAACTACTTTACTTTAATTTTTTATTCAGCAAATTTGAAAAAAATAATTACTTTTGAAAATGTTTTAAAAATAAGTTACCTAATTGTTTTTGTAATTTTTAATCTAAATATTTTTAATGTCTTTAAAAATTAATATTTCAAAAAATGCTGAATCAAAATTAAAACTTATATATTTCTGTTTAATTAAATGAAAAAATTTTGAAATTCGACTAATAATATTTCGAGTTAAGATTTTAAATTAAGATTTTAAATTACCCCACTTTTATTAAAAATTTAAAATTTTAAAATTTGTTAAAAACATTTTGATAAATTTTATGATGTGATTTTGTTTACAAATTATATGGTTGACCATTACAAAATAATTCAAAATTTTAATTCAATAAATAAAAAAAAATTTTAAATATGTCCCGGACACCCTTAAGTATTTCATACTGGAAAACAAAGATTCACAAGTATTTATCTACGCGCAAAGAAAGTTCAATTCTTCAGAGCACATTTTCTGAACAAGGGGAAGCCATTTCCATTCACTAAATTCTAGAATTTTTCTTCGTTATGATGTAATTTTAATTCAGTGTCATTTCTTATATTTATAATTTCCAATTCTCAGTCCTCCGTATTGGAAATATCGAAATATGTTGCGATTTTATGAGTCATATCGTCTACTGTATGAGAGGAAGGATTAATGAAAAACGTCAAGAATGCCTCCAATTCGTAGAATTCTTCAAATCTGATGGGATTAAATTCTTCCACTAAGGAATCAAAATGTTTGGCAAACTGTTAGGTGGTAGTATTTCCATCGTAATAATTTCCTATCACCATTTTCAAATTTGGGAAATGTGATAAATTATATTTCTGCATATGCAATTTCCAGAGTGCCAATTTAGCTTTAAATGCATTTATCGTACTTGTCATAGAAGCAATATGATGATTTCTACCCTGTAGTTTCAAATTTAGTTCCTTCAGTTTTACATTTATATCAGTTAGAAAGCCTAGCTCAATTAACCAATGTTTTTGCTCTAATTCTAAACAAATTTCATTCCTGGATAACAGAAATTCTTTCACTTGTGGTAATAAATTTAAAAACCGCTCAAGTAAGGTAAATGCACCTATAATGGGCCATGTTCCTATAATGGGCCGGCCTTTAGAAATGTCGAGAAATTAAGGGTCTATTGTTACCTAAGGCAGTAGAATGGATGAGGGTCATTGGCTACTGCCATAGGTAACAATAGACCCTTAATTTCTCGACATTTCTAAAGGAGTAGCCAATGACCCTCACCCCTTCTACTGCCTTAGGTAACAATAGACCCTTAATTTCTCGACATTTCTAAAGGAGTAGCCAATGACCCTCACCCCTTCTACTGCCTTAGGTAACAATAGACCCTTAATTTCTCGACATTTCTAAAGGAGTAGCCAATGACCCACACCCCTTCTACTGCCTTAGGTAACAATAGACCCTTAATTTCTCGACATTTCTAAAGGAGTAGCCAATGACCCACACCCCTTCTACTGCCTTAGGTAACAATAGACCCTTAATTTCTCGACATTTCTAAAGGAGTAGCCAATGACCCACACCCCTTCTACTGCCTTAGGTAACAATAGACCCTTAATTTCTCGACATTTCTAAAGGAGTAGCCAATGACCCTCACCCCTTCTACTGCCTTAGGTAACAATAGACCCTTAATTTCTCGACATTTCTAAAGGAGTAGCCAATGACCCACACCCCTTCTACTGCCTTAGGTAACAATAGACCCTTAATTTCTCGACATTTCTAAAGGAGTAGCCAATGACCCACACCCCTTCTACTGCCTTAGGTAACAATAGACCCTTAATTTCTCGACATTTCTAAAGGAGTAGCCAATGACCCTCACCCCTTCTACTGCCTTAGGTAACAATAGACCCTTAATTTCTCGACATTTCTAAAGGAGTAGCCAATGACCCTCACCCCTTCTACTGCCTTAGGTAACAATAGACCCTTAATTTCTCGACATTTCTAAAGGAGTAGCCAATGACCCTCACCCCTTCTACTGCCTTAGGTAACAATAGACCCTTAATTTCTCGACATTTCTAAAGGAGTAGCCAATGACCCACACCCCTTCTACTGCCTTAGGTAACAATAGACCCTTAATTTCTCGACATTTCTAAAGGAGTAGCCAATGACCCTCACCCCTTCTACTGCCTTAGGTAACAATAGACCCTTAATTTCTCAACATTTCTAAAGGAGTAGCCAATGACCCTCACCCCTTCTACTGCCTTAGGTAACAATAGACCCTTAATTTCTAGACATTTCTAAAGGAGTAGCCAATGACCCTCACCCTTTCTACTGCCTTAGGTAACAATAGACCCTTAATTTCTCGACATTTCTAAAGGAGTAGCCAATGACCCTCACCCCTTCTACTGCCTTAGGTAACAATAGACCCTTAATTTCTCAACATTTCTAAAGGAGTAGCCAATGACCCTCACCCCTTCTACTGCCTTAGGTAACAATAGACCCTTAATTTCTCGACATTTCTAAAGGAGTAGCCAATGACCCTCACCCCTTCTACTGCCTTAGGTAACAATAGACCCTTAATTTCTCGACATTTCTAAAGGAGTAGCCAATGACCCACACCCCTTCTACTGCCTTAGGTAACAATAGACCCTTAATTTCTCGACATTTCTAAAGGAGTAGTCAATGACCCTCACCCCTTCTACTGCCTTAGGTAACAATAGACCCTTAATTTCTCGACATTTCTAAAGGAGTAGCCAATGACCCTCACCCCTTCTACTGCCTTAGGTAACAATAGACCCTTAATTTCTCAACATTTCTAAAGGAGTAGCCAATGACCCTCACCCCTTCTACTGCCTTAGGTAACAATAGACCCTTAATTTCTAGACATTTCTAAAGGAGTAGCCAATGACCCTCACCCCTTCTACTGCCTTAGGTAACAATAGACCCTTAATTTCTCGACATTTCTAAAGGGCGGCCCATTATAAGGACATGGTCCATTATAGGTGCATTTACCTTACCTTTTCTCTACCGATATCTCTCAAATATCTAAACTCAAGTACCTAAAATTTAGATATTTGAACGGCGGGCACTTTAAAATTGTTTCGCGGGCACCGCGTTGCCGACCCCTGCCTTAGAGGGTCCAAACCCTTAGACCTCACAAAATTTGGCATTACAATAAATAAGGCCCATTTTCAAATTCGTACCCGCTAACAGAACGCATAAAACGCGCGCACTCCAGTCTGGACTCCCTGACCATACATTGAAATCACGTGACAAACCACGAGGATAGAGACCACGTGATTAATTATAACCAATTACAAAATTCTATCCCCGGTGGTGGAACAGGGAAATGTCCATTTTATATATGCCTGAACGGAAGACTCTTCTAACTTTGTGTCGTAAAAATGTAACGTCGTCTCTCTGTGTTTGGTCCGTTCTCCGGCAAAAGAGCAGTTCGTATTGAATCCGCAGCGTTAATATAGCGTCAGCGTTAAAAAAGTTTTTAACCAACCATATAGCAGAGAGGTATGACATATTTGATTCATTATTAGAGTTAATTTATGTGACGCTAATAGCAAGCTTGTAAAAACATATCCTCTTTATTATTCGTTATATCATGTTGCGTAGCAATAGGGAGGGTTGTATTATAGGAACTTGAACGTATTCGCCTTGCTACGTGACGAGTACAATTTTATTATGCTAAATTTTATTAACTCTGGTACTCAGGGCCCGATTTAGAAAATTCTTGACTATAGGCACAACACGGGATGGGGGCCCATTAACACTGATGTGAGGGTAAAATTTCCGAAATTGACACACACAAAAAAATAATCATGAATCATCGGGAAAGTATCATTTTACCAAGAATTGGCTATTTGAAGCCTAGAAGCTTAGAACATTATCAAATAACAAAAAGCAATACAACATATTAACTTCATCATTAACACCAATACAATGCAACCAGGAAATCTTAATCCCTTAATCCCTTATATACAGTATAACATACATATGATGAACTATACATATAACTATACAAATGATGAACCTATCAATCAAATTGAAAGGATATATATAAAAAAATTGCTATTAAAAAAGGTAAAATAAAAAAATTGAATTGGGAATTTTTTCTTTTAAAATAAAAATTTTGCGGGGCCCCTCAACATTCGTGGGCCCCTAGGCCCGGGCCTACTGGAAAATCAGGGCCTGCTGGTACTTCTTTATCATTTGCTATATGGAGCAAAGTCGTAGTACCGTAAGCCGTTAAAAAAACGATATAGGTGTATTATAACGTCTCCGTAGTTAAAATAAGCACGCGAGGGACATAATTAATTAAAAACTACAGCTTGTATTAAAATTCTTTGTACAATATATATTCTGGCAGAGAGACTATTCTCGTCTGCATCTGAGAGACATTCAATCGAGAATTCGCAAAGACTCTATCAGTCTTTAACCGAGAGACGAGCCGCACCGGTCAGCACCTGGGTCTACTCCGTCCCAAATCTTCCGCTGAACTCATGGACAAAGGCTCTGGCCTTTTCTCTGGCTCACCGTCTCCACGTCCCTGTTGCCAGGCGCTCTTATATATATATATATATATATATATATATATATATATATATATATATATTGTAGCGTACAGGAAATATGGGGTTATTTTTCCCAAGACCTCACAGAGTGTGCAAAAGACAGCTGCGTGTTATCAGGGCAGTTTTTACCGGTTTCCCACCGGTTTTGAACACATGTGGGATTAAAAAACGATTTCTTGTTCCCCGGCTGAAAATCCAGACATTCTAAGAAGACGGACCCCGAATTGCCAGCCGAGAGGAGAGGCTTGGTGTTGTTTTTCGAGAGAGCAGCGTATAACATCCACCCGAGCGGTCGTGATTTTGTTAAGCTCCTGTTTGGGACTAGATGGGTCCCGGAGCGTGCGTTGTTAAACCTGCACTTCAGTTAACTAAATATGTTGTACCCTTTTAATGTTAATTTTTTTTTGTAAATAAATTTCCTTGTTAAGTTTCTGTTTAAGAATTGGCTTTTTCATTATAATTAGGATATCTCTGTCTTTCGTGGTCATGAATTCAATAGTAGTAAATTTAAAAAAGCCTCAGAGAATTGCCTTAAGCATTTACCGTGACGCCACAATATATATATATATATATATATATATATATATATATATATATATCAGCTTTTTCACGGTTCCCACGTTTTCGGCGACTATAGACGAACGGACAGCGGACGGCCATCCTTTCATTCCCCAAGGGGGATCGACTTCACTCGGTAGGGCAAGCGCCGTCCGGTCTCGCGCTTTCTTCGGCAACCTAAGAGGCGAGCGCCGACTAGTCTCGCGTTTTGTGACCTGCGTCTCGAAAAGACAGAGACGCACGGCATGTTGTCTTCCGCCACACTGTAGTCGAGGCGTCAGTTGGCTTCAGCCAGATATATGAAGCCAATTTACACACCACAGGCTTACATTTCCCCCCGGTAATTAAATGGGGGCCCCCTCAGCTTCTCGGAATCAGGCCTCCCAAAAGAGAGCTTTGTGTTCGGGACGCCTCTCAGGAAAGAGGGATTCGCGACGTTACAGTATTCGATTCGTTATTAGAGTTAATTTATACTACGCTAGAAGCAGACTCGTAAAATGGTATCTTCGCCACTACTCGCTATATCATGCCGAGTAGCAATATCGAAGGCCGTCCTAAAGCGACTTCAACGTATTCGACTCGATACGTTAAGTGTAAAATTACATCATTCTAACGTCAGTCTGGTAAACAGATATCTTCATCGTCACTCGCAATATCGAGCTCTAATCCGTAGAACAGTGATATGATTTGAATAATGATTAATAAATGATAATAAATGATTAATAATAATGATTTGAATAAATGAATAAATATTAATAAATGATGGATTTGAATAATGATTAATTAATAAATGATTAATAAATGATTAATTAATAAATGATTAATTTGAATAATGATTAATAAATCATTAATAATAATGATTTGAATAAATGCATAATGATTAATAAATCATTATACCGAGGGTAACATTACACTAACAGTAGTTTGGTAAACATAAATTTTATTTATAACTGGTTGTATAAAGTTGAGTCGCAGTATTTGAACATTTTCGATTGACTGTTAGGGAAGTAACAGTGGGCACCTATTTTTTAAAGTGTAACTGCCTACGTTGAAATGGCTGTTTTGGTGCAAAAATTCGATTCCCCACCCCCCTCTATTTCAAAGGCCTTTTATGATTCTAAAACTGCTTCATTTTTATCCGTGCGATCATTGGGTGAGAACTCATGGACAATTTAATAAACAGAAAGCGATATTACAGGACCGGAAATACCATCTTTCAATGCATTTTCTAGAAAACACATTTATCTGTTACTTTTTTAAAGCTAATAAATTAAAAAGTTTTCAATATATTTTGATGAAATTTTGCATTAGGGTTTTACATGTTACTATGTTTTGGCATAAAAGGTAAGCTATATCAGAATAATTTTACAGGTACCTGTACTAATAAGATTTTTTTCTTCAAATCAGTGTTTTTTCACTGTTTTTACTATATTTCAGTGATTTTTAGAAATATTGTAAAACTTTTTCTTCAGAACATAGGTAAATGTCACAGTAGTATATAGTACTACCTACAGAGTCCATTCAAATTAAATACAATGGTCAATGTATGCAATTAATGCCAAAAAATATTTATAAAAAAATCGTAACAGATATTTTTATAGACAAAATAATGTAGAAGAAAACATTCTAATTAAATACAACGATTAATGTGTGCAGTTAATTTGTATGTTTAATATCCATAAAACATACTAATTTGAATTAAATTCTTTAAAAACTTCCATCTCAGTTAGTCAAGAGGTTAAATTTTATCTTTTAACGTATTTCAATTTTTTTTTCAATTTATTTCGTCGTTATGCACGCAACGCAAAATTAATTTAAAGCATCACAAAAAGAAAAGAAACCACGGGATCAGCATTTAATAAATTAAATTCTAAACATTAATCTTTAAAAATTAACCAAAACTCAGAAAATGGAGGTAAAGATTTGAAAAGATTTCATTTTAAAGGAATTTTTATGATCTTTCTCGTGATAGAAATTTCATAACCCTCGGATTATTATTTTAAATGCAAACTTTAAAGAATGTTACAAAAAAGATCTTAAGTTATTTTTAAAAAATCTAAGAAGAATTTTTCAAAAATCTTTCTCGGTGCACCCCTACACTGTAAGTAGACTCGCCATGCAAAATTGCAGCCCTTTGGGTCCAGCGGTTTGGTTTGTGCGTCATCTGTCAGCCAGTCATAGAACTGTTTTGTATACACAGATAAAGGAAATTAAAATGTATTTAGTTGAATTGAGTGTAGTGTCTCTGACGTAAGCACTCAATTGTGCTAAAAATTTATAAAAAATTCCCATATTTTAAAATTTTATGAAATTTTTATCAAAGTTGTATTTGTTTTCATGATTTGATATCCCACTTGAACTAAAAATATATGTATTTAATCAGTACTGTATATTTTTGAAAAAAAAGTACTCCAAACATAAATACCTTAAGGGGACTCATTACCCTTAAATCTTTAAAAGATTAGATTTTTTGAAAAAAATATATGCTAATGCCTGATCATTTTTGAACAAAATAAAGCAAACCGCATGAAAATTTTCCGCTTAGTTCCGGAGATATTGATATTCTAAATATTTAATTACTGATCAAGTTTATGGTAAGAAAAATTTTAAACTAATTTTTCTCAAAATGCAATTTTACATCATACCGCAACTGATATCTCAAAAACTATGAAACATAATTTCATGAATTTTTTATCATTGCATAATCATGTTATTTTATTGCACCTGAACTAGAATTATTGCAAGCACTGCACATTTCGTTATTTTTTCAGGGGTAAATTAATGCAAAAATTTAAGGAATTTTAAGCAGTTTAAAAAAAAATTGAAAAACAGTTTAATGTTGAATGTTTTGTGTTCATTTGTATTTTGAATTCTTTATTTTAAATTTAAAGCAGGAATTATACATTTAAGTGTAAAATTAATTTCATATTTCTGCGCGCAAGCCAGTATACAATAAAAATGCTTAAAAAACAAGGTATATATAAAGCATTTAAAAAAAATATTTAAAATTATTTTGAAATTTGAAAATTTTTTTTATTAAAATAAATATATCAATTTATCATATACATAAAATTTGGAAAAATTGGGAGTTAATTGAAATAGTTACAAATAGTCAAAAAGTATGAAAATATGTCTTATTTCCTCGACTTAAGAGTCGGGAGTCCACTTAATCTTAACTGAGCCTGTAAATACGTTTCTTCCTTCATAACTGTTTTCATGCCAAGAAAAAAGGTATCACTCTCCAAGAGACATTTATAAGTGGATTGATTAGTGTAAGCGCTTCACCTTGCCTTTATTTTAATGGTGTCTCATAAATACAGGATCCAAAACTGGAATCCCGTACGAAATCCAAAAGTTTGTTACAGTACTGGTCGAGCATTGACAGGTATTTTAAATTTATAGGAAAATTAAGGGGGGAAAATGAAACCGTGGTCTTTTCCAAGAATATCTCTCAGAAATATCTATATATTTAAGTTGCTGAGCCGACTTTTTGGGCAGCCCATGAAAGAAAACTACTGCATCCATTTACTTAATTTTGGCCTTAAACGGAAGATTGTAATCTGTAGATTTGTCAAATTTGTTTTTTGTGACCGCAATTTCTGTCAATCAGTGATTATTTACAATTAAAAATTGATTTCTGCGCATGCTCAATGGCATGTTTTAATGATAAAACGTTTATTCGGAGAAGTCTCTCTAGATCCCTCTCTGCCATTTTTATTTTTGTGATAATTGTGTTTGTGAAATATAAGATTAAACCTGATGGAAATTGTTTATTTCACGCTGTTTACTTAGCGATAATTTACAATTAAATAATTGCTTTCTGCGCATGCTCGGGGACATTATTAAATCTGGCTTTAGATACTCACTATGAACGAGGCCGTTTAAACACATTGTGGCGTCACGACAAGTAGTAAGGCATTATCTCTCTGAGGCATTTTGAAGGAAATTCACAACTATTGATCCATACCAAGAAAGACAGAGTTCTAATTAACAAACGACGGCCAAAATTTTTAAACAAAACTTAACAATTTATTAACAAAAGAATTAAACATTAAACACTTCCGATGTAATCACTTCATTTACGTGCAGATTCACAAATACACGCTCCAGGGCCCATTCTCGGCCCAACAACACAGGAGCCTAGCAAAACACGTCTATCCCGCTCGGATTTTATACAGCGTCTCCCCTCAATGTCTGGATTTTCAGAAGGGGTGGAGGGCTGGCAGATTATCGGCTGACAGTTTCTTCTAGACGCCGAACTTTATTACATTCCGAAACGTTAAGTTGACAGCTTTAGTGGCTGCGTCTGTGAGGGAAACGGTCTTTAATCCTCCCACGGGTTCCGAAACTGGTGGAACCGAACAACACATTCCTTGAAAACACGCAGCTGTGTTCTAAGCGCTTGTCGGTTCTTTGGAAAAAAAATAACCTCATCTTTCCAGTACGCTATAACATTGTTTCTTCGCACTGTTATGATTTTCAACATTTGACAATGATGTGTTGAGTATAATTTGTGTATTAGTGCATTTATTTACTATCTAGCCGTTATGTTTTGACGGGTACCAACTAGTGAAATTTTATTTCACTTGTAGGGACAAAGAAACTTTCCATTATCGTGATACAAATGAGTCATTCATTCGGCTTTAGGTACTGAATATAGGTAATGCAAATTTCGAAAGCAACGTGGAGCTCCGCCTTCCTCACGTCACGACTGACGTACCAACTTTGTTAAAAGAGAGTAACGAAGCTCTGTGTGGGCACTTGATCTTTCGTTCGTTCATGTGTTTATTTGATGATTCGTTGTTCTTGTTTAGTTATCATGCAGTTCGTGTGAATAAATTCTTATTTTATGAAGAACTTTGTCATTCTTCGAACATCACACTGTACTCTGCTGAATACGTGGACGAATTCACTACAAGTTTTGCCTTTTAAAAATGCACGTTAAGATCTGGTGTAAAGCTCTCAAATTGTCTGAGGAACACGAACGTGTCAGCCTTAAATAATAATAATAACAATGATAATTTGATATCATGAAGGATCAATGACTTTGATTTTAGCGATAATGTATTTATTCGTTCTATGTTTGGAACGGTCCGACGATAGCCCTGCGCCATTCATCGGAGAGTGAACGAACTTGGTTAGAATCACGTGATTTATTTTTATTTTAAAGCAGCGGGGGGAGTTATATTACAGGTGGCAGGTAAAGAAGGCTGAACTTATGATATCGAGGAATCCATTTAAAGTCTGTCGTGTGACTCAATATTTTTAAAATGCATTTCTCGCGTCTGGAAAACAAAGGGTCTCGAGTAATACCCAGCTAGCCAGATGTGTCTTTAGTAACCGAAAAAAAAAAAGTAAACTGGAGAAAGTGTTGCACAGCAGTCACCATAATATATATATATATATATGTCAGAATTTAAGTGGGAAAAGAATGATTACCTTAAAATTAAAGGGGGCTTGGGAATTAAATTATATCCGTGGCGTAATTCGCCTCTAATTGTTCGTATTTCAAGACGCGAATTGGGAAAGGGAAATTCCCCTTTTCATTATGTAATCTTGGCGCGCCCGTGGGTTCTGCGGTCGATGAGGAAACATTACCTTTATCCTTGAAAGATGTCTGGTTTGGGCTCTGCGCATGTGCAAGGAGAGTTGACGCGCGGAAATGCCCGCGAATTTTTGTCAGAACGCGGGATTTAATCGTTGCTAGTGGACGCGTGTCAGCTGGGTCCACAATTTGAAAATGGCGAGCGCTCAAATATGCGCTACTTGGATCAGTGGTTGCTGGAAAGAGAAATAAATTGACTTTATTTCGTTGGAACTGTGCTTGTTTATGGGATTTAGACTACTTACTACTCGCCACCAGTATTAAGATGATGACTGCAAATTAATGTGAGAACAGGCAAACAACACGCCTGTCATATATATATATATATATATATATATATATATATATACAATTCAATTTAGAAATATAAATGACTTAATTTTAAAAAGTCAAAATAAAAGTCATAATTTTAAAAATGATGAATATTTGGTTTTATCAAACGAATTATTAAACCCTGTATGCATTAGTTGTCAGCTATTTTACACAAAAAAGCTTTAAGGCTGCAGTGTACTAACCCTATTGGATTCGCTCACCTCAATGTTTACCTATGGAGAAAATGTGTCTGCTATTGACAGCTACATAAATGCCGATAATCCAATAAAAATGGTATTTTGAGAGAGCCTGAACTTTTCTGCACCCTGCAACAGGATTCATTTGATAAATTCCGTCCACCAAAGGAATTGATGAGCGTTTAAAACACACTAGACCAGATTTTCTCCCCGAAAAATTTAAATTTTAAAATGTTATTTGAATTTAAAAAAAACGAAATAAGCCCCAAGGTGTAACTTTCTTTCTCTATTATGGAGTACAATTTAAAAAAAAAATTCAGGTAGTGTCTTCTAACGAAACTACCGCGGGTTATTAACGTAGGATTATTACTTATCGTTGCTTACCTCCTTTTTTTTAAAACAATAAAATTCCGACATAGCAAACGATTTTTAAATTTAAAAGTTCAGTGCGACTGATAATGGTAAAATAAAAAAAGGTAGCGCGCGCCATCTAGGGGAAGAAAAATTGTGTAATTCGAAATTAACTATTCGCACGAAGCGGAGATCTTAATCTTTAAAATGATACCTCATTTACTGATTTTGGTTAAGTATGAAGGGAGAAAAAAGGGATAAAAAAAACACCTATTAAAAATAATATTCTGCCACTCTTGATTTATAACTCGCGACGATGGTTTTAACGTCTGAAATTTTGTTTTACTGCGGACCGTTATGGAGGAACGTAGTCCTACGTTAAGATCTTTCAATCCAAGTCGGCAATCCTTGGACACATTTTCTCAATAGGTTAACATTGTAGCGAGCGAATCCAAAACGGTTAGGCCGTCTGCACACGGAGCAACTCAAAAGAAACTGAAAACTGACTCCAATCACAAACCAGGCCGTGATGAGTCGCAACCTATGTAATTGAATGGAGCCACGCACACGGCGCAACTGGTTACAAACCCGCCTCCGTGTGCAGGCGGCCTTAGTACACAACACCCTTAACGATGTGTCTTTCCAGTAAAATAAACGCACGGACGTCTGTCGGGAATGTACATATGAATGAAAGAAAGCAACCACTTCAAACACTAAGCATGTTTATTTCATTTAACTCTTGCTATATAATTACAATATATTTTTTGAACAATATTTTTTTTGAATGTGAGTACTGAAATAATCTCTGTAAGATAAAAAGCTGCATTCATATACATTGTTTGTTTTTTTTGTTTGTTTGTTGAATATGACTACACTTTTTTTAATCGATAATATATATATAACTTTATATCATTACTATACAATAATTATACGGCAGTTTCAACACAATTTGCTGGATATATATGTATATATATATTTATATAACATTTGTTTCAAACTCTAACTCTAGGAGTCCAAAAGATAAGTGGTGAGGTTCTAACAAGATAATGTACAATAAATAACATATCCAAAAATACCTTTGTACTTATACAGTCGTCATCTAAAATGTATATTCTGTTTAGGACATTTTTTTTGTTTGTTTGTTTTAAAAGTTAGCTAAAATCTGGAATATGATATGTTTAGCATCTCCTGATTAAGTACCTGTACCACATGCACATGAAATGACGTCATCAGGATACATATAGAATTGACACGACACTGTGATAAGAGAAGTATAATTCAAAACAAAATACATTTTCGACATGTGCACGAAGATAAGCTCAGATCGCCCGGACTTTGAAAAACAAATGTTATTACAGTGTCATAGAATTACAGAATATATTTTAGTACTGCTCAATCCACATAAACGATCAAGGGGTGAGGTAAATTTAAATTCAAACTCAGTTACCAACAACAAAAAATTTCAGGTAGTCTCTTCTAACGAAACTACCGTGGGTTATTAACGAAGGATTACTTATCGTTGATTATCTCTTTTGTATGTATATATGTATATAGCCCAAGCGATACAAACTGGGTTTGGCGCTTCCAAAATTATAACTCGCGACGACGGACGGTTTCAGCGTCTGAAATATTGTTTTCCGGAGGACCGTTATGGAGGAACGTTAAAAACAGATACCGATAATTTATCCTAGATTATAGGCGGTATAGGGTGTTTTAGTACAAAAGCGTTTAATCATATTTCCTTCATCCTATTGAGTGGAACATGGGTTTAATGTAGTCGCAAATCTGCTTACTAAAGACAGAAACCGATTTCAAATAGCTGATCGTCATGATTTAAAAATTGTGCTGAAAAAAACAGGGCCGAACATTTTTTTTTTCTGCAAAGGGGACGGTAGGACAAATAAGTTTGGGAACACCTGCTTTAGTGTATTAACAAAAAAATATATTTTTTTAAATAAGTGACGCAAAAAGATTCCAAACCAAAACACTAATACAAAAATCGTGAAAGTTAAAAATCTCTTCCTATGTCTTGCAAATATAAATATTGCGTAATATGCAGTAATGTTTACTTGATGTAATGACTCAAGGTCATTCTTTGTTTTATCATGAAAGATAACAAACTCGTACATAATTAACGAAACTTCATTAATCACCTCCCCCCCCCCTTAAAATTACATGCACTGCTTTGTCTTTATTACGGATTGTTCCATTTAAAAATGATCTTATAAAAACCATGTTTTTTTATTTATTATTCTCATACAAAATGATCCTGTAATGACACTTTTGATAATTAATTTTTTTTGTGTCTGCAACAGCATTTTTTTAGAGTCTGAAGCAATACACATAAATAAATCTATTCCATTTTTTGAATGACTCATATTTTAAAATAAGCAAAGGACCTTTTCAAAATAAACCATTGATAATTAAATTTCATAAATTATTTTGAAATCTTTTACTTTTTCAATGACTAATACTTAAAAACAAACAAAGGACTTTTTCAAAATAAACCTTTGCTGATTAAATTCAATAAATTATTTTATAAAATAAGGCGAAAAAAATAAGGTCCCATTTAATTAAGTCGAGTTCAATGGTTTTTGTCAGAATAATCATTCAAAACCCAATCTACGATGAATACTAAAATTATGTAAATTAAATTAATATAAGGTAATAATTATTATAATTGGACGATGTTATGCAAGAAGGAACCATCCCACAAAATTTAAATGTTGAGTTCAATAGCTGGAAAAATTATTAATATTCATAATTAATAATTATTAAAATAACAAAATGGATATTTAAATTTTTCTAAAATGATCTATTAGTTTTCTGTAGTGTCTCTTTAAAAATTAAATTTAACTATAGAAGCGACTGAACTTTTCTTCGTGCCAGCTTTAATAGATTACGCTATTAATACTTCTTAGAAAGCCCTGAAAGGTAATGCACATGAACATAATTGATAACATGAATCATTCTCAAATGTATTTACAAATAAATCAGTCAGTAACATGAACCATTCTCCTATGGATTTACGTCTCTCGATTCGTAGCATAAATCAGGAGCAGTCCCAAGATAATACGTTTTTATGTAAAAATGATACACAATAAACGTTTTTATGTAAAAATGATACACAATAAACGTTTTTTTCTTACACCAATTTCTACTTCTAAGGCCGTCTGCACACGGAGCAACTCAAAAGAAACTGATAACTGACTCGAATCACAAACCAGTCCGTGATGAGTCGCAACCTATGTAATTGAATGGACGCAACTGGTTACAAACCCGTCCGACGGGTTTGTAACCAGTTGCGCCGTGTGTGTGGCTCCATTCAATTACATAGGTTGCGACTCATCACAGACTGGTTTGTGATTTGAGTCAGTTATCAGTTTCTTTTGAGTTACTCCGTGTGCAGACGGGCTTACCTTTATACGAGATTTCTAGTAAAAAGAAATAACATATTAACATCTTACTACAAGAATGTATTTAGCGATCACTTTGATATGTTTATTTGAAAGGCACTCGGAATAACAGTTCTACTGAAAAAAATTATCGAAATGGCTTTTTTTTATATTTATCAATACCTGAACAGAAGACTGTGTATAATACATGTTTTGAAAAATCCCGGTACTTATCATTTCTCTACGAATGTTTATAATAAACTGTTGTTATTAAATTATTTTGTATGTATACTTTTTTTTTTATCAGTCTATTAAATAAATGCTCCTTAGAATTTAAATTTTTTTCTCGCGTGATCAGTTGAAAGCTTTTAATACTCAATATAAAGTGAATTTCTATAAGACATGACGAGTATAAATTAAAAATTACAATTTCTCTTTAAAAAAAGATTAATGCGGTATTCAATAACACGAAAATTACAAAAACTTCCACTTAGTGGTAAAATTTATTCGGGCCAGTTATTTCTCTGTAATTAATAATTTTATCTTAAAGTACATGTCAGATTTTAATGCTTTTTGGTATTCAAAATATGCTAGGAAACATTTTAAAATGAAATCTAGGAATTTATAATCCTCCTTTTATATAGCATTTTTCTTTCAGTGTTATAGATGAGAAATCTTGGACAAATTTTACATAAAATCCTGAAGTAAATATGTTTGAGAATGATTCAAGTTAAAATATAAAATAAAACATTTTTTTTTCAGTTTTAAAGAAACCTTAGTTATTAAAATAAATTGCGTAACAGAACAATGGACATTAAGCTTTGAAATTTCATTTAAGTACGCCACAATTATACTAATTTTTATCACAACGTGTCAAGTAGAAAAATACACTAATTTATAAACAATCAGAAACATAAGTACAAAGAAATTCAAAATGTAATCCCTTGGTGTTTTACATACTGGACATACATGGCATTTGCTCTGTATAATAACGATATTTCTACTCGGTGAAAAAGGGACAACAACACATCACTTGCGACAGTGTTCTCACAGATATCAAATTACCCAAGTAACACAAGACCGTTGGGAAACCGTTGGCCAACCGATTTTAGCACAGTTGGCCAACGGTTGGATTTGGCCATTGGGGATACGTTGAAACAACCGATTTTAGAACAGTTGGCCAACGGTTGGATTTGGCCGTTGGGGATACGTTGAAAGAACCGTTGGCGCTGCAGCTCACCCAACGGTTGGCTGTTAGTTGGCCCAACCGTTGGGAGAGCAGTTTACCTCCCATTTGCAGTTGGGACAACAACTGGGTTCGAGGTAGCCTTCTGGTAGAGCACTGGCTTTCGGTACTGAGGGGTGCCCGGATCGAATCCCGGCGCGCGCCATTAAGTACCTCCGTGTCTAGGCTGGATATGGGAACGTTCAATCCGTAGGCCCGAAAATCCCTCTATGAGGTCAGAGAGGGCGGGGGCAGGTACGATCCCCCCCAGATCGTCGCCCGTGGTGGTGGTGGGAGCTCTGTCAAAATTGAGGTGGCAACTAGCTAAGATGGACTCCAACCCTTGTGGTGCTACATAAATCGGAGCCGCACACTTCAGCCTGAAGCCTATATGGACCTGGTCTGGAACTTCCAGCCAGGGGGCATTAGAAACAACAACGACGACATTTTATAACTGTTGGTCCAACAACACTTATTTGCCGTTGGGATAACAATATTTTGTAATTGCTGGCCCAGCATAAACATTTTGCAGTTGGCCCATATTTGTTTCTGGAAGTTCAGCCAACGGTAACTTCTAACGGTAACCTTAACCATTGCCCAACGATGTAGTGAAAATTTGCTATAGGGCCAACAATGTGTGTTACTTGAATAGTCACATTTCTAAAGCAGTAGATATAAGATAAACTTTACAATCGGGAACAAAAAAATTGTCTAAGGAAAATAATCATTTTTAAATGGGAAAATTCAATTGAACAATCTATAAATAAAAAAAAAATTTTAAAAAAAAGTACTGGAAACAACTGGACTGTGTATCATTAAACGAAAACTATTATAATCTAACTCAAAATAAAAATTTTTGAGGTAGGGTATCTTTGAAGAAGTGCACTATTTTTAGATCAAAATTAGTTTTGCAGTTTTAAAGAAATATTTTTCTTTAAAATATATAAAAGGATAACAAACAAGGTATAACTTTTGAACTTTAAGTACAGTGTGTATAAAGTGGTGTAGTCACCAAAAATGCGTCTCTAAATACAACTCTTTGAGAAGAGAAAACATTAAACAAAGCTACATATCACCGATTTAAAATTAAGCACAAATTTAAACTCGTATTTCCAAGGGAAAAAAAAAAAGAAGAAAGTTTGATGTCCAAGAACATATTAAAATAGCAAAATAATAATGAAAGTGGTATGAAGACACTAATGAAAGATTTTTTATAACTAAACAAATCACGTTCCATAATCTATGATTTTGTGCATTACAGACAGGTTATAAACCAAGGGTTCGCAAACTATGGCTGGTGAGCTGTATGCAGTTCTTTTCAATTTTTTTTTCTGGCTCATGGTTCAACGATACATTTCTCAAATATGTCTTATAAATTGTTCTCTGAATTTTTGTTATACTCGTATATTTTCCCATTTCCCACTTTTTCTCTAACTATAATCAACATTTAACAGAATTTTTATGACTGCAAACACTCAATAGATGCCAGATTTCAATAAATTAGCAAAGCAATTTTTTAAAAAATTATCAAAAAATAAAACTAGCATAGAATTCAGAAGCATAAATTATTCTAACAATTGGAGGATGATATATTTTAACAAAAAACACTAGAGAGGGAGAAAAAAAAAAGCTTAAAATTTCTTTCACGTCAAATACAATCTTTTTCTGTTTTACAATTTTCTGAGAATGTAGACGTTCGAAAATGGCCTTTAACACTGTTTATTTGGGCCATCCCTGGTATATATGAACGTTAAATATTCCCTTCCATTCTTTTAGTGAAAAAAGTCGATCATCAACATAGATTCTCAGAGATAAAAAGAAAAATGGCGAAATGTTTTGGTGATAGTAGCTTCCCAAGTAACACAAGACCGTTGGGAAATGGTTGGGCAACCGTTGGATTTGGCCGTTGGGGTTATGTTGAAGCAACGGTTGACTGTTAGTTGGCCAAATCGTTGGGAAAGTAGTTAAACTCTCACTTGCAAGTGGGACATCTCATAATTGTTGGCCTTGCATAATTATTTTGTAGTTGACCCATACTTGTTTCTGGAAGTTCTGACAACGGTATCCCATTCCCCCAACGATGTAACGAAAATTTGCTTTCGGGCCAACGATGTGTGTTACTTGGATTATTAATGTATTCTAAGCTCAAATTATTCTTTCACTAAATATTTATACATACATGTTTTTCTAGGAAATTAGATTTTTACATAACAAGAAAACTTCTGTCATTGGTACAATAGTTCTTCATTGCATAGTATAAAATAATAATCCACGAAATGTATTACTTAATGTAACCTTGCAGCGAATAAAACAAATAACAAAATATGTATGTTATCAGTTTTTTCTCGTCACCAAAAACTCGAAGTAACAAAAGATTCAAAATTATCAAAAATTATGTTATTTCCTTCCAAAAATTAAGAAAGTCGTTCTGGAGAAAATAATTAACTAAAAATTAAGATATCCAAGTAAAAAAAAAAACGATTGAAGGTAAGTATAGAATTTTTTTTTTTTTTGCGAACACATGTGTATTGACATTGTTCAATGTTTCTTTATACAAGAGGGTATCTAAACCCAAACATGTTGATACTGTCTTTCAACGTAAGGCATTCTTGGGAGATTATGATATGTATATTTCTTCAATAAATGGCTATTTCATATCAAATAGGTAGCTAGGTCAGTTTTGTAACACTTCTAGCAATCACTAAAGCAATGTAGGGCAGTCTGGCTGTGGGTTTGAAACTTATGTGGCTGGTAAATATTCAGTAGACAGAAAGGACCCATCATCCACGAATAGTCACGTTTGAATAATTCCATAGCTATTTTATCATTCATAACATCCATAGTTATCTTATCATACTTGTCCACTAATAAGGTACCAAGAGAAAGATATTGAACAATACTGGTAATTCAAAAAGTTAACTCACGGCCTAGTGCTCTGTTTATATTAAAAACAGCGTTCTTTTAGCAGTCTTCTAGAAATAGTGTCAAAAGAAAGGCCATTGAGCACACTAAGGCCGTCTGCACACGGAGCAACTCAAAAGAAACTGATAACTGACTCAAATCACAAACAAGTCCGTGATGAGTCGTAACCTATGTAATTGAATGGAGCCACGCACACGACGCAACTGGTTACAAACCCGTCCGACGGGTTTGTAACCAGTTGCGTCGTGTGCGTGGCTCCATTCAATTACATAGGTTACGACTCATCACGGACTTGTTTGTGATTTGAGTCAGTTATCAGTTTCTTTTGAGTTGCTCCGTGTGCAGACGGCCTTATTGTGGCTCTCGTTTGCTTTTTCTATTCAAGGAATCAAATTATTTGAGCGACTGATCCTTTGAGATTCTTTTCTGTCTTGATCACACCGACCGGAGTCTTTTAAGCTTAGATCATAAAAGATTTGCATGAAATTATTATTTTATTAAACCTGTCATTGAGTATTTAATCTGGTCTATTTTTTAATACCATCTTTCCTTGCTTGTCCACGTTACAGTCATGGTAAAAACTTTACAAATATACCAAAATTAAAAACTCTTTTTTCCCCCCACAGAAATTGGTATTTTATGTTTTAACAGATTTGTCTTTGCTAAATTCTTAAACAAATACAGGCTGGTGAACAAAC
This sequence comes from Dolomedes plantarius, assembly GCA_907164885.2. Lineage (NCBI taxonomy): Eukaryota > Metazoa > Arthropoda > Arachnida > Araneae > Dolomedidae > Dolomedes > Dolomedes plantarius. Next base: position 40,684,878 of record OU015502.1, on the reverse strand, counting down.
AACACTTTACTGACTAACAAACTGGGTGAGAACCCATTTGGTATTAACTCTTAATTTTAAAATAGATAGCTTCCTATATACTTTTTATCACTGCACATTAACCAATTCAATTTTAATAAAATACCTTATTATAAAAATGTTTAAACATTATGCAGTTGATTTTTCCCTCAACATAAATCGATTTCTTTTCTTATAAACTTCAAATGAACTTTAGACTAAATTTCTTTTAACTTCCTGATGATCATTCCTTATTTTTTAATTTTATCTATACTTAAAAAATGGACATAGTGATAAACAATTTTGTCATTATTCTAAACTAGAAAATTACAAGGCAAAATGGGTGGCCATTTTATTTAGTTAGTTTAGGTTAAGCAAGTCAAAAAAGGTTCATCAGTGTATAATATATACTTGCTAGAAAATTATGATTAGGTTCACACTCTAAAGAGTATTTAATCCTCTGTTTATTTTTTTAGATAAAATTAAGGTTTTTTATTTTTATTTTTTTTTTTTTGGAGGGGGGGGGGGGTTAGTGAAGGCATATGTCCTTGACCCCCAGAATGACTGCCACCCATTAATCATGCTGTAATGATTTAGGTCATAGGTTTTTTAGCTTTATATATATAAATATTACAATAAATCTCTTAATGCTTTACGAGTATAAATGAACAATTTGGGTACTCAAATCCTTAAATCCATTCTTGTTTGACAAATACCACCAATAATGACCCTTTAACAATTATGGAAGCTATATGAAATGATAAATGAGTTCTCAGGGAAAATTATACACGACTAAAATTATAAAAATTCAGAATCTTGATATGAAAATCAAAATAGAACCCTTATTCCTTGCAGGTATATTTTCTCTCATTTCTTATATTTTCGACCCATTCATCATGGCAAAGACTGAAATTAAAGTTTTATAAAAAAAAAAATCTTCATATCTTAACATATAAAAAATAACCCTATCCTCTCTATGTTGAGAAAAAGCAGACTCTTTGAATTACATTTTTTGCTACAGTTAAACATTTCTCTATACATTTTTATTTACATAACAAAACCTAACGACATATGCTTCCAATCATCTTTGCAGGTACTGGATGAAATATTTACTAAGTATTTATAATTTATTATATACACCCTATAAACAAGGATCGAATAGAAGTATTATATTGATAATAATTCAGTATTTTTCAGAAGTTTTAACTATGACACTAGCATCAATAAATATGAAAATAAATTACATTATTAGGAGGATTTCTAATCCTAGAGCTTTTACACTTTTTTGGTACCTAAATGGTTTACGAAAACTAAGAAAAATGTATAACTATGGATAAAGAATACTGAAAACTATTACACAAATATGAATACACACTTTGTAAAATATCAAATATTTAGTTCTGGTTGCTTATTAATCAGATTTTCAACTAAAAATTCTCTCTCGTCAGGCAGATGACCACAAGCCAAACCAAATGCCCAGCTTAGTGCTAAAAGCTACATTATCTAATTTACTTGTGATGCACATAGAGAAGCATAATGTGCTGCTATCATCTATAGTGCACAGCTATGTACAAAATTTGTGTTCCTCTATCTACACGTGCTCTAAAATTTGTACAAAGCAACACCAAGTGTGCAAGTTCATTACAGTGTGAAACCAGAGCATTCAGAAAACATTTTTAAGAGAGCTAACTTCATAGGAAAAAAAAAGAATGGAATTACCAGATTTTACTCAGTTCATACAGGATATAGGTAGTGCAGAAATTTTGCATTTCATTGATTAAATTACATACAATTAGTTTTAAAAAAATATTCATTCATAGAGTCTTATGTTAAATTTGCCTGAATTCATCTTTTCATATAAATGAAAAGGATTCAATTTGAAACATATAACACATTCTATAAAGAATATCTTTAAAATAAAAAATTAAACCTTGAAAATTGATAAGAGACTCATAAAACATACTTGAGCAGGACAGTAGTTGTTTTATTCAAAGAATGATTGCTTCTTGTCAGTGGCGCACCCAGGATTTAATATTGGAGGGGGCTGAGTTGAAGGGATAAATATATTTATAATGCGAATTCAATATTCATAATGCAATTTATATTTCTTTGGGGGAGCCAGGGCCCCCTTGGCCCACCCCCTGGGTGCACCACTGCTTCTTGTATGTTCATATGCACCACTGATCAGCCAATAAATAAAAAAGACAAAACCAGGGTCCATGACTGCTGTGTGAACATACCAGAAATGCATGCTTATTGCTTGAAAATTTTTGGCTTTTAAATTAAAAAGCATAAATCTCTAATTCATCATTTAGAATAATTTAGGTACTTAGGATACCCAATGGAAATGATCCGACACATATTTTATACAGAATAAATGGATATCTCCCCCCCCCTCCCCCCCCCCCCAAAAAAAAACCAAACAGTTCTATACACCTAATTCTGTTTTTACATGATAGATACGTTCCTGAAGAATACATGTAAAAAAAATTCGTGTAAAAAAAGCCATTGTATCTATAGAAGCAAAGAAGATTGGTTCTGGATCTAAAAGATCAGCGAAAATAAATTTAAAAAAACATATGAAAATATTCATTTTAAACTTATTATTTTATTCTAACAAAATACACATGCAATAACATGTAATGAAAATGAAAAAAATTCTTCATGAAAAAAAAAATTGTTTTACACATAAATTTTTTAAATTCATTTTCACTTTCTGACAATAAATGGCGCATATGTTTGCGCAGGACTGGAATAACATTTTGCAGTTGTAAATATATGTAAATGAGCTATATGTGATAGAATAAAATAAGAAAATGTTTTTGCAGACTGAATTCTTGAATCATAACAGAACTTGATACACTATCACCAAAAATAATATGCCACAAATAAAATTTTGTTTTTTTAGAATTCAGGAAAAAAAAAATAATTGAGAAATTGGATTGGACCACTCATGTTAAATCAAAATGACTCGTGTAAAAAGAGAATGAAAATTTATTTTGAATTTGTGTTAAATCAAATTCGTGCAAAAACAGAATTAGGTGTACTGAACTTATACATGCAACATACTCAATCTTATCAAATTTGTATAGTAAATATGTGTACAATAATAATATATGTCATTTCCACATCTGTAAGGTTATCAAGTAACAAAATGAATCACGCTTCCGTACTACATTCACTGTATGCTACAAAGTACCACAGTATTGGTTTACAATTGGAACTGTACCTAAGTAACATTCTATTGTTATGCATTAGATATGCTATTACAGTTTTTTTCAGGAGACTACAAATTACCTGTGTCTGCAAGACGTCAGGCAATTCTAAGAGGGGAGAAACAATAATACTCAAAACACCTTAACAATGAGAGTGCAGCCACCATCCTAGATGCACTCTTTGCATGTCAATAATAAATTCAAAAACACATCCTTACGTTACAAAGTGGTAACACACATGTGAAAAAGTTGTCTTTGAAATATGAAAATTACATCTGTTAACATTTATTCTGTGAATTAACAACCATGTGCCGACATTTAAAGAGGTTCTTCATTTAAATCTGTGCCTACAAATTTAGCACAGAGCGAAAAATAACACAATATTTGACAATGTACAAGACATGTGTAGTATTTGATGTTACAGAACAAATGATAATCGATAAGTAATATGCAAAGCATAGATAAATAGTCCTTTAAAAATCTGGACCAATAAACCAATCAAAGAATGCATCCATTTTAAGACTAAAATACATTACACTTCCTAATTATAAGTAATTTATAATAGTTACATGAATATTTGATTTATTTTACATTTATCTTTTGAAAATTTAAGTTTAGAATTTAACATAATACATGACCAGTAGGTTTCAATAAATATCTGCAATACCTTTACTTTAAAAAATTAAATTTTCATTTCAGATAAATTTCTAGTTTTCATACTTAGTAATTTATATATATATATATATATATATATATATAAAACTTATATCTCTTCAACAAAGTTAGAAAAAAATTTGAAAACTTCCTAGGAAGAAAACCTAATATTTTGAATTTTCAAAATGTCGAGACAAAAAGTCTTACAATGTTAGGGTAATAAACTTGCCAGCAACGTTAAAAATTAACATTTGGAACAAAAAACTTTAAAATTATCGACAACTATATAAACACTTTTAAGAATTTAATAAATTTGATTCTGGGTATGTCTTCACTTAAAAACATTTTTTTTCCCAGTTAATCAAGACTTTTTAAGTGTGACCTAAATCGGCTTCTATCAAAGTTTCAAAAATAATATGTTAAATGATTAAATGTTTTTAAATCAATAGCTTTTGAAACAAATTTGATGACCCCCTAACACAAAACAAAAAGGTTTTTAATTTTCGATAAACTGGAAAAAAGTATTTCTCAAACACTTAGTCATTATCACAAAAACTGAAACAACCTTCAATTGAATCCTATTCTCACTGTTCAAAATAAAAAGAGATATTGGAATGAAAGAATTAAGTACTATTACAAGATTATGACAATTTCTTTAAAAAACACATTTGCACTCTATAACTCCTGACTGATGCAAATTCTAAGATTGATGCAAATTTATATAGTAGATCAAAAAATACTTCAACATCAACACTATCAAGTAGAAAAATTTTCTTACTAAGTTCCAAAGTAAATGACTATTGGAATAACAACATTAACTGATTAATTTCATAACACATACATTATTAAAATATCAGTTAAGTATTTCGTTTCCTCCAGAAACAATTGTTTTAGATCTATATAAGAAGTGCTGTACGAAATCAACTATTTATGTAACTAAAGGAAATTAGGAAGCATAGTAATCAAATATTCAGAAATCGATTTTATCACATATTTTGAAACATCACAATTATATATCTAAGTACTCTAACCTTTCAGTTATAAAAAATTTAAAAGAGAAATAAACCATCAGAGAGGCATGTTTCCTCACATTAAAATACAAAAATCAATGAGTAACACTTTCCAAGTGATAAGCAGAAAGAAAGAACAAAAAGTGGCGTTAAAAAATTACTTTAGATGCAATCTTCGTGTTTCACAAATACAGGCTGAGTATAAAAATTGATATGTTAGATATTTGTATATCACTTGAGGGCCATTTCAAAGAAATTGCGAGGCACACATTTGACAGGAAATCTAAATTGCTCAGATACTCATATTTTAGCCTTGTCATATCATTATTTTCATCTAGTGCTGCAAAAGCAACAACTAATTTTAGGGTTCCAAAAAATCACTGTTGAGTTTTTACCAATGTAGATATATTTCAAGCAACAGTTTGATACAAATATGTATACGATGCAAATGAAAGCTGAAAATTTAGGTGCTTAAGATTATCTAAACAATTTTGATATGACATTAAAAACAATACTGGACTTAATCAAATATATATATTTTTTTTTTATTATTTCATGGTGTTATATATAAAGAGACTAAAATTTTTAAGTAATAAAATTTACGGAAAATAAAGAAATCTGCAGTTCTTTATAACCATGCTATTGTGTTTATGTCACTGTTAGCCATATTTTTTTAGATATGAGAATAACATCAGAAAATGGATAAACTTCAGATTAGATTTTTCATTTAAAATGCTGAAATTAAATTTTTCTCTAAATAATTTTTTTAACCATAATAAAGACCATAACAAGAAATAAATTTTAATAAATAAACAATTTTTGATCTAAACCCAATGACTTCAAACTTTTTTTTTCTTTTCTTATTTATTGAAAATTTTTATTTAATTCTTTCTCTGGTTTAATTGAAATAAAAACATCTGAATATAAATCTGAGAGTTATGTAACTAATTTTAGGAGAACATTTATTAGCAATAGAAATTAGGAAAAAAGAAAATGCTAACTCAAAGCAACATCTAGTCAACACTGAAATAATACCTCAGTCTTAAGATAACTATCTAAGAAATTTAAATTTTAAATTTCTTTCAAAAGTATGAATTCAAAACAATTCACAGATGCTACATGCTTTTGAAATTGACAATAAATATGTTTTAAAATATACAGAGCAGGGCTGGCTCAATAGGAAACTCAAATCGTAAGAAGTAAGTGCATTCTTGTAGATAAAATTGCTATGTAACGAGAAAAAAAAATCCCTCATGCATCAGGGCATACTGATTTTCATACATGTAATTAGCTTGTAAAGAGATATGTACATTTAAAGTTATACTCAACAGCAGGAAAAGAAGGCTGATGGAAAACATGAGAATATTCAAGTTGAGAGTGAAAATAATGAAATAACAAGGTGACATGCATTTATAAAAAAATTAGGATTTATATAAGTTATTCAGATACAATTATATACATGTCCTTATTGCTTAGTAATATCTTAAGAACTCCTTACGGCATGAATTATTCTTCAAAGAATCATATTAAACTTCACTACTGACCTTTAATAAATAGACATACAAAATTCTATATGCTTTGTATTTGAATTTCAAATCTGTATTAAAATTAGCACTAACGATATCTGAATAACTTACAATTAGTAAATATAAATGTTAAAATACAAATTGATATGTCATCATCTTATATTAATACTTTAAAAATACGGAGTTTTCAATATACTTTAATTTCAGGTAGAAGCACTTTGATCTATATAGATGAATAAAAAGATTTCAATTTCACTTCAGCTGCAGCTGCAATAAAAATTGGAAGCACTATTTTGAGAGCCACTAAATATAAACAATTCAAAGAATAATGAAAGAAACCAAACATATAGATTGTGTGATTTTAAGAGCATTCGTCATGCTTATCATATATGAATCAATCCGAAGCTACACTAACATGATATGCCAAAGGAAGGAATGCTTTCAATGGAGGATTACCTAAGGGTCAGTGCATTAAATTTATCTCACAAGGTAAGAAATTAATTATTCCTGCCTTTGTGAGTGTTATGCTATTATATAACAAATGACTGAGAAGCAAATTTTGGTATTTTCCACTTCATCAATCGATTTTATATCTTTAAATATTTATAAACATCTATGTAATGATTAATCATCTATAGCTATTATACATATATCTCATTTCTACGGTATGTTTCATAAAAGTTCAACTTGTTTTATACAGATTTTTTTTTCTTCGTTAACATTTTGTCAGCACTTCTACCTGAAATTATAGTGCATCCGGTATCGCACACTATTTTGTTCACGATTGAGTTTTACTCCTGGACAACTGCATCACGTTAAAGCTCTGAAATTTAATGCTCAGAAAGGGGAACCAGAAATATTTCTATATCTCTGCTGACGTGGCTTTATGTCAGAGCAATAGAGGATAGAAGAAAAACTAAGTAACAGATAATAAATAACAAGAATTGTTGAACACGGCAAAGAGGTTATTTATAACAAAAGTGCGGGAGTAGAAAAAAAATTACAAACCAAATCAAACACATATATTGAAACCAACAGTATATCTGTATTCAATAAACATATATTCAGTTTCAAAATATTTTTTTTTAGAAAATGTATGGTTAACATAATTATAACTTTTGTATAGAATAATTCACTTTTAAAATAGTGCAAATAAAAAACTAAAAAAAAACAGCATCTTGTAGTGCAACAGCAACTAACTCCTACAATAAATGTTTAATTTCTCTCTCTCAGTTATTTAACATCTGAAAGAAATGTATCCAACACTACACAACAGTAAAATCAATATATTTCTTAAAAAACACACAAAACGCCTTATAGCAATCTTTTGATACCAATCTGTAAAGTCAATAGAGTTTATTAAATTCTAACAAATATACTATTTGAATTAAAAAATATCCGATAATAAAACTAACAAGCAGAATTTCATATAAACGGACTACACTTTTTTTTAAAATAGTATTCAAAACAAAGTTGTTTATTGTACTTATAAAGATAAAATGTATGAAAATAAATTTATGAATTACATTCTAGTTTAAAAAAATACATCAATTTCTTTTTTTATTATTCATAACATTAAATAAAAATATACTCTAAAAGAAAATTCCTAGACTAGATCTTATATTGTCCTAAAATATGCTAATCTTTGTTTAGATTTTCAGCATAAATCTATCATCGATGAAAAGTAAATGCTACAGCAATGGAAATGAAAGTGATGAAAATAAATTTTATATGCACTATACAAATACACTGATTTACACGAGTGAACTAAAACAAATTATCGATTGTAATGGAATATGGCAAATATAAACAATGAAATTACACTTGAAGTGTGTTGATCGATTCAATTCTTTAAATGCAACAAAATTATATTTAGCTAAAAATTCTTTTGTAAATCAAAAAAAAATTTTAAATAATTTTTTTTAAAATTTGTATGATGCAATAGAATTTCCGTAAATTAGAAACAAAAAATCAAATATTACAGTTAAGACTAAGAGTTAAATTTTAAACTAACACTAGACCAGTGGTGCACAAACTGTGGATCATGAAAAAAATGTGAGGGTCACAAATATTTTGTAGTAAATTTATGTCATATTGAATCAATTAATTAAATTTTTTTTTTAATTTTGCATAATTATTTATAATTTTGTGTAATTATTTTCTATAATTATCATATTTTTAGTATTTTTATTTATATTTTTTTTATATGTTTTAAATGATATAGTGTTAAATAAGGTGTCAAATAGTTTTAACAAAAATAAGTGCAGATGGCAAGCAAGATTTAATTTTTTTATTGTTATTATGTAAAATAAATATATTACCAAAATGTATAGTTTCCATTTTTCAATTTTCTTTTGTTAACATTTTCAGAATTTTTTAAAAAGTTGTATTGCTGCCAAAATATTTTCATCGGGGCTCGAGGGGTCTTTTATTTAAAGCAGTGGTACCCAACCCATAGAAGTCTGCAGACCACTAAGCTAGAAATTGAACCATGCAGACTACCCCCCCACCCCCCCACTTCCACCCCAAATTGACTTGAGGGGTAACCTTCTGGGAAGAATGGAGGTACAGAATATCTCTCAGGCAAAAGGGATACAAGATTAACGTACTCGCATTCTAACATATCATATTCTAATAATAAAATAATTATGTTAAACTTTTAAGAAATTTTAATTCTACACCTGATAGTCATTGGATATATTCTACCCATCTAGTTCAATGAAAATTGCTTCCAAGAATCCATTTATTTGGCAATTTTTTATATGTGGTGCCGGACCACTCCCAAGGCTGTCGTGGACCACAGGTGGTCCATGGACCACCATTTGGGAACAAATGATTTAAAGAAAAAGGATCACGGTTGAAAAAAGTTTCTGCACCACTGCACTAGACTATATTTTTTGTTATACAACAAAATAATTTTTAAATAATGAAACTTTTATATTATTGAAGTGATACACGAAATTTGAGTCTTGATCAGACTCAAAGACATGGTTTTTTTCTTTCTTTTTTTTAAACATTACTTCTATTAATTTAACATTTTCTTTAAATTACAAGATACCTGAAATGGCTTTAGATTACGAAATTTCAAATTTATTTTTTAAAACATTTAACATATGTCCCACCAAATAAGGTAAATTTATAATGAGATTCAGTCATAAATATCACATTACAAATTAAGAAAGAGTAAAATAGGGTGTCATTAACATAAAAATTTTACTACTCATGTTTGATTTACATAGTAACAGTTTATTATGGTCTTCAGTTTCCATAATTTTAATACATCGAAAAGATAATTTAGAAAGGTGATTTTATAAATTTTGGTAATTTTATCAATATTCTGTATCATGCATATGTATTTAAAACATTTAAAAAAAATTTTTCCTTCAGTAATTTTTGATACATTATACATGACTGAGAATAAATTTCTCTATACCAATATGTTACGATAAATATACTATAAATAAATTTGGCAGTAAACAAGAATACTTTCAACTCAAGTAAAATATAAAGTAAATGCACTCATCTGCTAATTTTCTTTTGTACTAAAATCAAGCATAGAAAAGGGTCCAGCCCACACTTGAGTATGCAGTAAACTTAGATTACATACATGATCAACACACTAGAAGTTCTAAATAAGGATATATACAATGATTGCAACAGAACATGAATTTCTCTCATTATGCAATAGATATATAGTTAAAAAAAACTTCACAAATTAAATGCAAAAACTAGAACAAACTCACTCATTTAACTGGAAAACGATGTAATAAAAATACATGTATTGCAGAGTTTGAACTAAATAAGTAAACTACGAACCACAAATGAAAACTTGGGGAACATTTCCCCTATATTTTGTCACTTATTTCCAGCTACCATACTAGTATGGAAATGATCGACGTAGAACTAAAAATAACTACAGTAAATATACAAAAATTTTACCATTAAAAATAATTTAAATGAAATAAATGCATACTGAGATATACAAACAAATTCCGTAAATTCGTCCTTTTATAAAACAGCTAAAAAACAACAATTTATATTAATTTTCCATTAGATTTTCTAGAAAGAAGAAAAGGTTAAAACACGAATCAACAAACAGAAAATTTAAGCATCCTAATATAAAACATTTGAAGTTACAAAAAAGTATAAAACTTTTAGCGACGCAAATAAAAACTGTAAATTTTCAGTTAAAAAGTAACTAACAACACATAATTTCTAAGGTTTATATTCTCTCTGCTGGATGTCCAAAAAATTCTAAAACTCTTTAACAGCAAATATATTTGATGCAAATCAGATTGTCGAAAATTAACAAATGTCCAGTGAAATGCAAAAGCTAGATAATGAAATCTGCAATTAATATAAAAGAATATTTGCAAATTTTCTTTTAAAAGCTGAAGAGCAATGGTTCTCAAACTTTTATTGACTGTGACTCCCTTTCAAAGGCGATAATTTTTTGCAACCCATTCGCTGTAATATAATCAATACATTAGCTCTTTTAGAGCAGAAATAATGCTACATGAATTTTTCATGACCCACACTTTGAGAACCTCTAGTAATGTGCCACACAGCTTTAAATACCATATCAATAAAGCTTCATTTCATAGGACAACAAAACGGAATCAGGAAAACTAGCTTCTGGACTTAGTATTTTTTAATCAAATTAATTCTTCGTAAAATTAGCCATAAAATAGACATCAAAATTAATTCTAATTGAATACAGCCTTTGTAATAAGATAAAATCTTCATAAAGTAATCCATAAGACAAATATTTATTTCAAAACAAATAACACACACACACACACATATATATATATATATATCGTGTTAGTTTGAAACTTTGGGATAATTTTTAGAAATGTTACTTGATTTGAAATAATTATTTGTTCTTATGGATTACTTTATAAAGATTTTATCTTATTATAATGCCCATATTTAATTAGAATTAATTTTGATGTTATATTTTATGGCTAATTTTATAAAGAATAAATTATATATATATATATATATATATATATATATATATATATATATACACACACACTTAAAGAATGTTGTTATCCATCAGATAGGTTTCTCTGACACACAAATAAAATATGTCAATGCTCTTCATAAGAGGAAGATAATTAAATATCTTATATTACCCTTATTATGTGATTAAATAAATCGTTTAACAGAGAAAATTATATCAAATTTAGGAAGTATATTTGTACATAATTTAAAAATTAAATATAGCAGTTTGATATGCTTCACTACTTCAAAGAAATATATTATTACATATCCGGCTTATAATTCCTTTAAAAATATTTTCGGCGGTTTTCTTTAATAGCTCAGGTTAAAAAAAAAAAAAAAAATTGTCAGCTACTGATCTAGAGTTATATCAATATTTCAACTAGCTTTTATCCCGGTCTAATTTACGTATTTTACGTATGTTAGCGGTCCAAAAATTATTTTGCTGGTAAATATTACACATATATATATAAATCGAAATATTACTAACATGGTTAGTAATAATGCATAAATGTTTACCTCACTAAAATTTCTAACTGTGAAATTACTTTAAAAATTATAGCTGTATTAATATGGGTACAAAAATATTTATTTTCAGAATACGTTTTAAACTTAACCACTATTTACTATTAATTACAAGAAAAGAAAACACGGAACTGAATTAAATTTTCGTCACACGCGGATATCTAGCATAATAATGAATTTAAATCCAAGTATAAGATTTAAAAAAGAAAAAAAACTCGCACACTGTCGACGTCGCTTTCACTAAATATACACGCTTTGTCGTACAAATTGGCAACACTACAAAAATATTTTCCATCCTCGCTTTGCATTCCACTGGAAAATAATCATCGCGAACTTCAATTAACCCTAATCACGCTCGCCTTTGCGAATCATTAAGCATGCAACAAATCGCAAGACATATCTCTTCCGTCGGTTTCACAAATCAGAAAAATAAAAGTTAAGTCAACAAACACAGTGCACCGCGACTGTACTTGGGACTCTAAAAATTGACCAGCAATAATTCGAATTAGAATATAATCCCCCGCGAGTCTAATCATTAGCTGTAGTAGTAATTGTTCATGGAATGAGACAATGGGGCCCGGGGCTGGCTCGTGCTGTCTTGCCGCCTGATTGTCGACATGTTGGTGTAGCGAACGACTTCGACGCTTTGGTCGTGGCGAGGATCGTACTGGTCGAGATCAGAACAGTCCTCGTCGAACGTGAGAGGTAAGGGTTCGGATATGTTGAGTTTGGCTTTTTTCAGCGTTCGTTGTTGCTGCGAGTACAGGCGGAAAGTTAATACGAGCAAGAATAGCAGGATCCCAACGCCCAAGCTTAAAGTCACATACAAAATGAATTTCTCTTTGTTTTCTGGAAGGGAGAAAAAAAATGAAATCGATAATTAGGTACGAAAAACAAAACAAGAAATATCTCACCCTAAAATTATACTATACATTCATGATTAATAATAATATAAAGATGTCAGTGATTCACAACCTTATTATGTCTCGCCCCCTCCCCCTGAATGACCTTCAAACGTAAGTAACGCCAGTAAAAGGCTGTTGAAAATGACGTACATGTATCTGTTACTGAAAAACATCTACGCATGTGCAATACCTCTCAGAACGTTTTGCGCATGTGTGTCTATGATGTCCATGATGTCTTAGGTGTGCACGATCGCTGACACCCCAATTTGTAGGGTTCAGGATGGCTTAATGACTGCATGCCATGGTTAACATAAACTTAACATTTATTCCCAATTAACACATAATAGGATTCGTCGTTACGACATCAACTACAACCAAATGCTCATTAAGCTTTCTCTTCTTAAAATTACATTAGCTTCTGCTGGCAACTAAACCGGTTGTTGAGTGCAGCATCCGAAACTCGTAACACTGGAGCTCTCCTGCCGCTGGACCGTGCGCAGCCTTATCTCTCCCTCTTTTGACTCCCACCCGCTGCAGCCTCCACTCAGCACAGACAGTCTCCGAAAACTTTTTCCGCACACTTGGGCCGTCTGCCCAGGGTAATGTCTGGAAACTCTCTCCATGTCGTCAACCTACTTCCGCGCGCACGAGAGTCTTTCGTTCAGTACGCTTTCCAATTACTGTCTGCCCGTCTTTCATAACACTTTCCTCCCATATTATATATATATATATATATATATATATATATATATATATATATATATATATATATACACACACTGAAGTGCCACTGAATTAGGGATACCTACCTAGTAACGAGTTGGGCCTCCTCTGGCCTTGATAACGGCTGCCACACGACGAGGCATAGATTCACCAAGTTTCTGGAAACGTTCCACGGAATGGCTTGCCAAATATTGGCTAAAGCTGTCCATAATTCAGTAAGGTTCTTTGGTGCTGTGAGATGGCCTTTCACGCCTTGTTCCAAAACATCCCAAAGATGCTCAATAGGATTTAAGTCTGGGCTTCTAGGTGGCCAATTCATGACAGAGAAATCAGAGGAATGCTCATCCAACCAGCCAGTGGCCAACCGGGACTTGTGAGAGGTACAGTTGTCTTGCTGGAAAACTCCATTACCGTGCGGATAACAGAACAGCATAAACGGATGGAGGTGATCACCCAGCAACTCTACGTACCGAATTGCATTGAGGGAGGTTGGTACACGCACCAAAGATCCCAAACTGTGCCACGAAAATACACCCCAGACCATGATTGAGCCACCATGCCCTTGTACAGTTCCAGCCAGGCATGCAGGATCCATGGCTTCATGAGCCTACGCCATATTCTCAGCCTCCCGTCGGCGTTAAGTAGTCGGAATCGAGACTCATCACTCCATGCTACTCGTTTCCAGCCCTCTACACTCCAGTCTCTGTGCTCTCTTGCCCAGGCAAGACGTGCAGCCCGATGGCGAGTATAGAGCAATGGTACTCTCGTAGGTCGACGGCTCCCGAAATCCATACGGTGAAGCGAGCGTTGCACAGTCCGTTTACCGACTGTACGACTGGCACCGTCATTAAAATGGGTGGTAATTTGAGCTAATGTTTGGCTTCGCTGGCTACGTACAATACGCCTGAGCCGTCTCTCACCACGCACTGTCAAGGCTAATTGTCCTTTGCAGTTTGCCCGATCGCTAGTTTTTTTTTCCACCATCCATGTATTCTTGGTATACTCTTGACACTGTCGACCTTGAAAATCCCACCTGTCTGACGATTTCGGAAATTGAATGGCCCGTGCGTCGCGCACCTACGATTTGTCCACGATCGAAGGCGTCTAAATCAGGCAGTTTATCCATACTGGCAATTCCAACAACTAATTCAGAACAACCACAGTACGCGCTATATATGCAGTTACAACAGCGCCCTCACTTGCGCATACATGATGCGCAGCGCTACACAATTTGCATAGGCTTTGCTATCCCTAATTCAGTGGCACTTCAGTGTATATATATATATATATATATATATATATATATATATATATATATATATATATACACACATACAGTGCCGTAACTAGGCAGGTGCAACAGAGGCACCCACCCAGGGCCCACTGGGAAGGGGGCCCAAAATGCTGTAGTAGTTTTATTATTTTCCCAGACCTAATTAATTAAGGGGCCCAAATGCAAATTTTTGCCCAAGGCACAGGAATGGCTACTTACGGCACTATATATGTATATGTGCGTGCGTGCGTGTGTGAAGCAATAGTTAGAAGCCCTTTAAAAGAACAAAGAGTCAATAAGAAATGAAAAAGAAAATATATTACCGGTAATAAATTTATAAGATGCAATCCATTCAGATAAGAAACCAATAACTTTTTGATTGTCATCAACAGTAGTACAGTTCACGTCTAAGATATCATCACTTGTTTCATCACTTTGAACTTCTGCTTTTTTTGTAGT
This sequence comes from Dolomedes plantarius, assembly GCA_907164885.2. Lineage (NCBI taxonomy): Eukaryota > Metazoa > Arthropoda > Arachnida > Araneae > Dolomedidae > Dolomedes > Dolomedes plantarius. The sequence continues at coordinate 40,669,584 of OU015502.1, read as the reverse complement.
TGTGACGTTAAAATCAAATGCACCTGGAAACAAGGCAAAAGAAAAAAATAAAGCATACTTTATTAGCATAATTATAACTACTGCAAAACTTGAAACGATATTAAAAACAACAAAAAGGCCTGGCATGTTTGGAAAAGAATAGTCATTACATTGGTTGAACACATATGGTAGTTATGATAATACAAAACGAGAAACAAATTAAAATCAGAAATAATTAAGAAATACGCTCGATTAACTAGCACATTCCCTAAAATCAAAGACCATGCTCGGGGGCAAGGCAAAAGAGGAACTGAAATAAAAAATATAATTAACTATTTATAATTAACATCGATGTGGCTACATCCATTTTAAGTATCAGATTGGAAAAAAAAAAATATCGTATGTTCAGGAAGCAAACTATGTTTAAAGTTTTTCAGATGAGGCAAATGTTTAATACCGGGAGCTAATTTGTTTAAAACATCTTTTATAAAACAAATATGGCAACAACATTTCTCAAGACATTTTTTCAGTTACGTGAAAAAAAATTCTCCGCAGGTTATCTAACTTCTATTAATTGTTTGTGTTTAAAAGGTTAAGTTTTTTCCCTATCTTCTTTTACTAACACTAATTACTGAATTCGAAGAATTTTTTTTTCTCCCTTGTCAAAGAAATCTTAAAATCTGCTATGAGGTTATGCTAATCTGTTTTTGAAAAATCCACGATAAAATGTTCTTTATATTAAAATAGGCAGTTTTGAGAAACGCTGTCTCAAGGTTACAGCGCATGAAATTTCTGTTCAAAATAAGAAATAATAAATCAATTCTCTTGCAAATATGTTTAATTTTTACGTTAAAGAGAAAAGTCTCGAAATTATTCCAGTTAAAGGTAAAAAATAAATAAAAAAAAGAAATGAAACGTAAAGACATGGTTCATAGCAGCAGACTAGATTAGTTCCACTTTATGGATTATCAAAATTGCCCAATTCAATCTAACGTTGGCTGACCTGCCAAATTGACTGTTGGCCCAGCTAACTACCAACTGTTGGTTGAATTGATCTCCCAGCGGTTGGGCTAACTAACAGCCAACCGTTGGGTGAGTTGCAAAGTCAACCGCTGTTTCAACATAACCCCAACTGTGGGCCAACTGTGGTAAAAAACATTTGCTCATCAATTTCCTAACGGTCTTGTGTTACTTACATTGAAACTGTTTGTAGTTTATTTGGCACAATCAGTGATTCAATATGAATTTATATAACCCATAGTAATCACTGACATCGAAATGTCTGTTGAATATAAATACTATCCGATTCATAGTTAATTTTTTTTTCTTTAAGGGGGTCCAGGACACATTATAAAATTTTTTTTTTATTTATTGAGTTAAAATTTTGAATTTTTCGGGGTTGGTTAACCATATAATTTGAAAACAAAATTCACACCATAAAACTTCTTATTAAGTTTTTAAAAAAATTAAAAATAAAAAAAGGTGGGGTAATTTAAAATTGCTATAACCCGAAATAATATTTATCGAATTTCAAAATTTTTTCATTCAAATAAGCAGAAATATATAAGTTTTAATTTTAAATCAGAATTTTTAAAAATATTAATTTAAAAAAAAATTAAAAATATTTAGAGTAAAAATTTCAAAAAAATTATGTAACTTAAAAAAAAAATCCTATTTTCAAAAGTAAATATTTTTTTTTTCAAATTTGCTGATTCAAAATTAAAGTAAAATAATTGAAAAAGACATGTTCCAAGTTTGAACCATTTATCTTTAACGGTTCTTGACTTATAACAATTTAAAGACGAGAAATGGTGAAAAAAAACCCATCGTGCAGAAAAACACATTTAAAGGTTTAAACTAAGATTGGTTGCTATTAGAATGTTGCAAAACAAAAAATTAATATCTCCTTTTCTAAATAAGATAGAAACATGATTTAAAAGTCATTTTAAGCGAAAAAGAACAGAAAATTTTTTAATGCAATAAATTTTTTTTCGAGAATTTGAAAAATTTTGTGGACCCCCTTAATTTAAGAGCAACCACATTTTATTAAAATAAAAAGACAATTTGAGATAAATTTCTTTGAGAGTGATTAAGTAAGCCTTTTTTAAAGGCAATTAATTTAGCTGAATCGGGGCAAGAACGGACCAAAACTAACAAAGTTTTGACTTTGAATGACCATAAAATGGGTTTTAGCAGCTAGAAATGCGAAAGTTTTGCAGATTAGGCCCGAAAATCTTTTGTTTCGAAAAATTGATTTAAAAGTTTTTGATTCAGCAATTTCAAATTTTCAGATTCGAAAATTTGTACGATCCGAGGTACGCAATTATCCCGCAAAAACGGGGTTTAGTGCACCTCTGGCCTTTGTTTATAGCCTGTTTTTCGTGAATCGACGCCGTGGTAAGTGTAGTTTCATGAGTGCGAGTGAAATAAAATTGTGACTCTGTAACCATTTCTGGATATTAACCTTTAACGCACTTCTCTGCCTATCATGTGAAAGAGCATGTCTTTCGCTTCACATTTACCACAGATGGCAGCACTATAAGTTTAAAGACCTTAGAAGTTATACGCACTTGACCTGGATCACCTCAGTTTAATATTTCTCGATGTAAATAATCCTTTATACAATGATAAACAGGAAAAAATTCTACAACTGGATAAACAAACAATCTCTCTCTCTCTCTCTCTCTCTCTCTATATATATATATATATATATATATATATATATATATATATATATATATATATATATATATACAGTGATTTCCGCTTATAAGAATCACGTTTGTTATTACTGTTTTTGATTCTTATAAGCGGTTGATTCTTATAACCGAAACTTCCCTTTGGACAAGCACACACACAAAAATATATACTTGTACATATATGTAAACACACAGGCACATATATACATAATTTACCATTAAATACTCTTTAATTTACGTTATTTATCATTTATTAAAATTATTTTTTATAATTTTAAAAATACTCAATTTCTAAACAAAATACTATAACTCAATTTCTAGACTTATAAGTAACAACACATGATTATAAAATCAACAAGAGGCAGCTTCTCTTTGACTACACTTTGGAAGAGCATCATATCTAATTAACAGGTTCTGTTTTTCAGAAAAACTAAGAGTTTTCCTTGTTTTTATCATATTTGAATTCGACTATCAAAAAGTTCTAACACTAACTGGCAATTTTGTTAGAAAACTAAAGTGAATACTAGCTAGCGACGTATGCTTATTACAGTCTCAGACGAAGATTCACTTTATAGCTTACATTTCACGGATTGATTCTGAATCAAACCGTGAAACGTTTGATTCAGCATCTGGTTCATCTGATTCAGCAAAATGGATCCGTTTACGTTTCACGGTTTGAAGTGTTGAATCCACTGTCCCGTTTGCGTAAGTGATGGTGGACACTTCGCGGAAGATTTATGTGTTTCAGGGTCCAGAAATCCGCAACCAGGAAGTAAGTGGTGGGAAAAAAGGAGTGCCTGTCTGGAGAAAAGTGAAATCGGACCCGGGCGGGTTAGATGCCCCTGGGTAAAGCTAATAAGACAGTGTTTAGCAAAAGCGTATAAGGAGAAACTCTTATGTTATGTCTAAAGGAATGTATTTTACGACTGTTTTCCACCCCAAAGTTTTATCAATCTTTCTTTTCAAAAATTTAAGAAAGAATTTCGTACCTTTTGAGAGTTCAAGTGGCATTTTTTGGAAAAATGAAAGGAAGGCGAAGATTGCAAACTGATTCTTATAACCGGTGGATTGATTCTTTAAAGCGGAAATTTTAACATGGAAATAATACATTTGTTTTTGTTTTTGCGATATTGATTCTTATAAACGGTTGATTCTTATAACCACTGATCACTATAAGCGGTGGTTACTGTATTTACGTACAGTGGAATCTTGATCGATCGTTCCCCTAATCATCGTTTTCCCGTATGTGTTGTTTATTTCACCCAGTCCCATAGGCATAGCGTGCTTCTAACTTTCTTTTTTTTTTTGGGGGGGGGGGGGGCACGAATTGAATTCAGCTAGGACCCTCCTCAGCGCATTGACTACCGGACGGTCCTTAAAATATGAAATATTATGATTTATTGAAATTTAATAACAATAGAATTGATGTTTGAGTAGCATTCAAAAGTTATATAATGAGAAAAATAAATGTAATATAAATAAAATGAGAAAAAAAATGTAGCATCGAATTTTTGTTATGGATTCTATGATTGTTAAAAAGTATGTTAAGGCTAAAGACATAATCGGAATCTGTCAGTTTCACTGTTTGAAAAAGCGGGAAAAAACCAACTTTCTTAAAAGTTTTCTACAATTTTCTGATTTTTACAGAACTTCTATTAACGTTTTAATATATTTTAAGTTAAGTTTTTTTTTTTTTTTTTTTTTGGGGGGGGGGGGGGGCACGAGTCCCCCCCCCCCCCCCCCCCCGCTACGCCTGTGCCCAGTCCCGACGATCATATTGCTTTGTTATGTTCCCGCATTTATCGTTCGGTTCAGTCAGTCCCTTGAAAAACGGTAGATCGAGATTCCACTGTATGTATATATATATATATATATATATGCCAAAAAAGTTTTACTCATTCCCTACCTTAATTTGTCCGATAAATCACTAATTTTATTAACCCATTTCAAACTTTTCGTAATTTTTATATTTACCCTTAGACGAGCGCTGAGCTAAAAATGACCAGTGAAGAAATAAATATCTTGCAGTTTTCGACTACAGATCATTAAGATATAAGGTAACGAGTAGCTCCGAAATTTGCTGACCTAATATCAATTCTAACCACAGGAAGGGTCCAATTCGGATATTTGGTAATGCATAATTGCATTTTTGACGGGGTTGCACGGTTAGTGACGTATAATTGCATTTTTACATTTACTCTCTTCGAGGAAACACGTCAGGATCCCTTGTCTGGCGAAGATGTCCGTCGTCTCGCTCCTCGTAATGCCATCATAAATTTGGAAATTGTGTATTTTAAGTCTGAGCACTTGTGTCGTCACAACCACAATTTTTAAGACGTGTTTCAAGTTCAAATTTTTAAACCTAACATACAATACAATAAAAAAATATAGCACCGTGCTTAAAAATGACACAATACCTCTATGATAATTAGAAGGAGTGGTATATCTGATGTTGTCTGATGATTTTAGGGTGTGCAAAATTTCCGAAGCATCGGGTTCTTTAAATATGCTGGGATAATCCATGTCGGTCTCTTCTTGGAGTTCTAAATTTTGCAACGAATCTTTAGGAACTGAAACAAAAAGAACATCACATTTAGAAATACCTGTATATGGAAAGACATTCAGTACAATGAAATATAACAAATTCAGTGGTGTAGATGAGGCAGAGGGCGACTAGGGTTTGAGACGGAAGAGCAAAACCTGCCCCTCACAGGAGTTTAAAAATTATTAACGAGCCATAAATATATTTTTATAAATAAGGAAAATTTATATATATATATACACACACACACACACACACATATATATATATATATATATATATATATATATATACATACATATAATATATTAAATATATACATAATAAAATATTCCTTTTATTTTAATGTTAACTTCGGACCATAAGACGTACCCAAATTTTAAGTCGACTTTTTTATATAAAAAGGAGCATCTTACAATTCGAAAAATATGGTATATTTTATATATATTTATATATATTTCATATAGAGAATGAAGAGCAGTTATTTCCATGCAGGTAACAATACAAAATATATTCGTCGATTAACAAGGCTGTCGATACTTACCACAAGTATAAACAACTTTTAAAAAGATGCGAGCCTTCGCGGAGCAACCAGTAATACCAAAAACTAAGGAGTCGGCTGAGAGTGTACATTTTCTGCGTCCATGACAGCTGTTCATAGCAGTTTCGGTGGCGAAACTGGCTTCACAATCTGCGACAAAAAAAAAAAAAAGAGATGGATTTTCATTCAAATGATAATAGATTAAAATGAATTATTAATTAATAAAATACATAGGATGGAACTTTAATATTGGAAACTAGGGCTCTTCCCCAAGAGGAAGGAACCCCCCGTGGATTCCACCAGAGATTCTGCAGGCTGTAGATCGCTCCATTCGAAGGATCGACAGATCAGGTGCTGCCAGCGGCATCCTGAAGCTGTCAGGACGTTACAGGGACTTATAGGGGGATATAGGGGTCCAGGGAATATAGGGGACTGTGGAGCACTTCCCATCCCCTGAGAGCAAACACATCGGCCACAGTGTGAGCACAAGCATTTTCCTCCCGTCAGTATGATGCAACAAATTATTTCGCACGATAGACCGGTAACTAAAACACGGCTGTGTTTATCCCGTCACTCTGCAGGCGTGTGATGATTGTGGGGAGAGCTCATTCGCTCTGGGGTAAGGCAGGTATGTGACGTACGTGTGGTGTAAGCTGCTTTCTTGGGTTCTACAACAGTGTTGTCACTATTAAAGTTCCATCCCTCGTAGCATGAGGCCAGGTGATGGCCAAATGGCTAGGGCGCTGGCATTCGGTATCAGTATCCGTGGATTTGAGTCCCACCGTGGGCATGGATGTTTGTAGCCGTTCGGAATCGGCTTTAAACTGTAGGCCCCGATCTAATTAGCCCTCGTGTAGCAAAAAGTTGACCGTAGGCTCCAAACCAAACCCTCGTAACATGAAATGTTTGAGGTATATGAAGACAGTTGTCAATAATTAAAACGGATTAGGGCCAGAGGTAGCATAGTGGTAGCGTGTCGGCTTTCGGTACTGAGGGTGCTCGGATCCAATCCCGAAAAGTGCCATATCTTCGTGTCTAGGCCGGATATGGGCACGTTAAATCCATAGACCGGAATGTCCTTCTTTGAGGTCAGTGGGTGAAGAAGGTACGATCCCCCCAGATGCCACCACAGAGGGTTCTAGGTCGAAAAGGAGGTGGCACCTGGCTAAGTCGGACTCCGACCCTTGTGGTGCCATTATAGACCGGAGCCGCAAGCCTATATGGACTTGGTCTAGAATACATTCCGGCCAGGGAATATAAGCAACAACAACGAAATTGAGTAAGGGAACGGTTGACGTTAAAATTTATTTAAACTTTTCATCATAGAGATACGAAATTTTGTACATGTATACATTTCACTATAAAAAGAAATTTGCAATCTCATTATAATTTTAAATTCTTTTTAAATATTTGAAATTTATAAACAAAATTTTAAAATGCTCCTTGCTATTTAATTTTTGAGATATGTCCTCGATTTTACATTTTAATCACTTTAAACTGAATAACAAACAAATCTGGGTATCAATTATTTAATCCCTTGAATAATTAGTTTTTGAGAGTTCTTTTTTCTGAATTCCACCCGATTTTCATCAAAATTTTGCCTTTTAATAAGTAATAAATAAAATTTAATTACCTTAATGAAGTCGAATTGTAAAATCCATACCTTTTTTTTCCGTTTGTAAACAGTATCAGGATTATTCCTTATGAATTTCTTGAATTTTGAACAAATATTAAGTAGCATAGAGCATTTAAAAAAATCTAAAAACCTTGAAAAATCTATTTTGAGAAACACAGATTCAAAATTTATTACTACACTTACCCTTTATAAATTACTTCGTAGAAGCTTCATAAATGATTTTTTACTTGAAAAAAAACTATTTTGGTACTATTAATCTACAGAAATATATATTTATTTTATAATAACAAGATTTGCTCAAATAAACGTCCACCGTTCCCTTTAACTGAGACATCAATTGTTTGGAATCTAAACGAAATAAAATATTTTGAATAGCAGATATTCATGCCTCATCTATATATATAAAACAGTTCCGTAACTGACCGACTCACTGACATACAACGCACAGACCAAACCGCTAGACCTAAAATGCTGAAATTTTGCATGGCGATTCTTCTTATAGTGTAGGGGTGCACCAAGAAAGATTTTTGAAAAATTCTTCTGAGATTTTTTAAAATTAAATTTTTAAGCTGTTTTTGTAACTTTTTTTAAGTTGGCATTTAAAATAATAATTTGAAGGTTATGAAATTTATATCGCGAGAAAGATCATAAAAATTCCTTTAAAATGAAATCTTTTCGAATCTTTACCTCCATTTTCTGATTTTTGGTGAATTTTTAAAGATTAAATTTTAGAATTTAATTTATTAAATGCTAATCACGTGATTTCTTTTTCTGGTACTTTAAATAAATTTATCGTCACGTTCATAGCAACTAAATAGACTTTTTTTTCTTGCTAAAGAGGCAGACGATTGGACATTATCTGAAAAAATATATTTTTGTTTTTTTTACATCAATTATATACTTTCATCGTCGTATTTATTATAAATATATATATATATATATATATATATATATATTTATTTATACATATTTTTTGCATTAATTGCATACATTGACCGTTGTATTTAATTTGAATGTACTCCGTAGCGAAGCGCGGGTTTTCAGCTAGTGCTGTTATAAAACGAGGCGAAGTTCATGCTACCTTCAAGAACATTAAAGCGTGGGATATAATTGGAAACCTCAAAACTAAACTATTGAATACTGTCTGGACCCATAAAATAGAAAACTTCCTAAAGGAATCACTACTAGGGGAAATCAATATGCTTTTTACCACGTTTTTATTAACTCGCTTTCTTTTTCGTGTGTTTGACCGGTACAAATCTTGCAACCGATTTTTAACTAACTTCCCGACTAGCAAGACATTTGAAATTTTTAGAATAGCTCAGAACGCGATGACAATGCATTCTTTTAATGCTTTTAGCCATCTTTAAGGAGTATTGAATCCATTTTCAGTTAATTTTGTTTTGTATTGAAAGTTAGTTCGGAAAAAAATCCGCAAGGTGGCGCTTCGATCGAAGTCAATGCTTGCACTTTTGAGTAACGGTGTTTGACGATTTTGAAAACAGAATACATGTGAATTTAGTTAGTTTACAAAAATATTGTGCGGAAAAATTAAAAAAATATATATAAAAGTTAGCAGTTTATAAAGTCTGTGAATAGTGGAAACGAGTAAAAAGTAATTAAAATTAAATAAAAAAAAGTGAAAAAGAATAATTAAGTGAAGATTTGTGTAATTAGTTTATATGATTCAACAGAAAATTTAAAAACGTGTTATATAAAAAGTTCTTTTTATCTCGTAATTATTCAAATTAGGGTGCATTGCATGTGGCTCGAACTGTCCGGCAATGATGTTTGTAAGTGAGACTCATGACAGAAAATTTTATTTCAGTGAAAAACAGGATGAAACTTTTGTCATGTAGCCCCTTAATAATAACATAGACTACATAAAATTTTATTGGGCTGCCGTTTTTCTTCACAACTTATTGTTAAGGTGTCACGTACCTTTTACGGGCGAAGAGACTCGACAAACATATCCCTATTTTTACCATGTTTTTATTAACTTGCTTTCTTGTTTGTTTGTGTGTTTGTCCCTTATAAATTTTGCAATCGATTTTTAACTAACTTCCCGACTAGCTAGACATTTGAAACTTTTAGAATAGCTCAGAACATGATGACAATGCATTTTTTAAATACTTTTAACCATCTTTAAAGAGAATTAAATTAATTTTCAGTTAATTTTGTTTTGTAGACTGGTGCAGCCATCTATCGACCGGAACGGGAACGAAATATTTAAAAGCAAGTTAACTTCCAATTAACGTCATTTTCTTTCAAGTGGATGGGATAATTCATCAAAAAAATTTTAAAAAGTATTTATTAATACATAGAATTGTCAAATTTACATGATTCAACAGAAAATTTAAAAGCATGGTATATAAAAAGTTCTTTTTATCTTGTAATTATTAATCATCAGTAGTCACTGAAATAATTTATTCAGAAATATGAAAATTTTACTGTGAGTTAAACACTCTTTTTTCTTCATAAATATGGCTCTCCAATTTTTCTAGCTTGAAGAGAAATTTTTTCATTTTTAAAAATTTCAACCATTGTTTTTTCATTGGTCACATCATTGCGCGCTGACTTGCGTCCGTATATTTTTGAATATACATATTTTCTCAGTTTTAAAATTAAGTTATATAATATTTCTTAAATGACCTTTAAAATGACCAACTTTGAAATCAAAATTCTTAGTTCTTCATAGAAAAAAAAAGTTTTTTTTAATTTTAAAATTTCGAAAAAAAAATTGATAAATTTTACTCTAAATAAACTTTTTAATGACAGGAATGACATAATAGTAGGTCATTGTCCCCCACATTTATTTATTTCAATGGCCTAATAAGAACCTTTCGGCGCCGGTCGCTCTGTGAATGAAGAAGACGTGCAAGTAATAGAGAGAGAGAAGTGTTTTTACCTTCGTACTTCTTGTGTGTGTCTTGCGGACATTTGTCGGCACCCGACGAAGAGCTCCCAAAGAATGCGCTGAAGATGATGATGCGAAGTGACTTGTGACACCGTATCCTCAACTTGTCGTGCTCACAGGCGACCCGGGTGTGAAACTTATCTGAAAACAGAGCAGTCGTCAGTCGCCAAACACACACAGAACATCCAGGCAATCAGAACTCTGTAAGCGACAACGTGAGGAGTAAGGCCGTCTGCACACGGAGCAACTCAAAAGAAACTGATAACTGACTCAAATCACAAACCAGTCCGTGATGAGTCGCAACCTATGTAATTGAATGGACGCAACTGGTTACAAACCCGTCCCGGACGGGTTTGTAACACTTGATTCACTTGATTCACCAGAGGAGCGAGTGTAGCGAGCCTAGGGGCGAAGTTAAAACAGTTTAGTTAGTACAGTTTAAAAAAGAATCTTTCAATCCATCCAAGTCGGCAATCCGCGGACACATTTTCTCCATAGGTTAACACTGAGGTGAGCGAATCCAATAGGGTTAGAACGCAGCAACCTTAAGGGGGGCACTAAACGTCCCACCCGTCTAAAAATCAATCGATAAAAAAAGTAAATTTCCTCCCCCTCCATTTCGGCACCCCAATCATTTGTCGATCAAGAAACGCCGCCGCATCGGCGCGACCCAATCATCAGTCTCCAATTATTGTTGCATCTCTCATTTCCGACTTCATTTCAGAAATGAACTGCGTAAAATACAAATAACCCACCTAGGAGCAAGCTAAAAATGTCGATTGTTTCCCGAGACTATTAGTCCACAAGAAACTATTAGTTTCATAGGCACTCACAATTCCACAAAAAAAAAAAAAAAAATTCGACAAGAAACTATTAGGCCACAAGAAATTACTAATTTCTTATCAACTCACAACAAGAATTTCACAAGAAAAAAAAATTTGAGAGGAAATTATTAGTTTACAAAAAGGTATTAGTTTCTTATGAAAATTAATAGTTTCTTATTGATATTTTCACAAACATCATTTCACAAGAAACAAATAGTCCACAAGAAATTACCAATTTCTTATGAACTCACAACAAAAATTTCACAACAAAAAAAATTTGAGAGGAAATTATTAGTTCACAGAAAGCTATTAGTTTCTTATGAAAATTAATAGTTTCTTATTGATATTTTCACAAAAAATCATTTCATAAGAAACTAATAGTCCATAAAAAACTAAGTTTCTAATGAATTCATAATTTCACAAAAACATTTGACAAGAAATTATTAGTTCACACGAAACTATTAGTTTCTAATGAACTCCTTAGTCCACAAGAAATTACTAATTTCTTATGAATTGATAATTTCACAAGAAACTGTTAGTTTTTCATGAAGTCATAATTTTTAAAAAAAATTCGACAAGAAACTATTAGTTCACAAAAAATTACTAATTTCTTATGAATTCCTAATTTCACACAAAAAAAATTGAGAAGAATTATAAGTTCACACAAAACTATTAGTTTCTTATGAACTCCTTAGTTCACAAGAAATTACTAATTTCTTTTGAATTGATAATTTCACAAGAAACTGTTAGTTTCTTATGAAGTCATAAAAAAATCGACAAGAAACTATTAGTCCACAAAAAATTACTAATTTCTTATGAATTCCTAATTGCACACAAAAAAAATTGAGAAGAATTATTAGTTCACACGAAACTATTATTTTCTTATGAAATCCTTAGTTCACAAGAAATTACTAATTTCTTATGAATTGATAATTTCACAAGAAACTGTTAGTTTCTTATGAAGTCATAAAAAAAACCGACAAGAACTATTAGTCTACAAAAAATTACTAATTTCTTATGAATTCCTAATTGCACACAAAAAAAATTGAGAAGAATTATTAGTTCACACGAAACTATTAGTTTCTTATGAACCTTAGTCCTCAAGAAATTACTAATTTCTTATGAATTGATAATTTCACAAAAAACATTTGACAAGAAACTATTAGTCCACAAGATACTATTAGTTCCTAATGAATTCATAATTTCAGAAAAGTATTTGACAAGAAATTATTAGTTCACAAGACACTATTAGTTTCTTATGAATTGATAATTTACAAAAAAAAATATTTGACAAGAAACTTAGTTCACAAGAAACTATTAGCTCCTAATAAATTCATGATCTCACACAAAAAATGGCAATAAATTATTAGTCTGCAATAAACCATTAGTTTTTAATGCATTCATAATTCCACACAAAAAAAAAAATATCGAGGCCTATTTGTGCCAATTTAGAAGCTTACGATATTACAACTAAATTTTTTTCAATTTCAAAATATAACGTTCGCGACACGTCACGGTTCGTATAAAAACAGCACTAGAGGCATTAAAAAAAAATCTCAGACATAAAAAAGAATGCAGGCAGATCTCTCTTCGGAAACAAAGAACTGCCGTTGCACGAGGCCCGTTCGGTTCCACCAGATGCGAACTTCCAGACTCTGGAATTCAATTACGGCACACAATACGGGCCGTGGCAGAGCGTCCCTTTTGAATCGATAATCCGCACATTCCATAATATTGAATTTTCGCAGAATTCAATATACGACAACTGGAGTTCAGCGTAACTTCCGGAACACGGCCAAAAGTTATGTATAGAAACAGCTAACAACAACAACAAAAAAAAAAGCTATGTCGCAGAGAGAGAGAAATACCAAAATTATCTATACGAGATTTCTATGTTTGTGGCCCGGTAATACTATTATTACCATTTTTTGATGCCGAGGCGAACTTACGTTGAATGAGTCAGGAGCAACAGACAATAGATATTAAATTACCCCCCCCCTCCTCCCAATAAATAAATAAATAATAGTAACGTTTTGATATGGAGGGGTCGGCTAGATGAAAAAAAAAACGCTTATTTTATGACAGTCGTGAACGATGATTAAGCTCATCGGCATCACACAGCGGCCGAATACGCAAGCGACAATGCAATTCCATACGTGGAATGACTTAAAACTCTTATAGGTAACAGAAAAGATTCATGTCACAGAAAAGGACACAAGCGGTAAAATTCAGTAAATAAATTGAAATACTAATCCCTAATTAATATCTCTCTCTCTCTATCTCACTATATATATATATATATATATATATATATATATATATATATATATGTGTATATATATATTCCTATTATGTCCAAAAACCTAAAAAATAATGACATTGTCCATCTTCGTGATATGTGAGATACCGTGTAATAGCTGCACATTTGATCGACTACATCAACTCCTGCCTCTGTCGTATTGTAATCCAGTATAATCGCTGGTTTACCACGCTTAAATCATGACTATCAATGAATGGAAAGGAACACAAGGGTCAGAAAATCAGACCTGCATTAGAAAGGGTGTAGCTATAAATAGAAACTGCTTAGAACCTTCAAACCTTACATGTAAAAACAAACCATTCAAAATTACGAAAATGTTGCACTCTGTACACGGGCGCGCCCGCTGAAGGGTTAAGTATATATTATTTTTACCGTAAAATTTGTACAAAACTTCCTTTTAACATATTACTCACGCATTTATTTGTTTTCCTTCCCTTTTTCTCGAGATTTCCTTGTTATTACCTTCTTTCAACTATATTTTAATTATTACTTTTTTTTTCTTTGTAGAACAACATTGGGGGTCCCTAGAGCCCTGACCTTAAATCTCTTCCCCCCTTTCTCCAATCTCTGGTAGAGCACAAAGTACTTGGGTAGCAACATTTAGGCCTTGATCACATAAGGGCCAGTTCACATAGAATCCGTCACGAAGGCGTTATTCGTATTGAAATATATTTAACCAATTACAAATATCCAAACGATTAGCGACGAAATTGTTAAGGGCTGTGATTGGTTTAAAATATGTCAATACGCGTAACGCTGACGCTGACGGATTCTATGTGAACAGGCCATTACATTCGGAGCGTTTCGTAACGTCAGCGTTAAAAAAAATTTAACCAATAACAGGGCTTAGAGAAATGACCACGTGCGGCGTCAAACCAATCATATGTCAACGATGTTGGAGCCAACGGAGGAACGCGGAGCTCTCCGAATGCAATGTGAACAAGAACTTACGATCTACGCGTAAGTAGTATAACACTTTTTAACATAGGATTACGTTCCTCCATAACGGCCCTCCGGAAAGCAAAATTTCAGTCGTCGCGAGTTATGATTTTGGCAGTGGGCCAAACCCAGTCAGTATCGATTGGGCAAGTAGTAAACAGTTATACAGAAAAGTACCAAATTGAGTCAAAATTTTGACTGACACACACACACACATACATACTATATATTATATATATTCATTCAATGGAATCTCGATCTATCGTTTTTCAAGGGACCGATTGAACTGAACGATAAATGTGGGAAAACGATAGATGCGTGAACATAACCAAGTATTATGATCGTCGATACTGGGTGAAATAAACGACACATACAGAAAGACGATGATTTGGGGAACGACCGATCGAGATTCCACTATATATATATATATATATATATATATAAAAGTCATCCTTGAAAATAACTTGGGTTTGATTTTTTAAAACTGCAAACAAATTTCATTTTCTGGCTATCTGTGGCAAAAGAGAAACTCTATGGGTGGGTTGAAATTTGCGTACTTGAAGACTGTTTTGCGTTCTAGAAAAGCTAAGGTCAGATTTTGGAGTCCAATCAAAATTAGATCAAGAAATAATTCTGTAGAACTTAGTTACAATTTATTGCTTTGAACTCGGTTAAAAAAAAAAATAAAATCAGGTTGTCTCTTCTAACGAAACTATCGCGGGTTATTAACGTAGGATTAATTATAGTTGCTTACCTCTTTTGTATGTATAAATATATGTATGTGTTATGTATATATGTATCTATATATATGTACGTATGTATATATATATATATACAGTTGGTTCTCTGTTTAACGACTTTCAAGGGACCGTGAAAAATCGTCCTTAAGTAGAGATCGTCCTTAAACAGAATTTGTGAAAAACTAACATTTCCCTTCACACTTTACAGGCTAAGGACTGTCAATATATTTCTTAATATATTGACGTGTTTAAAAATGTTATTTTTATCATCATTATTATTTTATTCCCAAAAAGTTATTTTAAATTACATTGAAAAAAGAGTACAAACAATACAATAAATTAGGTTTTAAAAAGTCAAAAAGTGTTGATTGCTTCATTTTTCTCCTTGTTTTCGTTATTCTCTTTTCCAGATTTTCTAAAATGTTAAATGAGTCACCTACCATTTTCGATGTAATATAGCGTCGGAGAACATTTAGAGCAGAAATTGCATCTGTGTAAGACTGTAGCAGTGTTTCGTTTTCCGTGTCTTCAACTTCACCTTCATCGTCTGACACTGTGTTTTCGTTTACAATATCTTCATAAATTTGTTCTACATTTCTGAAATCTGTTGTTAAAACATATTTATCACAATTGTAGAAATCTTGAATTGAAACATCCTCATCTTCAACAAGACTTCTCCATTTTTCAGGGGTAATGTCATCTTCGTTGATTTCTACATCCGTACTTTGCAGTTCCACTACAAGTTCTTTGTGAATTCCAGCAACGCGAAAGCAGTTTTTTATTGTGGATGAAGAAACTTCTTTCCATGCTGATGTTATCATGTGCATTGCTTCCAAGATTGTAAATTTTCTAATTTTTATACTGTCAGCCGAATTGTTTATTAATTTCCTAATTAAAGACTTTCTGTAGTATGCTTTCACACTGCGAATTATACCCAGGTCTAATGGCTACAACTTGCTAGTGCAATTAGCTGGTAAGAAATGGATAGTCAAATTTGTAAGTCCAGGGATATTTGGAGTATGTGCAGTGCATCGGTCGATTAAAAGTAAAACTTTTCTCTTTTCTCGATGCATTTTTGCATCAAATTTTCTAATCCAGTGAATAAAAATTTGTGATGTCATCCACGCTTTATTGTTATTGCGGTACTCACAAGGTTTCCTGGTGATATTCTTAAAACACCTTGGTTGCTTTGATTTGCCTGTAACTAGTGGTGGAAATTTCTCAGATCCATCCGAATTAGTGCACAATAAAACAGTCAATCGTTCCTTACTGTGTTTTCCACCAAAACACTTTTCGCCCATATACGTTAAGGTTTTATTAGGCACCATATTGTAGAATAGGCCCGTCTCATCTGCATTGAATATGTTCTTCTCATCATATCCATCTAATATCCCCTTGAGCACTATTTTCCATTCATCCACTATTTTTTCATCTACGAAGCCACTTTCGCCAGATATGCTTTTAAATACAAGCCCGTATCTTTCTTTGAACTTTGTTAGCCAACCAGCCGAAGCCTGAAAATTTTGCATTCCAAACTTTTCTTCCAGAATAATAGCATTTTCTTTAAATATCACTCCGGAAATTGGAATGTTAGATGCTCTTGCTTGGTGAAACCATTGCAGGACTGCCTTCTCAAACTCTTCTGATCGGCCACATTGAATTTTCTGCCGTTTGGATTTGGATCCCAAATCAAATTTTTGTGCTGCTTCAAGAATTTTCTCTTTGCTTGCTAAAATGCCTTTGAGAGTAGACTTGGGTAGCTGAAATTGTCTTGCGAATTGGACTTTTGTTATTCCAACACTTTCTTCCCAGTTTTCAATAATTTTCACTTTTTCGTGTAACGTAAGATGCTTTCGCTTTGATGCCATTTTGCTCTGCTCACCTCGTATTCGTACTGGAATGAGCTCCTACACACAACCATGAATTCTGTAATCATGAACACGTACTTTCCAGAAGGAGTGAGAGAGGGGTGCTTTTGGACAGTTCGTAAATCACATGAGAACATGGTAGGTACAATAGAGTGCTTCCACACCCGCACTAAGAAATTCAATCCACCAGGGAAGAATGTTCGATCTTCCGAGAAACAGTAATCCTCCCCCCCCCCCTCCCCCGTTTTTTTCCCACTGCAACAAGTCTATGATTGCAAACATAAAGGAAATTCTGGGTCTGTTATTGAAACCAAACTCCCCCACAGAAAGTAACCCTCCTGTAAATAAAATGTTGAAGAAAAAGTTTATCATTTAAGAAAAATCGTCGTTAAATAGAAACAAAATCGTCGTTAAATAGAATTTTTTTACGTCGGAGGGACCGGGACCGGGAAATATCGTCTTTAAATAGAGATCGTCGTTAAGTAGAGCGTCGTTAAACAGAGAACCAACTGTATATATATATATATATATATATATATATATATATATATATATATATATATATATATATATATATATATATATATATATATATATATAAATATATAAATGTATACATATATGTATGCAAAATTTTGACGCATCTTGGTACTTTTCTGTTTAGCTGTCTACTGCTTGTCCAAACGATACAGACTGGGTGTGGCGCGCTGTCAAAATTATAACTCGCGAGGACGGGCGGACGGACAGTTTTAGCGTCTGAAATTTTGCTTTCCGGAGAAACGAAATCCTGCATTAAAAATATGCATTTGCCACTCTTTGATGAGATATATAGAGAAGAAAATTTCCCAGTAGCCTAACACGAGGGTCAATGCGATTATCGCGTACATGTTTATTACCTAACGGGTTATATGTTCTAATGGGGGTCCAGGACATAAAATTGTTCAAATTTTCGACAAAAAAATTTTTGCATTAAAAATTTCTGTGTTCTTTTACGTTTAAAATAACGTTTAAATCATGTTTCTATTTTAATTATAACAGGAGAAATTTTTTTTTTGGCAACATTCTAATAGTAGCCAATCGTTCTTTAAACCTGTAAGTGCGTTTTTCTAATAAGGGGTTTCCCCCCCCCCCCATTTCTCGTCTTTAAATTGTTATAAGTCAAGAACCGTTGAAGATAAATGGTTGAAACTTGGAACATGTCTTTTTCAACTATTTTACTTTAATTTTGATTCAGCAAATTTGAAAAAAATATTTACTTTTGAAAATAGGATTTTTAAAAAATAAGTTACATAATTTTTTTTCTGTAATTTATAATCTAAATATTTTTAATTTAAAAAAAATTAATATTTTAAAAAATGCTGAATCAAAATGAAAACTTATATATTTCTGTTTAATTAAATGAAAAAATTTTGAAATTCGACAAATATTTCGAGTTATAATGATTTTAAATTACCCCACTTATTTAAAAAAATTTAAATTAAAAAAAATTTTTAGAAACTGTTTGATAAGTTTTATGATGTGATTTTGTTTACAAATTATATGGTTAACCATCTCAAAAATATTCTAAATTTTAACTCAATAAATAAAAATATTTTTTTTAATGTGTCCCGGACCACCATATGGCGAAGTTCTGGAGGGGAAACGAAAAAGGTTATGTTTAAATAGAAAATTTTCTACAAGACGTCGTTCTAAAGAGTGCTCTGCAATTCTTTTTTTACCTATGAAAAATCAGAGACAGACGGAGGAGAGGTTCGCATGCAAAAGCAAGCACACTTACTTGGTCTACATTTGTAGGAGATGTCCAGATATCTCTGCACACCCGGACACGTGTCGTCTTTTAATAACCCGGAGGAAACTTCTAACCGGCATTCCTGCTTTTCTCGGCACGTTGCTTGTAGGCTCTGCAAAATGAGACATCTCCGTTTTAATGACAGAAGCAATTATGAAATTCCTTTATAACCATATCCGGCACCTACATACACACACACAAACATACATATAGTCGAACCCCGTTATAGCGAACCCGGTATATAACGAATTCACGGATATAACGAACGAAAATTTTGCTCCCGCCGTTTTCCTATTGTACGAAATTTAATTGGTATTGTGTCAGTTTAATGTAATCGATTTTAGTCGATTTAATTCATTAATGATCAATTTTAATAGATTTTTATCATTTTTTAATACATCATTATTGAATACACATTGCAACTAATGAGTTATGCATTTTGTGAACTGTACCATTTTTCTTAACGGTTCGGATATAACGGACCACCGGATAAAGCGAACAAAACTATTGGTCCCTTGAAGTTCGTTATAACGGGGTTCGATTGTACATACATTATATATATATATAGAGAGAGAGAGCTTATTTTCTACGGCGTATCCCCACCTATTTTTTAAAGTATTATTTTGACTTGACTTAACCGAAATTTTAAGAAACTTACTTTTTTTTAATACTAACAATTGGTTCGTATTTTTTTTAAATTGCGAGATTTTTGTTCCCCTGTGACGTGACGTGTGAAAACACGGCACTAAAAATGCACATCTTTATTTGAGAAAACACAGTATACCCACCTAATTTTTTAGAAAAAAAACACTGCATATATATATATGGAAACTTGTCTAGCCGGCCACCCCTCTAAGCGGCCATGTTTTCTTCAAAACCAATTTAAGGCACCATACAGTTAATGTTACTCAAAAAATTCTTTCGCCGGCCACCCTTCAAAGCGACCACTTTCTTTAGGAACCATGACTGGCCGCGATAGAGAAGTTTCACTATATATATATATATATAAACAGGTGGTTATCAAAATAATGGAAACACCTATCAATATTAGTGGTGTTTATGAATGTGCTTCGTTTTCCTTAAAAAACAAGTTTGATCACCGGTATTTTTTTATATAATATAGTGTATGTCTTATTCTACTGTCAGGTAGCAGTAATGAAGCTAAGGGCATCGTGCTGTTGGGGGTAACAGCGTAAAATGCCAAACCTTGCAGACCTTGAGAAAAGGGTAAATTGTTGGAGCGCGTTTAAATTGGAGTATCTGTTACTGCAACCCCCAGGCTAATGGGTGTTTTTCGAGCTATGGTATCGAAAGTCATGATAGCATACAGAGTTTACGGAAAAGCATCCTTTGCCAAACAGAATAGTGGACGAAAGGGAGAGCTGAGTGAAAGAGACGGACGAGGTATTGAAGCGGATTGTGACACGAAGAAAGAAAACAATTCTAACCAAAATGACCAAAGAGCTCAATCTGCATCTGCATGTTCCGGAATCAACCATTAGAGGTAGAAGGGAACGGCACAAACAAAGCATTTACGGAAGAGTAGTTATTCCCAAGCCACTTGCAATAGATGCAGATACAAAATATCGTCCACAATGGTACCACGAGCCCAAATCCTGGTCGAGTAATATGTCGGGAAATGGCATTCGGTCCGACGAATCATTGTTCACGTTGTTCCTCGCAACAGGACGTGCGTATGTCTGAAGAACACCTGCACAAACGTAAGATTCTGGCTGTCTCATCTCAACTGTCAATCATGGAGGTAGATTTATCAGGGTTTAATATGTCATCTCATGGTTTTCTTCAGGCCCTATTGTAACCCTAAAAGGGAGATTGAATGGGAAGGACTAGGTCGAAATTTTAGCTCACTAGTCCATCCTATGGTGCAAACACTGTTTCTGGCAGGAGATGACATTCTCCCGTATAATAATCCCCCTATACATACAGCTAAATCAATCAAGTATTGGTTTGAATAAGAGCATGAAAAAGAAGTCAAATATCTTATCTTGCCCTGCACGATTCCCCCGACTATAAATCATCCCACCACTGTGATCTGTATAAGCGGATAGATAAAGGTATCGATATCCACCACAGCATCTCTACAGGAACTTTCATGATTTTTCCCTGCAGAATGGTATAATATATTCTTAACCACTATTTATGACTTGTATAATCCAATTACAAGGTGAAACAGGTGGTATTACATAACAAAGGTGATCCTGCCCATATTAATAAAGGTTTCCATGATGCTTCTTAGTGTTTCCATTATTTTGATAACCACCTGTATACACACACACACACACACATTATATATATATATATATATATATATATATATATATATATATATATATATATATATATATATATATATATATATATATATATATATATATATATATATATATATATATATAAAATTATTCAGGATAAGCATAGAAAGTTATTTTTACTACAAAAACTTTTTCCCCTAGAGCAGCATACAAAATGGTCTTCTGTACAGTTTACTACGGTTAATATAACGTGAATAATATGGCATCTACATGCATGTTATATAATAAAGTTTATATAACCATGCAAGCAGACGTAGGATGAATTTTTAACAACTATACAACGAAACATATTCCCACGCGTGTTTTGCTATAATGATCACGGGCAATACCGACACACTCTAATGATGTATTTGCAGGGATAAAGTAGGGTCTGATAGTTCTTACGAAGTACGTGAGAATCGAAAACGGAAATTTTTACCGTGGAACTTAGTTTTTGGAAACGACGAGAGTAATTTTTTTTTATCGTAGAAAACAACCGACAATTCTGGACATTGAGATCAAAAATGATTTCGAAAAAAAATCCGAAGCTACGAATTACCTGACAATTCCAAGTATTCAGTGAAATCAGGGTAATTTCCCCTGATTTTTTTAAGCTTGTTTCTTTTCCCCTGACAATTCCAGATTTTCCTGGTTTTAGAGACGTAAAGACCCCGTGCAAAGGTTGCATTGTTCGATGTGTACACAACGAGGTGGAATTTGTACGTTTTGTGGTTGGTTACAGAGCTTTCTCGGGAGATTTAGATAAGGCTGCTGTGTGCTAACCCTATTGGATTCCTTCACCTCAGTGTTAACCTATGGAGAAAATGTGTCCAAGGTTTGTCAACTTGATTGAAAAATTTTTTTTTAAATTGTACTCCGTAATAGATAAAGAAATTTTACACCTCGGAGTAATTTTTATTTTTTAATAAAAATGCAAATAATATTTGAAAATTTAAATCATTCGGGGAGGGGAGAAATCTGGTCTAGTGTGTTTGAAATGCTCCTCAATTCCTTTGGAGGACGACATTTATAAAATGAATCCTGTTGCAGAAAAAGTTCAGGCTATCTGAAAATACCATTTTTATTGGACTATCAGCATTTATGGAGATGTCAATAGTAGACACATTTTCTGTATAGGTTAACAATGAGTTGTCCGAATCCAATAGGGTTAGTACACATCAGCCTTAAGTGTGAAAGTACCAATTATCTATATATCATTGCTATAAGTTTTTTTTTACTGGGAGACCTATTTTGAGAGAATGGCTGAACGTAAGAATAGGTTTTAGGTATCAGAATAAAGGTCTTCCCGCGTAGATATGTTAGTCGCAGACTAAAATGAGTCTGAGGCAACGGTTCGAGCGTGGTGGAGTGGCAAAGTTCTCATGTAAAGTCTATGGGTTAAACGTACGCGAGATTTCCGCGAAACTTTTGCTCTACCGCTGAATGAAGTGTGTGAGCTTGATTCTTTGTTGACATATTTAAATAATGTTTAAACTTCATTTTCCTGTACATTCCTGTCCATTTCTTACATACACTCAAATATCGTTGTTTTGTCAGTAACGCCGTGGTGAGGTGATTGTGTCTGCAATTTGTATGTCCCAGAGATCCATTCCAAGTCTCTGCAAGCATATGAGAACGGTTTTTGCTCGCAAGGATCGCAGTTCGCTGAGAGGCTGACGACAGGACGATATAATGGGAAAGTAACCAATAATATTTTACCCACGAAATCAAGCTGAAAACAGTCATTGCCCCCGCCGACAAGAAGGCTAACAAGGTGGAATCACAGATTTGTTAGCAATACCCCGTACAAACGCACACACACATTTATAAATATACTGTTGGCCATTAAAATTGCAACGCCAGGAAGGAAAGCAAATAACAAAGCTTTACTTATTGTACGTATACAGCATAGTAGGAAGAAAACATGATTAAATTTGTAGGCAATTTGGGGGTATACAGGGTCCGAAATTAGTACACACAGCTGCCACCTCCGGCAGCTAAAATGTCTCTGACCCGGTTAGGCATCGAATTGAACTGGGTTTGGATGACAGATACGGGCAAGTCATTCCATGCTACTTCAAGTCTATGCCACACTGCACTAATCGTAGTGTCTGGAGAACGGTGGCGGCCCAGTCTCTCGGCAACCCATGACTAGATGTTTTCAATGGGCGAGAGATCGAGAAAGCGTGCTGGCTAAGGCAGCAGTCGAACACCCTCTTTGTCGAGGTGGGTCAGGACATGACGGGCAACATGGGTCTTGCGTTATCTTGTTGAAAGATGACGTCTCCGAGGTCTCGAAGATAGGGCACAGCCACCGGTCTTACGATCTGAGAAATGTAACGCTGGCTGTTCAGATTACCGAGGACGCGAACAAGAGGTGTTCGTGTCGTGTACCCGATGGCTTCCCATACCATCACACCAGGTGCAGGGCCCGTATGACGATATCGAATGCAAGCAGGCCACGTGCGTTCTCCTCGGTGCCTCCAGACACGGATACGTCCATCGTGATACTGCACGCAGAACCGGGACTCGTCTGAAAAGACGACGTGGTGCCACTCCTGTATCCAGTTTTGTTCCACTGTCGCCACGCGTCTCTATGCTGCAGTGTTAAGGGAAGCCGCAATAATGGTCGCCGAACAGACAGTCTGCTGCTCCAGACGTCGTCGCACTATCCGTGAGGATACTTGTCGTACTGCAAACGAGCCCATTTCCTGACTCAAGATCCGAGATGTGGCTGTACGATCCTGCAAGAACGACCTGACAACATGTCTGTCCTCTCGGGCGTTAGTGGCGGGATTTCGTCCAGATCCTGCACGGTGTTTAGTATGACCCTCCTGAACCGATCGATTCCATATTCGCATGACAGTCGTTGGATTCCGATCAATGCGAGTATCAATATCACCAAACGATAAACCGCACTCTCGATAACTCACGATCCTGCCGCTATCTAATTCCGACACGGGCTGGTAGCCGTTTCTCCTTTTTATACGAGGCATAACACGATCTTCTCACAAACAACCAACATTCAAATGCGATTTCCGAATGAGAAACTCGCTGCCTAACTTCACTTTTACACAAAGTTTGAGATGCCGTTTCTCCCTCCTCCATCATTCGATTGCGCTTAAATGCTAATCCCAGCATATCCCAGCATCTTCTACCTTTCACGTGAATTCGACGTTTGTATCATCCCTCCTTCATGGTGTTGCAATTTTAATGGCCAGCAGTTTAGGTCAAGGCAGTCTCGGATTACGGTTACTGGGCATATGATTTTTTTCTTAATCTTTTAACTCTATATCCGCAGTAAGGTGGTATATCAAAGCTCCCGTGTTAAATGGTTTAGGATGGTTTAGGCCAGGGGGGTTAATCAACAACATCTCCCATTATCGAATTGTCAACTGTCCATTACGCCTAGGTTTTAATTTAGTCTTCTCTTTTTTGGTTTTTGGTAAAAAAAAATGAAAAATGGGGGAAATATCAAACGATATTGCGCTGAAAAAACCTTTAGCAGACCTGGATGAGAAGAAAAACAGTTTTATTTCAATATAATGTTGCGTTTCGTTCGATGGTAGTTGGAAATGACGACTCTACATAACACGATTTTACTTTCTTTTTTTAGTCTTAACTGCTTCAGGGGGAACCAACCTCCACCGTTTGCACGAGGCAGATTTTTTTTTTAACCTAAAGAATCTTGAAAAATTTTCCAATTAAAGGGTGCAAAATGTTTTTACTTCTTTAAACTGATAACAGATGGCAGTACTAGCCATTTTTCCACTCATAAATGTTTTTGAAATCGGCATCACGACAGCAGAAGATTACCGATTATTTCTGTATCAAAACAGTGAGCTACAATTAAAGGTTAAATGAATTAATTTTAATTTTTTTTTCATTTTTAGTTAATTCAATTAGTATTGTGTCAGTTTAATGTAATCGAATTTAGTCAATTTAATTGATTAATGATCATTTTTAATAGATTTTATCATTTTTCTTAATACATCATAATTGAATACACGAACTAATGAGTTATACATTTTGTGAACCGTAACATTTTTCCTAGCGGTTCGGATATAGCGAACCACCGGATATAGCGATCAAAACCTTTAGTCCCTTGATGTTCGTTATAACGGGGTTCGACTACATCACTAAATACCTTTATGGTAACCGTGACAGTTGAGCACGCTTATTGGTGGAAGGGTCAAGATTAAAATTTACAAACAGAATTTTATTTTTGGGAAACCGACCAGTGAAAACTTATCAAATTTCAAATTCAAAACAAAGCTCGTGTTGCGTTTTTACACATTTAATAAAAACACCCCTCGATGTAGAAATTTTTAAGCCCAACTTGTCCTTTTCCGTAAATAGAAAATTTTAACAGAACAGAATGCGAAGGGGGTATCGATAAATCAATATTTTCCCAGAGTATTGAATGTATTAGAAATTTCGCGTCTGACATCTTTGGGTGCGTGTACAGACAGAGCCGATTTTAGAAACCGTTCAACCTGTAAAACTGAAAGGTCCAAAAATAGATAGGCCTTCAAACTCGTTTTCGGAAATGAAGGGGATTTGAAAAGCACGCAATAAATTTTTTAAATCTTATATTAAGGGGACAGTGGACTTTCAAAACTGTAAAATTTGTCCAAAAATTCGATTTTTTTTTATTTTATTGAATTGTGAAACTACGGACGAGTAAGAATGTGTTTCAAAACCAATTTTTAATTTCTGTGATTACTTTTCTAGTTATAGGCATTTGTATTTAATTTAGATATTATGTGATTACTAATAACAATAACTTTAAATGTGTTTTTCTCAAAATAAAAACTTTCATGTCATACGAATATTCAAACTGCTCCAGGCGCATTTCTAACTATCGTATTGGTTTGAAATTTAAGTTTTATATACTTAACTGCATATCAAATAAATCTTATTGAAAAAAAATATGCTTCGTAGCTCAGAATTTCTAAATTTTGTACTTGAAAAGATGATTTAGAGGTATTTTGCGTAATAAAAAGGGTGTTTTCACTATTATTATTTTTTTCTCTTTATATTTTTAATGAATGCTTAAAATAAGCAATAAGTTTCATTGTTAGTTCCATAAGGTATCCTGTAAATAAAAAATTCCATATTATATGCAAAAGAAATGCGCATGGAAAAATTTTAATTAGGCCAATTTTTGATATAATTCATAAATTATTAATATTTCATCTTTAAATTTTAACCACTTTTACATATCTATGGTACTAATCACATATTCAAATTTCAAGCAAATCCATTCAAAACAAAAAAAAGTTAGGTTTGAAGGTCCACTGTCCCCTTAACGTGTTTTCCGCTACTATGTTTCCATCACATAATATTACCAGATATCGTAAAAATATACAAGTTATTCTAAATGTTTAAAAACAAAAATGACAAAAACCTATAGGTAAAAAAATTAAATTTATTATTACGAGCAAAATTTAAATTCGTTCTTTAAACCGCGAAACTATATTATTGTAGTGAATAGCTCTAAATATTACTACGCATTTGTAAAATATTCTAAAATTTATGTTCGTTTCGTGCTAAATACTGTTTATTTTCTGTCATGGAGCGTTAGATGTCAATGTGTAACCTTTTTGAAGATATTTTCGAAAAATGCGGTAAATTTGGCGACACATTTGGCGACTTTCTGGGTGTCTGAAGAACTAATCAGATTTCCCCTAGGTGGCATGATTTTCGAGTTATTTTCCATTTCTAGAATCTCGCCAAGGGTATACAAATACGGCGAACTCGGCTCCAAAAATTGATTCATCCATTCATTTCTCTATTGCAGCTCGGTTGCTCCGTGAGGAGTGTAGGCCTGTTATTGTACCCGTGTGTATTGTTTCAAATCGGAAGTCTTAGATGAACTTCGCTGTAGTCCCGATAGACTGTTTGCAATGTTTGTCATCTATTTAACCCTTTGAGGGGCGCCGTTTGAACAGTGCAAACGACTAAATTTCGTCTTTTTTTTCACTTGCATTCAATGTATTGCATTCAATGCATGCAATGTTTTTCATTCAATGTATCAATGTTAAATGAGCAGAAAAATGGCTAGTACTGCCATCTGTTATCAGTTTAAAGAAGTAAAAACATTTTGCAACCTTTAATTGGAAAAATTTTCAAGCTTCTTTAGGTTAAAAAAAATCCACCCCATGCGAATGCTGGAGGTTCTTATCCCTAAAACGGTTAAGGGAACAAGGGACCTTCAACTTCGTTTGCTTTAAGTTTTCAATAATTTACTCTTTATACTAAATGAGAATAATTAATATTATTTTTTACTTTATTGATGATACTTAGAATTCACAAATAAGTATTTTGTTTAAGAATAAGACCTGTTTATCAAAAGAGTTTTCAAAATTGATAGCATTTTTCAAAATGCTCCATGCGCATTACTCTTCGTTTGATTTCTTTCAAATTTCCCAGTATTGTTAATTGAAGTGTTTTCCACAAACCTGTGCATAAATCTTTGAAACCACAAATATATTTCAAATTTGTGGGCCATGAAATAAGGCAAAAACGTAAAAATAAAATAAAAAAACAACAGCCAAATTTTAAAAATAATTGTTTATGGCTTTAGATTCCTACAAAAAAAAAGTTCATAGCACAATTATATTTATATATGTACGGTAAACTTATGTTTAAAATATCTGAGGTTTTTAAATGATTTGGAATGCGCATGGAGCATTTTGAAAAATGCTAGTATCTTTGAAAAAAATTTTGAACAAAGGCACTTTTCTGCCTAAAAATCCTTATTTTGGATTCTAAGGGTTTTAAATGTAGTAAAAAAGAATACAAATTATTCTCATTTTGTATATAGAGTTAAAAATTGTAAATTAAAAAATGCGAAACTGAAGGCCCCTTGTTCCCTTAAGAAGAAAAAAAAAAGAAAATTCGTGTCGCTGTTATCTAGAGTAGTTATTTCCAAATACTAGAGTAGTCATTTCCAAATACAACTAGCCGCTGCGCGACCAGCATGGTCGCTTTTAGTTTTATATTTTCTTTTGCAAAACAACTCAACTGAAAGTAACCTATGTAAGGAATGTTACCATTACCTGTAATCATAAATATACGTTGTTAAGGGGTAGTGGGAGCTCAGCCAAAATAATTATAATCATTGCTAAATTCACTATAACGCTGATTCTAAAAAGTCATGATTAAAAGATGTGAATTTCCATTACTTCGGAACAGAGTTAAAGATAAGATTGAGAAACCCAACACCAATGATTTTTAAAATTACATCCCTCTCTGTATGTACAATTTTCAGAATTAAGATGTCTACACTTTATCATTATATCAAATAAGAAATTGTTGGGGAAATTTTTTTTCATTTAAAAAATGGAGTAAAAATTCAGCAAGTACTACTAAAAAAAGTGTAGACAAAATTAACTCTTACTTACTATTAAGAGATTATAATGAAATTATTAATATTTTACTATGATATTTCTCAAACTTCTTGATATACACAGTTGAGTATTTCAAAAGTAGGAGATACTACAGTGACAGAATCAAAAGAACGGACTCTAGATAAACCTACATACAAGTATCCATGACTAAACACAGGATTTGATAGGTCAAAACATATTTTGTCAAAAGATCAGCGGTTGTACCATATGCCGCCACTATACACACGCGGTTTTAAATTGCGGACAGCCGCTAATGTTTACATCCGGTAGTTGCAGCCGTTGCCATTCGGAGTGTAGAAATATCGTCAATTTTTGTGCCGCATACCTACGCGTTTTATATATATAGATATTCCAAATATCTAGAGTAGTCATTTCCAAATACATCGATCGAAACGCAACATTACATTAAAAAAACTTTTCTTCTTCTCATCCAGGTCTGTTTTTTTCAGCGCAATATCGTTTGATATTTCCCCCAATTATTTTACCAAAAACCAAAAAGAGAAGACTAAATTAAAACCTAGGTGTAATGGACAGTTGACAATTCGATAATGGGAGATATTGTTGTTGATTAAACCCCCTGGCCGGGCTTGAGAGGTGAGGGGTACGGCTCCGGTTTATAATGGCACTAAAAGGCTCGACGTCCGACTTAGCCAAGTGCCACCTCAATTTTGACCGAGCACCCCCAGGGGGGATCGTACCTTCCCTACCCACTGACCTCGAAGAAGAACTTTCTGGTCTACGGATTTAGCGTGCCCATATCCAGGCCTAGACACGGAGGTATTTAATGGCGCTTGTCGGGATTCGATCCGAACACCCTCAGCACCGAAAGCCAACACGCTACTACTACGCTACCTCTGACAAATGGGAGAAGAAAAGGCGTCATCATTTGAGAGCTTAATTTGTTTGAAATTTTTACCAGATCACAGCACGGAAAAGTTCCGGAAATTTCAACCTTTATAGGCAGATTCTGAATCACATCCGAAAGTCGATTCCCTTAAAAGAAATCTCGATCAGAAACTGAATTTTGTCTGAAACTGTACTTTTGGTGGTGGAGTCACGACCTTTCCCAGTCAATCAAAATGAAACTGACTGATTGGTTACGCGTGGTTTGTCATGCATGCGTAATACAAGGCCCTTTCTTCTGGAAATTTCCCGTAAGAATACACGCGGTCAATGACGAAAGAAAGGGGGGGGGGGGGGCATATGTTGTTCAATTTTATACAACAATAAAAAATCTAAATGTTTCTGAAAAAAATTAAAGAGTTTTTTTAAGGGGTGTTTAGCAAAAGTAAGGAGTTTTAACGGCACTCATTTCAAAAATACCAGATATCAACTTTTATTTCATAAGCGATATCACGGAACAGAATATGAAAAACATCGTAATTTTACTTACACACACGCACACATATACTGTATTTGTGGCGTATAACGCTCACCTATAATTTTGAACTACATTTCTTTAATCTTTAGGTATAGTCTCTGTATAACGCGCAATCTTTTCAAGTTTTTTGACAGGAAAAAAATAACTAAAAAAAAGCCGACAGGTGGCGCTGGTACGAGCGAATTCTGTCGAAATATGCAAATGCGACAGTTATAAGA
>OU015502.1:40631964-40634464 GCA_907164885.2 Dolomedes plantarius | reverse complement strand
TATCCTCCGCATCGAATAAATATTCGTCTTATGAGGTTTAATGCATTTTATTAAGTTCTTTCCACGTAAGCTTTACCATGCTATCAACATTCATGCTTTTTAAGTTTAACAAAGATATGAATCTTCTTACGGCTTTTCTTATTTTAGCACATATTTTGAAGCCAATATAGGCTCAATACACAACTCGCGTTAATAAACCCATTCAAAGAGCTTCTAAACTCACTAAGGCAGGAAAATGTACCCGTTTTCGGAAGTCCGTTGTAGGACCCCTTTCCAAAATGGGTTGTTCGACTCACCAGAAGCGAGTTCCTCTGTGCAGAGGATTTTAACTCGGCAAAGTGAGTGCACCGACCAACTTTTTTTTATCTGTGTACATACACGCACACACATACACACGCATATTATGTATACGTACATATAATTTTCAGGAGGATCCGCGTTAAACTCCGAGTAAAATGTAGGGTGGAAAATTTCGCACCCAGTATTTGCAACAAGTTCGATATGAACCAAACGATAATTGTTCGATATGACACAAACAAACAAACAAGAAAGCGAGTTAATAAAAACATGGTAATAACAAAACTTGAATCAGTTTCTGAGTGCTGGAAAAGTCATACAACTGCAATATGTGTTTCTCGCTTTTATATCAATACCATATTTAAAGGAAAACATATTTAGTGGAGTTAGTCTTATTAAGCTTGTACGAAAATTAAACGCAAGCTGAATAGTTAATGACCCAAAGCGAAGGGCTGAAAAGTTTTAAAGTCATAACGCCGGAAGGCATCACATTTTTATCCAACACGCGGTAAATTCTGCAAAAGATAGAAGCAAATCGCGCGCATTAAATTTATCCGATTAAAATACGTAGAATATTTCATGATTGAGAATTTTATCATAAAAATAGCAACAGCGCACAGAAATTAAACTTTTGAAAACAAGAACTGTGGATACCACAGACGGAAAATTTTTCTTTTAAAAATATTTCTGATTTGAACACGAAGCAATATATATATGCGAGGTGAGGGTTTTGTTATGAGTTCAGAGGTCCTTCATCGAGGGTAGTGTAAATTAAAAGATTTAATTTGTTACCACTGGACGTGCATAAAATGCTTTGAAAAAACATAAATCAATGTGCCTAAAGTATCCGTAACCAACGGTAATCACAGAGAAAAAAAGTCGGTTGTTCGCTGGAATAAGTGATTTGTAAAACCCACTTCGCCTGTGTTGAGAGAGGTGGGTTAAGCAACACACTATCCGTGTTTTTGAAGGCGGTTGTGAGTTAAAATGCTTCTGAGTTATCGCCATTAAGTTATCGAAACAAGTGTGTTAGTGAACGCCGTGTGTTTACTGAACACTATCAGAATTATTCGCCGCTCGTAACATCTATATCAGTGCTTTTTAACATTTTTACCGTCGTGACGTAATTTAGGTGAAATCGAAAATCATGATTTAAACTTGTCATAATGTAACCCAGACAACTGATGAGTCTTTCTAATTTTTTATACAACTCCACAACGATTTTTCTTTCAAACGAAGTGTGAGTATTTAAACGAGATATAAGAGGAACAATATGTCGGATTGACAATAGTACTTAGAAATTTCATTGAATACTCTAGATTTAAATAATATTTATTCCCAACTTTTAGGCCGTCTGCACACGGAGCAACTCAAAAGAAACTGATAACTGACTCACTCAAAAGAAACTGATAACTGGTTACAAACCCGTCGACGGGTTTGTAACCAGTTGCGTCGTGTGCGTGGCTCCATTCAAATACATAGGTTGCGACTCATCACGGACTGGTTTGTGATTTGAGTCAGTTATCAGTTTCTTTTGAGTTGCCCTGTGTGCAGACGGCCTTACTGTTCGATAGATAAAAAAAAAACCTTCAGCATCTATCTTTGTCCTTTCTAGAAATTCCCCCCTTTTCAATATTTCACTTCCAAAGCTTTAAATTTAGAAAATTTCTTACGATCATTTGTGCCGTCGCTTTGAACCCCCTCGAAGTGGTCACGTCGTTGAAAATCACTGATCCAGACGGGGTTAATTTCAATATCGGCAGGGTTATAACAGTTTTCAGTAGAATTTAGGCTAATGGATGAAATCTGAAACAAGCCTTCCATAATTTATGCATGTTTAAAAGAAATATCTAAAGTCCGTGTTTATAAGAACCATGGTAGAAAAATCATGTTTAAAAGAAATTCAAGGTACATGATATTTACGTTCTAAAACTAAAAGTTGGTTCTTCAGCTCAATAAACTCACATAACATAAGTTAACTAACACACTTGTTTCGATAACTCAATAGCGATAACTCATTAGCATTGTACCGTAGTCAATAATACGACAAGCCTTTCGCTTCAATAACTTTACTACGACACGTTAAACAAACTACAACTACAACAGTTAAAGCAAGTATGTACAGCGAGTTAGAATTTACAGTTAGATAGTCGTCGGCTTCGGGTTCACCGACAGCGCTGGCCTACAGAAGGCCTCTCGGACC
>OU015502.1:40391964-40626964 GCA_907164885.2 Dolomedes plantarius | reverse complement strand
CGTTCAGTATCTATAACGCTGGAGCTGAAACAACTATTCAGAGAGCATACCCCCTTCTACCTGAAAATAAAAACACAAAAAAAAAAAAATCGGAAGCACGGTAGTATACCAAACTATCCTTTAATAAAGCTGAAACAAAATGCGAAAGGACTGACGCGAAGGTCATTAACAGACAATGCCGAAGAACAGGAAGTTCTTCCTGTTAACATAATGGGGGAGCAAAGAAAAAAAGAGAATTTTTGCCCGAAGTGAAAAGCAGATCAAGTGGACGGACGGCTCAATTGACTTAATATTTGAATAAAAATATAATATTACTAAATAAGGAAAGAAATCCGAGAGCTTTAACAAATTCAGTAATCAGCTTTCTGAAGCCGAAACATGAATTCATTTGTAAGTCAGACGGAGACAGCCAGGAGAGAATTCCCTTTACGGGAAAAGTTAATTGCACGTACGACCAAAATGGTAATGAATGATACTCGCTATTTGAAAAAAACAGAACAACATGGTTCTCAAACTTTTGTAGATAATACCATCGGTAAAAATTCTCCTCTCCACAATAAAATAAAACAAAATCGCAGTTAAAAAAATCACATTTGTCTAATTATTAAGGCTAATAATTTAAATGAATAATATAATAAATGAATATTTTATTATATTATATTTGTCTAATTATAAATATTTACAGTAGAATAAAACCTCGTTTATCCGGATTAACTAGGAATCCGGATTAACTAGCAATCTGGATAATCCAGGTAATATGGGTAATAAGCAAAACAAAATCCTTAACTAAGCCCTTCTGTTTAGTTTTGGATTTTGTTTTGCTTATCAGATAATGATGTATATATATATATATATATATATATATATATATATATATATATATATATATATATTTTTTTTTTTTTTCATTCTAATGTTACCTTCGGACCATAAGACGCACCTCGAATTTATGGGAGGTTTTTTAGAAAAGAAAATTTTGTATTTTGTTAAGTATATAAAGATATTGTGAATTTCTTAATAAAGATATATATAATATTTATTTTATTCTAATGTTACCTTCGGACGCACTTCAAATTTATGGGAGGATTTTTAAAAAAGAATATTTTGTATTTTGCTAGGTATAGAAAGATATTTTCATTTCTTACTTAATAAATATAATAAATAATTTATCTATAATAAATATATATAATATATATAATAAAATATTAATTTTACTCTAACGTTACCTTCGGACCATAGGTCGCATTTACGACGAATTTATGACAGAATATTTAGAAAAGAATATTTTGTTTTTGTTAGGCATAGAAAGATATTTTCAATTTCTTTCGTAAATAAATATAATATAATATAATATTATATATATATATATATATATATATATAATAAATATATATAATGCTTAGTTACGGTTTATTACGATAAAAAAAACTATGTTTTGTAACAAAATTGCATTGTATTGTTTCCAAGACATTAAAAAACGTAAAAATAACTTTTCACATAATTTCTTAGCAAAGAATTGGTAAGTCTAGAAAAGCTTTCTTAAACTTAACAAAAAGCATTTTATTACCATCATTTATTGTACAATATATGCAGGAACTGAACATTGAACCAAACCAAAAAAGCGAATATTTGGCGTACTTATAGTTACGTTACTGCTTTCATAGTTACAAATTATCATCTAATGCGAACATTAAAAAAAAAAAATGTCTACAAATCTGATCCGGATTATCCGGAGATCCGGATCGACAAGAGCCGGATAAACGAGGTTTTAATGTATTAATAAAAAAAAAAATTATCAGCCATAAGAGGCAAAAATTATAGAAGGATCATTCTCAGTAAAAATCAAGTGAAATCAAGGCTTTTTTTTACAGCATTATTATGGATTCTAGGATAAACGTTAAGAGATATATAAGCTAAAAGCATTCTAAAAATTCTAGATATATTTTTAGGATAGCCTATATATTTCTTAATTATAGGGTCATTAGCCATAATTTTGAGTCATTTAAAAATATGATGTAATCCTAAACGCTTAAAAAACAGTAACGAAGTCGTTTATGTAATTAAATACGATTTTTATCCAAGAATACGCAAGACTTAAAATTGAATGCAAGAGTCGTTAAATTACGTATTTTTTTAATCAAACGGATTTTCATTTCATTTATTTCTCCTACAATTTTTCTGTTCGCAAACATTTTCCCGCACCAGTTTGATAAATAATTAAAAAACCTCGTTAAAGAACGAAAAGAATAAAGATAAACTCAGAACCAAAACGTAATGAGGAAAAATGAAAAAGTGCTGTTCATCATGGGTCCACATGAGACGTGGTGTTACTATGTGTTACAGCTTTCATTTTTGAAATCTTTCATAGGCCACTGAATGAAAAAACGTTTTGGAATTTTTCTCGCAAAGCTTGATTTACTGGTCCTGAATCACAAATATAAATGATTCATTAAGGGTTCTGTGTACTAACTAACTCTATTGGATTCGCTGACCTCAATGTTAAACTATGGAGAAAATGTGTCCAAAGATTGCCGACT
The DNA here is from genome assembly GCA_907164885.2 of Dolomedes plantarius. Classification (NCBI taxonomy): domain Eukaryota; kingdom Metazoa; phylum Arthropoda; class Arachnida; order Araneae; family Dolomedidae; genus Dolomedes; species Dolomedes plantarius. The sequence continues at coordinate 40,624,427 of OU015502.1, read as the reverse complement.
TGGATATAAAGATTTTTTTTAAATTGTACTCCGTAATAGAAAAAGAAATTTTACACCTCGAGGGATTTTTTATTATTTTTAAAAACTGCAAATAATATTTTAAAATTTAAATCACTTGGGGAAAAAAATTCTGGTATAGTGAGTTTTAAATGCTCATAAATCCCTTTGGTGGACGACATTTATAAAATGAATCCTATTGCAAGGTGAACAAAATTCGGGCTATCTGAAAATACCATTTTGATTGGATTATCGGCATTTATGAAGCTGTCAATAATAGATACTTTTTCTTCATAGGTTAAAACTGAGGTGCGCGAAAGCAGTAGGTTAGTACACAGTAGCCTTAAGACCAAACACATTAAGTTTCGTCGAACCAACTGCTTTTAAAGCAGGGTATGACCTTCTTCCTGTCTATCATAGTAAAACAGTTCACACAGAGATGCGTAGCAAGTGTGTTCGCTGTTAAAGCCACGTAGTTGACTCGGAATAAAGTTAGCATGTGATCTTCAATTTCATTTTTAGTCTGAAAATTCCTGAAAATGCCAAGGACTTTTCGAGGATTGTCCATCAAAAGTAAAGAGTTAAAAGTAAGGATCATTAAAAGCAAAGATCAAAAGTAAGGGCCTTTAAAATAGGAATTAAAATTTAAGGTGTTTTTAAACAGCGTACAAACTTCGTATTCAAATAGTTCTGTTCTTTATAACTTTATCATTACCTTTCCTTCAGAGTAATTACAATAAAATAAAAAAGCAATAATAATGATTTTATAGTAAATTATAAGTACAAAAATTTCCCACAGAAAACTAAAGGACAAATTGTGCCACCAAATCCTGTGCTATTCAAAATCTTGCACCCTGAAAAATAAAGTAGTAAATCGTTGAAAAAAAAAACCTCAAAATTTTCAACATACTACGAGGTACTGACTTTATTCTACACTTGCTACCGACGGTCCGTTCGAGTTTTCTTTCCATGCGCAGCTTTTGGAAATCTTTCGCACACCATGATACCGCTTTCACCTGGGTTAGAAATTACATACGAATGCGTGAAAAGACAACAGCGTAGAAATGTACTGTCAGCATGTTCCTCGGTGAGAAGACGACTCCTCGACACTCGAAGTAAGTTAAGGTCAGGTTGGATTTAGAGCGCTAAGGTCAAATTTTGCTACACAAGAGCTCACTAGAGTGAGGAGTGCAGTTTGACCATCTGACGACCGAAGGCCCATTTTGCAGCTTACCCCAAAAGACCGTTCCGGCCGAGAACGATAAGTGGTTTTTCCATCCCCCACAGAACATCGTGACGATTGTACTGAAATTGGTCATGGTGCATATACATTGGTGCAGAGTTCTCTGCCTGCAGACCCCCGACTCCTGTCATCACATTAGTCACGGTAACCCTACCCGTCCAAAGCAATGTGAATGAACACGTGTCTTCCAGATATTCCTCCATTTAGAACCCCCCCCATTCAAGCTCCCAAGGTCCCTCGTGTTTCTTGATCTAGTGTCCCCCGCCCCCACTGCCACCATTTGACCCCCGGGACCCCGGGTTCTTCTTTGATGCTATGTATCCGGAACGCCAGAGGAGGCGATCCACGCATATACAGAGTACAGAGTGAACATCAATCACTGGCACATGCAGAGAACTCTGCACCAATGTATATGCACTATCACGGTGGGGTGCGGCCGCACTATCAGCAGTCCCCTCTATCAGCATCTGGCCATAAAGTACGCAGGTGTAGGTTCTAGACAACAGAAGACAACCGAACAGATAAGAGAACGACTCTGTGGTGACGTTGAACTGTTGGTAGAATGACCACCTACCAGGTACTAGGGGGGGGGGGAAGGCAGTCTATGAGAATTTCGGCCAGCCGTCTGGACTTCTCAATGTTCGGCCGGCTAGGCCAGTTCCAGCCTTTCAGAGGGTTAAAGACGATTCCGAACGGCTACAAACATACATACTAATAGGGGAACTGCGAACCCACAGACTTTAGTAAAGAACTCCACCGTCCAAGCCTTCCATCAAATACGCTGACCAACAAAGCAAGAAAATGGGAAGAAATAGCAAGGAAGAAAATAGGAAGAAAATAGGCCACGGCGGGAGAAAACGTTTAAATTATAAATAGGCTTCGTTGTACGTTCAAGCCATAAATACGAACTGAATTTCTTCCCTAAGTTTTGAGATATATTTTGTGAATTGGACCCTTCATATTACAACGAAAGGGCTTGAGGTAGCGTAGTGATAGCGTATCGGAATTCAGTGCTGAAGGTGCTCGGATCGAATCCCAACAAGCGCCGTTAAATACCTCCTTGCCTAGGCCGGAAATGGGCACGTGAAATCCGTAGACCGGAGAGACCTCCTATGAGGTCAGAGATGGTGACAGAAGATACGATCCCCCCAGATGCCGCCTCTGGGGTTGCTTGGTGAATGAGGTGGCACCTGGCTAAATCGGACTCCAACCCTTGTGGTGCCATTATAAACCGGAGCCGCACCCTTGAGCCCACAAGCCTATATGGACCTGATCTAGAATTACTTCCGGCCAGGGGAATTAGAAACAACAACAAACAACAACATTACAACGAAATCTCGCAATTGTAATACAAGATTGTTAATAAAGCTGCCGCTTCCTATTAAAGTTTGGGTTTAAAAAAAACACACAGCGTGAAAAACGAGGTAATGAGCGGAGGATCTTAAAAAGTTAATGAACTAAAAAAACGTGATTAATTAAACACTGCGACGGAAGTTTCCATGTGCACGCTAATTATGCTATTTACAGAAAAAAAGTAGATATCTAGGCTTCTTTATTTTAAGTTGCTTGTTTCGGTATATATCTGTGCCTGCTGTGTAAACGGTGTCAAGTCTAAAATCGTAGTTTTGAGAAAAACGGGATTGAAAACTAACATGTTTGTGTTTTGTTTCACATATCCTAAATGTTCACTGATGAATAAAAATATTTAGGAGTGGAATTGAACTTCGCTTTCTGTACCCTGCAGTAAGTAGCCCTTGATTTTTGAAACATGCCTGGTTTGATAACTCATTTTTGCCCATTTAGGACTTACCATCCAAAATTTTCACTGATGAATATAAATATTTAGGAGTGGAATTGGACTTAGCTTTTTGTACCCTGCAGTAAGTAGCCCTTGATTTTTGAAACATGCCTGGTTTGATAACTCATTTTTGCCCATTTAGGACTTACCATCCAAAATTTTCACTGATGAATAAAAATATTTAGGAGTGGAATTGGACTTAGCTTTTTGTACCCTGCAGTAAGTAGCCCTTGATTTTTGAAACATGCCTGGTTTGATAACTCATTTTTGCCCATTTAGGACTTACCATCCAAAATTTTCACTGATGAATAAAAATATTTAGGAATGGAATTGGACTTAGCTTTTTGTACCCTGCAGTAAGTAGCCCTTGATTTTTCAAACATGCCTGGTTTGATAACTCATTTTTGCCCATTTTGGACTGAAAACACCCCAAATATTCCCTGATGAATAAAAATATTTAGGAGTGGAATTGGACTTAGCTTTCTGTACCCTGCAGTAGCCCTTGATTTTCAAACATGCCGGGTATTATAATTCATTTTAGCCCATTTCGGACTTAACACCCTTTGGACCGCAAACACGGATCTTTTTTAATTCCTACGGCAAGCATATGAACGATTCAAACGTGGAAATATAAGAAATATAACCTTTACATAACTGAATTAGTCGGTGTAACAATAATCTAAAACACCTTTTCTCCATTCGATTTTCATTATAATCAATATTCACACAAATACCGTATTTTTCTGACCATAAGACCTAAAATTTATGAGAGGATATTTAGAAAAGAATATTTTGCATTTTGTTACGTATATAAAGATATTTTTAATTTCTTACTTAATTAAGATAAAAAATATATAATATATATAATGTATATATATATATATATATATATATATATATATAATAAAATATTAATTTCATTTTAATGCGCTTCAATTTTAAGTCCATTTTTTTATTTAAAAAAAGAGTATTTTTTTTATCCAAAAAATACGGTAATCGAAACAAAATGGGGAAACCGTATGTCCAAGAAAATGCATGTAATAAAACAAAAAATATAATGTAAAGAAAAAAAAAGTCAACGCAAAAACACACAAGCATATATATATTTATATATATATGACTAGCGGAGAGAAAAATATTTCTTCATTCAAACGGCGTCAAAACTGTGCCAATTTCTAGAATAGATAGCACAATAACACACTCTCTCAAAAATCTAACACCAAAAATATATCTCAATATTTTTGCTTTGCCCGGAAAATCAAATTCTTCACCGAGTGCCTGGAAAAAATAACACAGGCGAAAAATAAAATATCTGATGTGAAAAAAAAAAAGGAATGTCTCCCGTGCAAAAAAAAAGGAAGATGAGATAAACCCACAACTTGACCACTCAGCATGCGATGATAAAATTTATATCGCGTGTTTCTTCGCGGAAGTTCGAATTTATCTCTGCAGATGGCGCGCGTTGTCAACCTAGAGGTATATCGATATGCTTGCGCGCTCGACGACTCAAATCGGTCTTACGAACTTCGGCGATGAGTACGGAGCAGATGCATCGCGTTTTTTCATTATTTTGGTATGCAAATTGAAATGCTCCTGAAAACTATTTATATGTAGATTAATTAGAGTATATAGAAGAAGCACACAATGATTAACATTCATTACTGATGATTATATATATATATATATATATATATATATATATATATATATATATATATATATATATATATATATATATATATATATATATATAAATATATATATATATATATATCTAAAAAGTCGAACCACGTTATAACGAACTTCAAGGGACCAAAAGTTATGTTCGCTTTGCCCAGTGATTCGCTATATCCGAACCGTTACAAAATATGCTAGAGTTCACAAAATGTATAACTCATTAGTTGCAATGTGTATTCAATAATGATGGATTAAAAAATGATAAAATCTATTAAAAATTATCATTAATGAATTAAATCGACTAAAATCGATTACATTAAACTGACACAATACTAATTAAATTACGTACAATAGGAAAACAGCGGGACCAAAATTTCCGTTCGTTATATACCGGGTTCGATATAACGGGGTTCAACTGTGTGTGTGTGTATATATATATATATATATATATATATATATATATATATATATATATACATACACACAGTAAAACCTCGTTTATCCGGATCTCCGAAAAATCAGGATCAGATTTGTAGACTTTTTTTTTTTTATTATTTACTGTTCCCATTTGAAAATAATTTTTAACTATGATAGCAAGCACGTAACTATAAGTACACTGGTGAAATAATTTAAGAGAATTTGTATATTTTGTCGAATTTCATGAAAAGAACTGAACTGAATGTAAAACCACTGCTTCTAGACAAAATGCAAATCTTGTACGTCAAATACGTAAGCGTACACGTGTGTGTAGGCGGAGCCAGTAGAGAAACAGACTTTATAAGCGCGCGTAAGTTAAGACGCATTTCGTTCGCTAGCACACCTCGGCGAATTTCTTGGTGTTATTTTGCAGCAATCGGTTAATTTCAAATTGTAACAGTAAAAACGAGTAACCACCAACGTTTAGATGATGGAACGAGATGGCGGATTGTGGGGAGGCTAGAAGCAGGCCAATTTCAAGTCCAAATTTGTAGAGAGTTCAATTTAACGCCAAGCGTCGTGTGTAACTTATCGAAACAGTTCCAGGATACCGGATCCATCGAGAGAAAGCCTGGGCAAGGTCGTCCAAGAGCCACGACGGCCAGAGAAGATCGCCATTTGTCGATTATAGCGAGGCGTAACAGGAGTGCTACAGCTTCTCAGCTCTCTCGTGACTTGTATGCAGCTACAGGAACCCGTGTATCAAGGGTGACTGTTTCCAAAAGACTTCACGAGAGAGGGTTGTTTGCAAGAAGACCTGCTGTTTGCGTCCCGATCACTTCTACGAACAGGAGAATCCGTTTATCATGGTGCACAGAGCATAGAGATTGGAGTATGGATCAATGGACGACCGTTCTCTTCACTGATGAGTCCCGGTTCAGCCTAAACACCGATTCTCGCCGTACGTTCATATGGAGAGAACCAGGGACCCGCTACCTAGCCTCCAATGTCCGCAAAATCGACCATTATTTCGGAGGAGGTTTAATGGTCTGGGCAAGCATCGTGTTGGCTGGCCGCACACCTCTCCATGTCTTTGAAAGAGGCACTGTGACTGGTGTGAGGTATAGGGATGAGGTCTTGGAGCCCTATGTTCGCCTTTTCAGGGGTGCAGTTGGCCCTGAGTTCATTTTAATGGACGATAACGCGAGGCTACATAGAGCTCTTTTGCTCGACGAATTTCTAGAGAGTGGGGATATTCGCCGGATGGATTGGCCAGCCAGATCTCCAGACCTTAACCCTATAGAGAATGTCTGGGACGCTCTGGGGAGGACAATTGCAACTCGCAATCCCCCTCCGAGAACCATCCAGGTAATGAAAACAGCGTTGCTGAACGAGTGGGACCAAATGCCACAGGAAATGATAAATTGCCTTATTTCAAGTATGAAATAACGCTGCGAGACCTGTATATCTCTAAGAGGGGACCATACCCCCTATTAACCCATTTTTTGTTTATTCTGCAACCGCTGTTTTATACCTTCCGACTCCAACGAGTGTTACGCACGATCATGCGTGTGTATTACAATTATTGAATGGTTATTTGATTTGTATTGTATCAATGCATGTACATATCAAATTTCATTAAAATCGGTACAGTAGTTCGAGAGATAATCGACCAAGTCTGCAAATTCTCTAAATTTCTTACACCAGTGTACGTCAAATATTCGCTTTTTAGTTTGATTCAATGAACAGTTCCTGCATAGACTGTACAATAAATTACGGTAATGAAATGCTTTTTGTTGATTTTCGTTGCATTTGTTGAATTTTGTTACAAAACATAGTTTTTTTTATCGTAATAAACGGGCTGCTTAGATAAGGCTATTGTTTTGCTTATTTCCCATATTACCCTGATTATCCGTATTTTCGATTGTCCGGATTCCCTATGGTCCCAGTTAGTCCGCATAAACGAGGTTTTACTGTGTGTATATATATATATACTAGCGGCCCGTCCCGACTTTGTCCGGATTGAACAAAATATTATACCAATGAATTTCCAGTTGATAGTTGTAAATCTTTTTTTACCTTAATAATAACCTAAATAATACCTTAAATTAATTTTATGTTAGTTAATAATTAAAATAAATTTTTTAAAAGAAAATGGCGTGCCGGAGAACGGCTACCTTCGAACCGCTAGCGTCAGAACAGAAGCCCACCGCGATAGCAACACGATAAGGATCGTTGAAATCTTCGGAACGAAAAGCGGTAGAAGACAGTAGCGGAAACAATAGAGATTGTTAGGATTAAGCCCCTAACTTTATTTCTACTGATCAGATATACATAATATATAGCCTATGTCCATCTGGAATAATGTACCTTTCAAACAGTGAAAGAATTTTTCAAATAGGTACATTGGTTCTGAAGATTACCCTACACGTACATAATCGCTCTCTCTTTATATATAAGTATATATATATATATATATATATATATATTGTACTGTTGCTTATAATTAGTAAAACAAACATAAATGATTAAAGTTAGTAAATAACTACTAAAAAGTAAATAAAAACTAGGGTAATTAAAATAATAAATAACTCTTAGTCATAATAAATGTCTAAGTTAACTTAGGTTATTATGTCCTATAAAACAGTAACCTAAGTAAGTCTTCTAAAGTGTTTCCATTGGCTCCATGGTTGCAATGTTTGTGACGTCAGTCTACTTGCGGTCTCCTAAACTTAACTTTCACTTTGTCTGGCGCCGAGTTTGGTGATCTATGATAAAGCCACAGATTATTCCTTCATCCGTTTCATATGGATTGTACAGTGACTAAGTATGTTTATTGCTCAGATCATAATTATTAGAAACAATCCAATGGTTTATAGACAGTATTGGCACCGCTGAAGACAAGGTACTGTCTAAAAACCTATTATTCACTTTTCTATCCATAAATTTCACTTATCTTTTCATGTCTTTGGCTGTAGTGGTTTATGGCTTATACTGGTTTTTCACTTACGACTTTGTCTAATATATACATATATATATATATATATATCTTATATATATATTTCTTCTGTCCGTGTGTATGTAACTGAACTCCTCCTAAACGACTGGACTGATTTTTATGAAATTTTGTGTGTGCGATTAAGTCGATTCGAGAATGGTTTAGATTCACAATTTGATCCGATAGAAAATGTTTTTATATTTTAAATTAATTAATAAAAATCCAACAATTTATAAGGGGGTGCGTCCGGTAAATGGAAACTGTTACAGTTTGTGGAATCACCCCTCTGGATAATGGCGTCCACGTTAGGTTTAGTTTGTAAACAGCGAACGAAAAGATAAAAATAAAGAAAATCAAAAAGTTTCAAGTCATATATTAAACCAGAATAATAAATGAAAATAATAATCTTTGATGTCAGATTTTATATTCTAAAATAGATCAGATCCAACGGCATATTGATATTCTCGACACGCGATGGAAAATTCGAATCAACCACGCTAAGTGACACGAGATCTTTTTTAATCGCTACTGCAGTCCCCCTCGCCTATATCTTTGTGCCTATTGAAGAGATAAAGACTAAGATTCTATCTTACTAACTTATTTCTGAGTAAAAATTCCTCTGACATTTATAATCACCAGCCCACAACAACTTTCCAATAGCGAATATGTTTCACTTTACTCAGTAGAACGCCGTATAATCCTGGCGCATTCGGAAGGTCGACCATTCGGAAAGTGCCGTGCTTTCGACCCGTGTTCGAATCCAGAGTTGTGTACCGTTTGCTAGACCTGTTATTTCAGCTTTTTTTTAAGACTTTTTTATTTCAGCTTTTATTTTATTTTTTTTATTTATTTATTTTATTTTATTATTTTTTAATTTTAATTTTAATTTTATTTTATGATTTTTTAAAATTATTATTTATATTTATTTTTCTTTTTTTCAGCTTTTTTATGATGAAATACCGAATATAGCTGAAATATGAGGAGTTTATTATGCATTTATACATTTTAATTGGGTTTTCATATTACTAATATGTATAACATTTCGTATGCTTTTTTTCTATGTTATTTATACTGCGTTTAGTTTTTTAATGGATTTTTATAGGTTTATTATAAATTTATATATTTTATGTTTTACTTTTTATAATTTTTTGCTCCAATGATAAAGGGTAAATATTTTCTATATTACTTATACTGTGTTTAGTTTTTAAATTGATTTTGGTTAACAAATAGTCTTAAAATTCCGGGCATCGCCGGGTACTTCAGCTAGAATTACAACGTTTGAATAGGACAACGTCTGTCGGGTCCGCTAGTATATATATATATATATATATATATATATATATATATATATATATATATATATATATATATATACACTAAAATAACGCTTCTTTTATTTCTCGGGATTATGAATACATTGATGTCGCAATTTTATGTTGGGAAAATTTATAGTGATATCAAAAAATAAATCAATAATTCGGCAAAAAGAAAAAAAAATTACGTATTACGTAGTACAGAAATTAAATTAATAAAACAGTAAAGCTGGTGTAGAATTATATTTTGGGAATACAATAAGATTTATATTTTGAGAATACAATAAGATTTGAAAGATTTGGATGATCCGTTAATTTTTTCGATTATTCGTGATACTCCATTAACCCGGATAATCGGGAGTACACTCTCTCTCTCATATATATATATATATATATATATATATATATATATATATATATATATATATATATATATGTGTGTGTGTGTGTGTGTGTGTGTGTGTTAGTGTTAGGTTTAAAATATTAGAACTTAGAACATGTTGTAAAATTGCAATCGTAGGGCCGAAGTGGTCAATCATCAAATAAAATACACACTTTCATATGTATAAATAAATTTATTAAAGCGTTACGACGTTGAAGACGACGGAGGTGTTAGCCATACACTATTCCTCACATGTATCATTTAAGCAGGTAAATGAAAAAAAAATTATTATACATCATTTCATAACCCTTCCTGAAGTGGACCCTTCCTGTGGTCAGGATTGTCTTAAGGTCAGCAAATTTCGAAGTTACGCGTTCCCTTACATGGTAATGCCCTGTAGTCTAAGGCCTCTTGATACAGAGGCCTTAAGGTTAGTTGATTCAACTAGTTGAACGGGCGGCTGTCAAGGTCACGTTAGCGAGACTTGCGTATGCTGGCAAACTGCCTGGGCGGACGAGTTGGCTGCGTGTGAAGGGGTTCAGGCGATTTCCCACCATTTGTTATTCGGCTACACTCCTGAACAGCAACCTATTCAACTAGTTGAATCAACTAACTGCCTCGTCCGAAAGAGGCCTAAAGCTCGAAGATTTTTTTCTTTCTCACGGATAATTTTTAGCTCAGCGCTCGCTTGAGGGTAAATATAAAAACTACGAAAATATTAAGAGGTGTTAAAAAATTAGCTATTTATCAGGAAAATTAAGTTAGAGAATGAGAAATACTGTTTGGCATAACGCACACACACACAATATATATATATATATATATATATATATATATATATATATATGAGATGTCCGAAATGGTCAAGTCCTCAAAATACTGCAAACATCATGGCCGGAAAATAAAGTCCGCTTCAGGAACAAAGGGATTTATTTTACGAAAGCCTCCACACATCTTATCCACTTCGAGTCAGCCCAGCGTCTAAATCGTAGCGCGCGAAAATAGAATAAGTCAGAGAGGTTGCCAGAATTGACGGAGAAAGTATACGGAAATGCTTCAACTTAGCATTTTAAATACACTAGATGAATTAACGCCCACAGAAAGATAGACACAATAGGCATATTAACACCCAAAACACATCACAAATTAAGCTAATTAACACACCATAAACATAAGATAGGCGAATTAACACTCAACAAACATACGGTAGGAGAATTAATACTGAGAAAACGTGTAATCACTTGGGGTTTTTTTTACAAGTTAATCTATAATTTTTTAAAGAATTCAAATAAAAAAATAATAGGAAAACACACAAATCGGAGTTCCAAGATCTTCTTTTCAAACGCCAAAAACTGAGTTAAAATACACACATTTGCTAAGCTTTTTTAAAAAGACACTTAGAAGTTCTTACGTGGGTTTGAAGACTCTCGGGGTTAACTTCATAGCATGCGAAGTTATCGGTAAAAGAGTAGCATTAAGGGTGGTGTGTACTAACCCTATTGGATTCGCTCACCTGACCTACGGAAAAAATGTGTCCACTATTGACAGCTCCATAAATGCTGAAAATTGAATAAAAATGGTACAGGAAACCCTCCTGTACCATTCCTGTACCTCCTGTACACGGTACATAGGTTCCTAGAAAATGCCGTGTTGTGTGAAACCGTGTTATATGGGACCCTAAGACAGTTCAAAAAAAAAAGGGGGGGGGGAGTTACGTTCTGAAAACTTATTAAAAAAAAAATTATTTTTTTTTTAATTCCATATAAACAGCTTAATTTTTAATAAAAATATAACTGTTTGTATAACACAAAACGAAAAGAAACAAAAAAAATATTATTTTAATTTAATACGACCTTAATTTAATAAATTTCTTCCTCATCACTGCTCAGTACAATCAAACGCGAACGTTTTTTCGATTGAACGATATCACATTCACTTTCAGAACCTTTTTCATCATTTAGATTTTTTGCACATCTATCCCCTTTAAATAATCTGCAATTTTGGTTTATTTGCTGGTTTTTACAAGATCATTGTAGATTCACGGTATGGAGACAGACAATTTTGCAGCTCCCTTTTGAATTTTCGGCTTCTTTCAGCGGAAGGGTCTGCATTCAGAAAAAATGATTCAAGATTTTCAGCTAAGCTTAGACCTTCTTGTAATTTTATAGAGTTATAAATGAATAAATTATAATTTGTTTATACATTTCCATGTAAAGCCACTATAGTTCATTATTCCTTCCTGTCATTATTTTAAGGTAATTTGGTTTTTAAATGTGTTAAACTAAAATCATGTTATCTAGTGCTATAGAAGTACAGTGTTGTACAAAGTTTTTAGCGATATTTTTTTATCGTGTTAGAGAGAAACTGTGTTACAGGTTGCAGTGTTACACGAGGGTTCCCGCAATTTATCCTATTGTGTTAGAGCGAAACCGCGTTCTAAGATGTCGTGCTGAGGGCTACCTGTACTTTCGAATAGCCTGAACTTTTCTGCACCTTGCAACAGGATTCATTTTATAAATTTCGTCCACAAAAGGTATTTAGGAGCGTTTAAAATACACTATACCATATCCCCCCCCCGAATCATTTAAATTAAAATATATTATTTCCATTTAAAAAAAACAATACCGCAAGGTGTAAAATTTCTTTCTCAATTACGGAGTACAATTAAAAAATTATAATGAATTCGAAACTACTTACAAATATTTAATTCCTCTTTATCCTTCACATAAATCATAAAAATGGCACAACTTTAGAAACGCATCATGGAACAGATCTTATAAACATTCTTTTTTTAACGGAAAGAACACCGTTGAACTACTAAATTAAACCCCTTACAGTCTACAAGAAAAAAATAAAAATGCAGCCACTGACGTAAAGTGAAGTATAATCTAAAAATTAAGAGCAGACGATAATATCCACGCCACAAGAAAAAAATTTATATTTTATAAATAAAATCTGAAAACATTCCAAATTGACATATTTTTTAAAAAAAATGTTAGGTAGTCACTTCTAACGAAACTACCGCGGGTTATTAACGTAGGATTACTTATCGTTGCTTACCTCTTTTGTATGTATATATGTATGTATGTGTTATGTATTTAAGCATCTCTCTCTCTCTCTCTCTCTCTCTCTCTCTCTCTCTCTCTCTCTCTCTCTCTCTCTCTCTATCTATCTATCTATCTATCTATCTATATATATATATATGTGTGTGTGTGTGTGTAAGAGTCAGTCAGTCAGTCAGTCAGTCAAAATTTTGACGCATTTTGATACTTTTCTGTTTAACTACTTGCTCAAGCGATACAGACTGGGTTTGGCATGCCAATGGTGCACCCAGGGGGGGGGGGCAAGAGGCCCTGCCCCCCCAAAGAAATAGAAATTGCATTATGAATATTGATTTTGCATTATAACTATTTTTATCCGTTCATCTCGCCCCCCCCCCACAAGAAAAAATCCTGGGTGCGCCACTGTGCCACGCTGCCAAAATTATAACTCGCAACGAAGGACGGTTTTAGCGTCTGAAGTTTAGCTTTCCGGAGGACCGTTATGGAGGAACGTAATCCTACGCTAAAAAAGAATAAAATCTTTCAATCCAAGTCGGCAATCACATTTTCTCCATAGGTTAACATTGAGATGAACGAATCCAAAAGGGTTACTACACAGCAGCGTCAATACATAGCAACAAAAATCAAACCACGGACAAAATGAGACTAGGAAGAAAAGGAATTTTACTTAACAACGAAGACATCTACTTTACGTCAATCTTCCCCGTTACGCCTTTTACGATACTTCATTCAATTCATCCCGCGTCCTACGTCGGTAGCTAAAAATAATACATCTATTCGTGACGGGCATGCATGAAATCATCATTTTTATTCATGAACCTAAAATACTTAAAAAGGAATTTATTTATTCCTCCAGACTTGCTATATAAATCTATCTTATTGTACCTCGCCGAATTGAGATACAGAAAAGGCTTCAAAAATCGTCTGCTAATAAAAAAAATAAAAAGTAAAAAGGTCGTTTTCTCTTCCCAAGAACTGAGGTAGTGAAGCTAATTTATTCAGCGAAATGACAGTTTGAAAGGTAGAATAAAAACGATCGTGATAAATCTGCTGTTGAAAAAGCAATATAAATGGGTTATACTGTTTTTTTTCTCTTTATAGGAAAGTATCTTAGAAAGCATATTTTGTTTTCCTTAGCTGCTCGAGTTACTAAATGTGTACACTCACACACACGTTATATATATATATATATATACAGTCGAACTCCGTTATAGCGAACCCGGTATATAACGAACTCACGGATATAGCGAACGAAAATTTTGGTCCCGTCGTTTTCCCATTGTATTAAATGAAAATTTATTCTTTTACAGCGAACCTCCGAAATCTTAAGAATCTGAAATAACGAACCTTTTTTTCAGTCGATTACTGAATTTTTTTTTTTTATATTTAAACTTTTTAAGAATGTTGAATAAGAAGTTGATGAAGATTTAGCTATAGCGATGTGGATAGAAAAGGACAAAATTTCATCATTCTCAGATTGTGACATGCAATTGTTCAACACACGCGTGATGATGAAGTCATTGTATGTGAAAATCCGACTGATGAAAATATTGTGGAAGAAATTAAAATGAATCATTCTGAAATCGAAGATTCTGTATCTGATGCTGATGAAGAGGAGCATATAAATGACGAAATCCCCACCATCTCAGATGTTACGGCAGCGATGAGTGTCATTAATAAGTTTTTGTCTACACAAACAGTGGAAGAAAGAGTGTTTGAGTCATTTGATGTACTGGACTAAGTTCATAAATTTTTTTGAAGTCGACATCATGTCAGCAGAAGATTACTGATAATTTCTGTATCAAAACGGTGAGCAAAAATTAAAGGCAAAAAGTTATTTCCATTTGTCTTCATTTTCAGTCAATTTAATTAGTATTGTGTCAGTTCAATGTAATCGATTTTTGTCAATTTAATTCATTAATGACCATTTTTATAGATTTTATAATGTTTTTTAATACATCATTATTGAATACACATAGCAGCAAATGAGTTATACATTTTGTGAACTCTAACATTTTTCTTAACGGCTCAGATATAGCGAACAGAACCTTTGATCCCTTGAAGTTCGTTATAACGGTGTTCGACTGTATATATATATATATATATATATATATATATATATATATATATATATATATATATATATATATATATATATTCCTTATATTACTTTGGTTCCTAAATTTCATAAAACACCTATTGCTTTTAGATTAGGGGGGGGATCTAGAGTGTTTTAAACGCTCATCCATTCCGTAAACGGAATTTCTAAAATGAATCCTGTTGCAAGGTGCAGAAAAGTTCAGGCTATCTGAAAATGTTAGGAAAAATTATGGAATTGAATATACCAGTTTTTTTACCCTGACAACTTGAATCGACCAACTCGACCTATCTATTGCTTTACGGTATTTAGGCCTCTTTCAGACGAGGTGGTTAGTTGATTCAACTAGTTGAACGGGTGGCTGTCGAGGTCACGTTAGCGAAACTTGTGCATGCTGGCAAACCGCCTGGGCGGACGAGTTGACTGCGTGTTCGGGCGATTCCCCACCATTTGTTATGTGGCTACACTCCTTAACAGCCGCCCGTTCAACTAGTTGAATCAACTAACCGCCTCGACCTTAAAGTTTGCGGTGTTTCAGTTTGAACCTGAATTCGCATCAATCGCATGAGATTTAAGAACGCGAGGCTCCGCTACCTACTAGCCTCACTATAATTTAAATATAGTTTATTTTCTAAGATAAGTTTTCCAGTATATGCATATTCATTTCAGAAGTTAGTATATATGTATAAGTTACGATGAATGTGCGTGAAGACAGGAGTGAGGGTGGGGGTTGCTAGTTAGCTGTTAGCGTTTATCCTTTAGCTTTAAGCTTTTGTTAGACGTTCACTGCCTTGTTATTAGAGATTATTTGTTTATCGAATGTTTCGATGGTTTTTTTTTTTAATAAACGTTTAGTTTTTTTTTAACGACGCAGTTGTCTTACCTACTTTCATTTGAGCAATTTTTACCATGTTTTTATTAACTCGCTTTCTTGTTTGCTTGTTTGTTTGTGTGTGTGTGTTTGTCCAGTACAAATCTTGCAATCGATTTTTAAGTTTGCAATCGATTTTTAACTAACTTCCCGACTAGCTAGACATTTGAAACTTTTAGAATAGCCCAGAACACGATGACAATGTATTTTTTAAATAATTTTAGCCATCTTTAAGCAGAATTAAATTCATTTTCAGTTATTTTCAGTTCATTTTGTTTTGCAGACTGGTGGAGCCATCTATCGGCCGGAAAGAGAACGAAAAGTTAAACGCAAGTTAACTTCCAATTAGCTACATTTTCTTTCAAGTTGATGGGATAATTCATCAAAGAAAATTTTAAAAAAGTATTAATACCCTAGAAGGCAACCCGTCATTTTGACGTCATAATACTAATAATGACGTCATAATGGAAAAAAGTATATGAAAGTTAAAAAATATCCCGAATTATCTAACAATATTGCATTTAATCGACACCTTGTAAAACCAAACCCTTTCATTATATTTATTTATTTAGTTTTTCATGCGATTGGAGTAGTAGACTGCCATCCAGTTTTTCACAGCTCACTACGCGATATGAATACTTGAGCTACTTGATTCATTCACATTCAAGTTTGTGTACTTTCAGAATTCATCGCAAAAGTAAACAGATTTTTAAAAACTGTTAAATATACAGCTAAAAATATCGAATTTTGTTTTTAGTTCTGAATGTTTTATAGAAAAATAGGCTGAACAAACGTGATTTGATGGAGAAGATATTAGTTTTTAGGTAAGAAAAAATTCTGATCCACATCTGAAATTGAAATTAAGCGTAACCGGCTGTTTGTTTACTGAGGACTTCAATTGAAAGATGAGTACAGCCCGGAAGTGTTATACAGAGACAACGGCTATTATATATATATTATAGATTGTCAAGTTTATATAATTCAACAGAAAATTTAAAAACATGGTATATAAAAAGCTCTTTTTATCTTGTAATTATTATTGGATTATTGGCATTTATGTAGCTGTCAATGGTAGACACATTTTCTCCATGGGTTAACATTGAGCGAATCCAGTAGGGTCAGTACACGGCAGCCATAATCCGGCCCTGCTCCAGCCGCCGAGGGTGATACCCCCAACCTCATATTAGAATAGCAGGAGGTGGTATTGGTGTGTGACTTTGGAAGGAGGGGGTGGCGGAAGCCACAAATATTGACAATAAGCTTTAAGCAGCGTAAAATGAATGAGCTAAATGACACGTTACCGGTCGCTCGTTACTGATAGCAGTTAAAAGCAAATCATAAAGGAACGACAAGATTAACCGGAGGTTAAAAAAGGTAAAAAGCAAATAACCGCTGGCTAACGTTACGCATTTCAATGCAGCTCTGTCGTGTCTTCTCTCGTCTTCCAATGACTCGCAGATTAAAAAAAAAAAAAAAAACTTTTTATCTCTGAAATCTGAACTTCTTTCATCCCCCCCTCTAGTCTGGTCGGGGAAAAAAAAACACACATTTGTTAGCCCAAAAGAGCAAAAAGAGAGGAGATCTAATCCTAAACGAAGCACGTGGCTGGACAATGACGACGGCGGTCCGACTAAAACAGAAGAAACAAAACAACACATCATCCTTTAAAGGACCCTGGTCACGTTTTCCCTCTATTGGCATTCTCGGCGTGGGATCAGAACTCGAGTGTACATGGGGAGGAGGGGGGGGGGGGGCAGAAGGAAAAGACGGTGGTATGGAGGAGGGGGGGGGTGCATCCCTACCGCGTGGGACGACAGGAACGCTGTAAGTGACGGGCAGCCAGGAAGCGAAACTGAGATCGGAGCGTGGTTCTTCGACCTTGGCAGGACTTACGGAGTAAATAATACATATCGCGTTTTCCTGGGGGCAAAGCTAAGAATTTTAAGATCTATATAAACACCACCGTACTTCATTATACACGCAGATCTCGTGGTAGACTATGTCTCGCAGATTATAGACGCTGCAGCTAAAAGCTCAAACAAAAAATCGAAACATAACTCATACCGCTCCGATTAAAGAATTGAAGGTGTGTGTTACATTGAAAGATTTTATAATGACGGAGAATTGTACACAAGAATGCTGCCTAACGAAAGAAAAACAACAGAAAGAAAGAAAAAAAAAGTGCTGTTCAGAAGAGATCTGCACCCCCTCGCAATCCTATGGATCTGTGGACTGTTCTGCAGGATTCATGGTATGAATTGCCTCCGGATACCTTCCGACATCAATCGAGTCCATGTCACGTCGTGTTGCGGCACTTCTACGTGTTCACGGCAGGGCCTCCCAGAGACTTTACTAGGCCTGGGGCAAACTTCTGTTGGGGGGCCGCAAGAAATCTGATTAATCGAATAATTTTTTTTAATTTTTTGGGAGCCCCCTTTTTTCAGGAGATTATTTTCAATTTTGAAGTACGGTACAAGTTTCAGAATTTTCTTTCGGAGGAAATCTAATAAATATTTTTAAAAAAATTTTTTGGGGCCCCTCCGGCAGTTGGGGACCTGGGACAAAGTGCCCCAGTTGCCTCCCCCCTGGACGGCCCTGGTTCACGGGGGACCTACACCATGATATTAGGCAGGTGTACCAGCTTTTTTGGGCTCTTCAGTATATATAATATATATATATATATATATATACCAGAATAGTCAATAAGTTCGGGGACTACCCTCTCCCCCCTCATGCCCGGTGTGTGGGGGAACCGAAATAACGATGTGGTTTGGAAGTCTGGTTATCTGCGTACGCGTGAGACGTCACATGACGCTTTGCACAACTGTTAAGGCGCTCAGCTCACCATTTGACTGCAGACTGTCAGCCTATGATGTCGATGTAGCAAAATGTCCTTTTTGTAGCAACGTTCCAACATTAAATTCTGCTACAAATTAGGAAAAACCACTGCAGAAACGTTATGGTTACTGCAAAAGGCGTATTATGCGAAGCTATGTGCAGATCGAAAGTTTTCAAATGGTACAGCTTGTTTAAAAATGGGAGAGACGCTGTTGCAGATGATCCGCGAAGTGGGTAGCCAGTGACCCCACAAACGGAGGCGAACATCCAACGGGTAGGAGAAGTAGTTGTTTGGTTGGTTGAAGTTTATTGGCGCAAGGTCCAGAAAGGACAAGCTGCGCCAAACACAAGGTAACATCGTCAACAAATGGTATATACGGGTTCTTCGTCGTCTCCGGGAGTCAATCGGTGGTAAACATCCACACGTTTGGAAATCCAACATGTGGATGTTGTTGCATGACAATGTCCCGGCGCACCGGACCCTGATGGTGCAACAAGCCCTTGCTAAACACGGCACCACAGTTCTGCCACATCCCCCGTAATTCCCCAGACCTCGCTCCTTGCGATTTCTACCTGTTCCCGAAACTGAAAGATCGCATCAAGGGCAAGCGGTTTGCAAATGCCGAAGAAGTGATGGCAACAGCGACAACCGCTTTACGACAGCTCTCAAGCAACGGTTTCTAGGACTGTTTCCAGAAGTTGTATCAACGCTGGCAGAAGTGTATAGTTGCGGAAAGACATTATTTTGAAGGTGATTGTGTTCAGAAGACTTTGTAAGTGTATTCGTTGTTGTAGTATATAAAGTCCCCGAATTTATTGACTGTACGAGTATATATATATATATATATATATATATATATATAAAACTACGCGACTTTAGACCTAAAAGGATGGAGTCAACAAAATATTCGCATTACCTAAATGACGTTCCAGCATAAAACGGGAGTTAGTTTGCAAACAGGATTATTTGCTCGCGTAAACCTCGGGTAAATTTGTGCTACAGATGTGACGCAAAGGGGTCCTCCAGCGACCAGAAATTGCTGCGAACCCATCTCATGACACCGTGAATACACATTCGCGAAAGGGGAGCGAATTGTATGGGGAAACAGTGATTTATGGATCCCCTCGCCGTCAACTCCAGGGTTCGCCTCGCCTCTCGGGAGCTCTCTTCGGAGGGCGGTTTTCTGACGACTGATCAAAGGGACGAGGGACCATCTCCCCACATTGGGGGGCGCAAAGGGGGAGGTCCCCAAATCACGCTTTTCAGAAACGGATGATGGGGAGGGGGGGTCAAAGGTCAAGGGGGTAATGACGTCGGGAAGTTGCGAGACGCGGAAATATGAGAACGGTCAGTAGGTTTGATTAGTCACGCCCCAGAACGTGACTGATGTCTCGCGAAGGGATGGGGGGGGTGGCTGATTCGCGTGTGTGGAACTGGAGCCTGGAAGGTTTCAAGAGTACGCCGCACTGGCCGATGCAGCAGCAAAGCGAAGAATCAGTCGTCACTTATTTGTTAAGAGGGGAAAATGAATGAACGCTCCGGAACAGCCCATAATCAGTCACTGAATTGAATGTTCAATCTGTAACATTTTCTTCAAACACATAAAACCTGGAATAATTGTACTGCGAGGGCAGAAATAATAAGATAAATACATAGTCAACGTATGGCATGAATGAACTATCTACAGTGAAGTTTCATCACCAGTGTGCTAATGACTAAATTAAAAAATAGTGTAGAGACTTTCATAGAAAAGTTTGCTATGATATGAGATTTAAAAAAAAACACGATTACGAGATGGAATTAAGAGTGATAAGGTAGGAAAGACAAAGTTTAATATATGGGTTGCTAGAAGGCCTGAAATCTCACTCAAGAAGAGGTTTAAAATAAAACAGCACAAAAGATATCACAATAGTATTAGCTCCAAGATCAGCTTCGAATACGAAGGATTTGGTAAGCAAGATCCTTTGATGGTTAGTTAACTATTTTGACAAATGATACAGGAAAGATGGGCGGGCTTTTTAGATGTAAAATACATATATTAAATTCACAATTACGGTTGCCAAAAGCGATTGTGAAGTAGCTTTGACAACAGGCGACGGTTGAGTAGTTAATCTTCGGTAAATGGAATTAAAAAGGGGGATTAACTCCATATCTAAAAAGGGTAATTAAACTATATTTTAACACTAATATTCCTTTACATAATTTAAGGTTTGAATTCTGAGATATAGAAAAAGGAGCTATGGTTATTAAGGAATCTCCACAATAGCAACTAACACGTTAAAGCTGCAACCTCACGGCCCGATTTAGAAAATTCTCGACTATAGGCACAACACAGGATTGGGGGCCCCCTAACACTGATATGGGCGCAACATTTCCAAAATTGACACACACAAAAAAATAATCACGAATCATTATGAATGTACCATTTTGCCATGAATTTGCTATTTGAAGCGTAGAAGCCTAGAGCATTATCAAATACCAAAAAGCAATACAACATATTTACTTCATCATTAAAACACCTATACAATGCAACCAGAAAAAATTATTAATCCCTTATATACACTATAACATACATATGATGAATTATACATATAACTCTACATATGAGGAACCTATCAATCAAATTTGAAAGGATATATAAAAAAATTGCTATAAAAAAGGTAAAATAAAAATTGAATTGGAAATTTTTCATTTAAAATAAAAATTTTGGGGCCCCCCCAACATTCGGGGGCCCCTAGGCCCGGGCCTACTGAGCCTAATGGAAAATCAGGGCCTGTGCAACCTCTCAAACGATTTTCCCTTAACTTCTTTGAAGGCTCACATCCCGTTTATTTAAACAAATTAAAAGAACTTATGTTAAAAACCAAGCGGTGTCCAGGAGGGGCTGTCCTCAAGGAAGAAGCTCCGACATCTTGCCACATGTTGCGAGTGATTCTCCAGTAGATACTCTAGGAATGAGTACACAAAGAATGACTAGAATATCATCATTCATTATTTTGTCGGTGAGGTCAATACTGTGATATACTTTTTGAATTACTAACACTATCTCAATTCAGCTATTGTGAATTCTCCATAGAGCCATTCACTCCTCGGTCTGATGATGATCTATTTAATAGTTCGAAAATAATTTACTTTTATTGTAGATTTTAAGAAAACGCAAAACACCAAACTCTCGCACTTCCTCTCTCTAACACAAACACATAAGAATACGAATAAACCTCAGTAAAAGAATTACCATTCCCTTAAACATAAATCTACAACCATATTTCGGCCGCAGTGTCACTCTCTCAAGAAAAGAGGCAAAGGGGGATGTTATAGAAATAAATTCCTTCGAAACGATATTAACCTTTTCCTTACGGGGTGGGATAGCATATATCCCAAGAATACGGGCCGAAGAATGAATGTGTATATATATATATATATATATATATATATATATATATATATATATATATATATATATATATATACACATACATATATATATATATATATATATACATACATATATATAGATATACATATATATATATATATATACATACATTATATATATATATATATATATACAGTAAAAACTGCTTATAAGAACGCCGGTTATAAAAACATATCGCTTAAAAGAACGGAATTATTAGTTCCCGGCCAATTCTCATGTGTAATGATGGATATAAAATCCAGTTATAATAACATCGTTAATAAGAACATATCGCTTTTAGTGACTTAAAATTAATTTGTTTCTGGAAAAATAAATCGCTTATAAGAACATGTTAATTGGGAAGTAGCAGCACGTTGTTCTTCAACTATTTTATCCATTTTTTTATCTAAAAAAAAACGGACTAAAATTATGAAACTTCGAAAAAGTCCACATGCTGACATAGAAGAAGCCCTTTTGCATTGGTTTAAGATTCAAAGAAGTGCCAACATTTCCCTTATCGGATCGATTTTGCAAGCGAAAACAAATTAATTTTCGAAGCTCTTTAAAAAACACGATCTCGTTTGTTGAACTTCCTGGATTCAGAGATTTCGGGAGTCGCATTCCATTGTGTTAGGAAGAATCAGTGGAGAATCGAAGGCCGAGCCACCAGGTTTGGTTTGGTTTGGCTTGGTTTGGAGCGCCACGGTCAACTTTTTGCTACGCAAGGGATAATTAGACTGGGACCACCAGGTTTGATTTGGTTTGGCTTGGTTTGGAGCGCTACGGTCAACTTTTTGCTACGCAAGGGATAATTAGACTGGGACCACCAGGTTTGATTTGGTTTGGCTTGGTTTGGAGCGCTACGGTCAACTTTTTGCTACGCAAGGGATAATTAGACTGGGACTTACAGTTTAAATCCGATTCCGAACGGCTAGAAACAGTCATGCATACAGTGGGACTCGAACCCACAGGATCTGAACCGAATGTCAGCGCCCTAGCCATTCGGCCATCCCCTGGCCGCCGTACCACAAGGAGTTTCTGATAACTGGCTTAAAACTGTTTGGACTATGTTAAGAGAAGGTTATGAAGACCATGAAATTTTCAATCTTCCTTTAAAAAAAAATCGAATTGTTTCCTGCATGTTGGTTTTCTTAGGATTTTTTAAACTCAAAACACTAGAGATGAAACGCTTCAAGACAGGGTTCGAGATTTGCCAATTGAACAAGATTCACTTCAGGAATATGAAGACATAGATTTGACTCTTGCAACTCAAGGGAATGAAACGGATGAAGATATTGTGGCAGGCGTAAATGCAGAGATATCTAGCAGAGATAATGATATTGACGACTGTGCCAGTTCAGAAGATTTTTTGAACGAGTTTCCTTGTCCGAGTTTAAAAGAAATGTTTTCAGCAATCAATACTTTAAATAAATTTTTAGCTAAAAATGACGATTTTGTGAAGGATATGATAAAAAAAAAAGCTGTCGCGAACTTGTCGAGATAACCGAAAATTATTTTTATTTATAACAAAAAAAACTAAACAAACAAATATTACTGACAATTTTTCAGAAAATGAAAAACAAAAAATGTGTGACATCATTGAATTTCAGTAAATGAAAAACAAAAAGGAAAAATATGCAAAAACAAAATATTGCATTATGTATGTACATTCATAATAGCTACATAATTTTATTCATTTTTCTTTTTAACGTTTTTAGAACTATGTATTTGAAAAAGTTCAAAAATACATACTTATATGAAAATGAGCGGTGTGTTTTTCCTTGATTGAACTTGAACCTTTTAATCATTTTTTGAACGTCATGTTTCAGGTGTAAATAGAAATTATGTGACAATGAATTTGGTATTTCCAGCAGTTTTAAGTTATCTATCGGATATAAAAACTATCGATTATAAGAACCAGTTTTTAAAGTCCCCTGGATATTCTTATAAACGATTTGTACTGTATATATATATATATATATATATATATATATATATATATATATATATATATATATATATATATATATATAAATAACCCCCTTAATGACCGTTCTTACAAAGGGAGTACGAAATTTCCCGTTCTAAAGAGGGAATCGGAAAAATGGGCCTCTTAATATGGTGGGTGCAGACAATACCAAGTCAGGACAAGACGATGCACAGTCAGTTTTTGACAAGCCTACTACCAAACGTTACGTAATCCAATGGTCTTAAGTTTCAACACCATCTCCAATCTTTCATCACCAGGATTAAAAAGTTATCCACCCCCCCCCCCCTTCCGAAAATCCTTAAATGTCCACACAGGGAGTGTCAGACGATTTTATCTCCAAAATCTCCCGAGTTCTTTCTTCATCCCTCTGCCGCGGCACAAGGAGAGAAGAAAACACGTTTTGTTACCTCAAGCGGGGAGGGAAAGCACATTCCAAAAGAGGTGCGATGCTAAGGACAATTGCAAAGTGACAAGGGGGAGAAAAAAAATGTTTTGCAGATTTTACGCAGGTCACGTATCCTTCCCATCGGAATTCTAGAAGCGCAATCAAGTCCCGAGATCGGGGAGGAAGCGGGCATCGCTCGGGATGACCGGAAAGGCTTAATACATACGAGCATCGAGGAAGCAAAGCGGCGAGATCCCGCCGCGCCACCGGAACAAAAGGAGCATGAACTTCGTTTAACCCGTTTGTGTCTAGCGCGGACACGTTGACTTTGCCGTAACAGCGGTCTTCCGCCACGGAACCAACGCAGAGTATTTGTGTCGGGGAGAAAGCGTTTTCGGTCACGCTTTAACGGAAGGGATGAGTGCGCTCCAGAGAAGTAGGGATGCGACATCGAAAACAAAACATCGATGTTTTGAAACATCGATAGTCAATATTAAAACATCGATGCTAATAAAACATCGCCCCAAAACCATCGATGTTTTTGAACATCGATGTTTTTGAGCATCCATTCTTTAAAACTGATTTAGTAACGGTACTTTTGGGAGGCATCTTAATACTAATTAACGTTAACTTATACTGTGGAATCTCGATCTATCGTTTTTCAAGGGACCGACTGAAATGAACGATAAATGCGGGAAAACGATAGATGCGGAAACATAACAAAGCAATATGATCGTTGGGACTGTATAAAATGAATGAAACATACGGAAAAACGATGGATCCGAAAACGATCGATCGAGATTCCACTGTATAATACCAGAACAAAACAAAAATTTAAATGACCGCTCGTGTTTATACTATTTATAAAAGGAAACCCCATGGAAGGTTCTGGAGTGTCGAGAACATTCCAAGCGCTCTGATTGGTCCATTGGTTGTTAATTGACATTTGTCTCGTTGGTAGGTTATCGTTCATCCTTTTCAGAATTCAGAATTACATTTACTGAGTGTGAAAATTATGCTACGTGGTTTTTTTTATATTATGGTACTTTTTCATTTAAAAAAAAAAAGAAAAAAAAAAAAAAAGAACCCAACATCGAGCACAAAACATCGATGTTTAAAAAAATCGACTTCAATAAATCGATTTTCAGAACATCGATGTTTTTATCATCAGAACATCGATGTTTTGAAAACATCGACATCGATGTCGCATCCCTACAGAGAAGTCGAACGTCATTTCGGGATAATATTTCTGTGCTCAAATGGCAAAATGTTATAAGTCACTTTTTTTTTTAAATTTACGTGACAGCAATTCTTAGATTCAAGATGTCATGAAAAATCAGTAATTTGTTATGCATGCGCAAACGTGGTACCAATGTTTAAAAAAAAATAGTTGGTTATTACTTACAGTAGTTACATGTATTTACAAAATTTATGTTGAAAATTGTTTAGGTTCTGGGTGCTAAAATATCTTGAAAATATTTTTAATTTTTATTTACAGAAATAATAATGTAAATGAATGTTGCAGTTAATTATCAATTTATATGTAAAGACTGAAAAAAAGTTTAACTTACAATAACTGTATAGTTATTGTATAATTAATACATTCTAGGTTTCGAGTCCCTTGTTTCAGGGAGTAACGTTTCTGGGCTCATCTGCCTGTTTCGGGGTGGCATTACTCTGGGTAGCGGATTTGCCTGTTTCAGGGTGTAATGATTTTGGGTAGAGGATTTGCCTGTTTCAGGCAGGGCACTAGCTAAAGGAGCGTCGTTATTTTCTACCCGTTTGAGTTAAGAAAGAGGGGTGGCCAGAACCGGTAGGCCGTATACCCGAAGTCATGTCACCCTGAAACAGGTAGGTTTTTTAGGCCATTTCAGGATTTCATTTTTAGTGTGCAGTAAATAGCGAACATTTGTATGGTAGTGAGTGCTGGCCCCTCAATAAATCAGATGAAAATAAGCTAATGATTTTCGAGAGAAAAATACTTAGAAGAATCTTTGGAGCAGTTTATGAGGACAATAAGTAGCGTACCCTTTTCAACCATGAGATCTACAGAAAACATAAACAACCGGACATAGTTCATGTTATTAAAGCCAACCGCATCCGGTGGCTGGGACATATTTATCGATCTGAAGATGATAATCCGACAAAAAAGATAACGTTCACTAAACCAGACGGGGTTAGGAAAAGAGGTCGCCCTCCTACTCGATGGCTGGACAGCGTCGAAAAAGACCTAAAAACTGTTGGCACCACAAACTGGAGAGCCATGGCGTCTAATAGACCAAGATGGCGGAAACTTCTTGGGACGGTCTTGGCCTGCCCTAGGCTGTAGTACCGAAGAAGAAGAAGAAATAGTGAACAAGAATCCGGAATGGGAAAGACTCAATTTTTTAAGAAAAGTGACTTATAACGTTTTGCCATCTGATTTTTGGGTACCAAATGAACTACAATGGGCATAAACAATCCATAGCGGTTGTGCGCCTATCAGACTAACCTACTTGTAAGATTATTTATTTATTTATTTATTTATTTATTTTTAAGATGGGATCGAGGGATTTTCTCAGCTTCCTTCATAGTAGAATATTAATAGAGGTTAAGGCTGCTGTGTACTAACCCTATTGGATTCGCTCATCTCAGTGTTAACCTGGTGAAAATGTGTTTACTATTGACAGCTCCATAAATACCGATAATCTAATAAAAATGCTATTTGCAGATAGCCTGAACTTTTATGCACCTTGCAACAAGATTCTTTTTATAAATGTCGTCCACGAAAGGAATTGACGAGCATTCTAAATACACTATACTAAATTTTTCTCCCCAAATAATTTAAATTTGAAAATATCATTTGCTTTTTTTTAAAACGAAAAATAGCCCGAGGTGACAAATTTATTTCTCTATTACAGAGTTCAATTTAAAAAGAAAAAAATCTTTCGCACCAAGTCGGCAATCCTCGGACACATGTCCGGTCATGGGTTAAAATTGAGGTGACCGAATCCAGTAGGGTTAGTACGCAGCAGAACTTAAGTTAGAAAAGTTGCGTAACCTGTCATTCGAAACTAAGAAAAGTTCACTCTGAAAATTTGATCCTTCTTCTTTTTAATTAAAATGCCTCCAACCGCTGGTCAATCTCTATGCTGGTGTTACAAATATTAACGTCAATCAACTACAAAACAAGGACGAAGACGAGTACGCACTCGTCTCAAACGTAAATTGATTTTCAAATTTAAATATATATATATTAATTATTTTGTCGTGGGGGTTAGTTACTTGTTGGGAACATAAATTTATCGCTTGAAGGGAACAATCATAGCAATTAAGGGATTTCGACACTGCAAATAGCAACCAGTTTTAATAAGTTTCGATTTAGAATTCTTTATTGAGTTCCCTGAATTTTTCAGCCTTTTTTTTAACTGCTAAAAAAAATGCAAGCTTTTTCTGATTTCCCTCTTGTGTGGCCACCGTGAGTTTCGATTGAAGATTCCAGCCTAGAGGCGCAGGTTAACTATTTCCGCTCCTGGCAAACGATCATTACAAAGTTTTATTTTTGTATAAAAATTATTTTTTTATAAAAAACTAATTTTTCATTAGAAAGGCCTTGTTAATTTAAATAAAATTGATTATTATTCCTTAATTAAAATTAGTAAAAAAATAGTTAATTTGAATAAAATCTCAGACCATCAGCTCAATACTTTAATTTTACCATGTTAACCTATGGAGAAAATTATTCCAATAATTATCGACTTGGGTTTAGAGATTTCTTTTCAATTGTGGTCTGTAATAGAGAGAGAAATTTTCGACTCGGATGTTTTTTCTCTTTTTTAAAAGAAACGAAAACAACATTTCTAAATTTGAATTATTCAGAGAAAAAGGGTGTTTCGAATGAACAGCATTTCCTTTGGTGGACGAAATTTCTAAAATGAGTAAGACAGCAGTGTAAATTATTTTTCTGTATTACAGAGTACAATTTTACAATAATCAAATAAAAAATAAAATCGTTTGAATCGACGTCGACGGCAATTGGAAAAATATTCTGCATAGGTTAACAATGAGCTGAGCCAATTCAATAGGGCTACTATCCACCAGCCTTAATATGCAGCTGTATTAATGGACGCGCAACTTTTATAATCTGTTTAACCAATCACAGAGCTATATTCGTTTACCACGTGATAAGTCAAACCAATCACAGGTCATGTCTACCATCTTGGAGTCAACGGAGTAAGGGCCTGTTCACATAGGAGTCCGTTGCGTAGCGTTAAGGAAAAGATGACGTTGAGACGAAAATAAACCAATCATATGCCTCCAAACGATTAGCAATGAAATTTTTAACGCCTATGATTGGTTTATTTTCGTCTCAACGTCATCTTTTCCTTAACGCTACGCAACGGACTCCTATGTGAACAGGCCCTAACGCAACGTATCGCTCCGGATGCAATGTGAAAATGCCTCTACAGG
The DNA here is from genome assembly GCA_907164885.2 of Dolomedes plantarius. Lineage (NCBI taxonomy): Eukaryota > Metazoa > Arthropoda > Arachnida > Araneae > Dolomedidae > Dolomedes > Dolomedes plantarius. The sequence goes on along the minus strand of OU015502.1, from coordinate 40,595,493 downwards.
GAAAGCAAAATAATTGCAGTAATTTTTTTTCCTTTAAAGTAGTAAACCGATGCATTATTACAAGCAAGAAATTAAAATTGTTAATATCAACGAACTTTTTACGATCGAAGAACGACCCGAAGCAGGGAGAAAATGGCAAAGGCATTCATTTAGGAAAACAGTTATCATTATTCTCTTCCCTGATCGGCACACAGATTAGAACAAAATTACTTCATGGCTGATACGAAATAAACAATTTCTCACCCCATGCAATTCACAGAAACCACCGAAAATACACTCCGGAACAAATAATCGAACACAGAAATCTTTTAGAGCTCCGAAACACACAAATTTGAATTATTTATAATTAATTTTTTCTCCCCCTCTCGCTCGCAGAGGATTAGAGGGTAGAATTTTTCTTCGAGTGCTGCCCTTTCCATGAGAAATCAACAAATGTGCTCCCGTAAATTATGATTTCAGACATGCAAATGCAGGAAAAATGCGGGAGACGAAAACTCATTTTCATATTCATGAAGGAGAGATAATCGGATATGCAGAGCAAACATTGCGGTACAGTGAATTGCTTTACGCACGCCGTACCGCTGTCTCGAACCAACCAACCAACCGGCGTCCATTTTTCTTCTGCCTCGATTTCTTTCTTTTCTTTTTTCGCGAGTGTCTGTCCAGGAGGAGATTTTACTTTTCAGTATAAATAAAGCTCCCAAACCACTCACTGACTGACTGATCACCGTTAGGCCTAGGAAGATGACATTTTGCGAGGTGGTTCCTTAGGTCTTTGGTGCTCACTAAGATTTTTTAAAAAAGAACCTAAACTATAAGGGGGTGAAAAAGAGGCTTAAGGGAACAAAGGACCTTCAACCTCGAATTTTTTTAATTTTCAATTTTTAACTTTTATATACACAACTAGCTGAATACTCGTGCTTCGCTACGGAGTGCATTCAAATTAAATACAACGGTCAATGTATGCAATTAATGCCAATATATATATATATATATATATATATATATATATATATATATATATATACAGTCGAACCTCCATATATCGAAGTAGCAAATGGCGCGAAAAAATTTCGATATATAGAAATTTCGATATATAGAACTGAGCTTAGTCTTATCATAAACCTCCTAAAAAACAAAATTAAAGCTAATTTTCGTATACGAAACTCTATTTCTAATTTATATGCGAATCCCATTAAATGAAAGTTAATAACTAAAAAATGAAGATTTATTGATTACTACATATCTTAAAAAAAACAATAATGCAGAAAGTGGTTACAATGATCACAATTACATTCTTTAAAGAAAAAACTACGAATATCTTGCTGAACAGTTAGTTTTGCGGAAAGTTCAAAGAAATGTTCGTATTTATTCAATCCACTAAAAACTTCATCAGGGACATTTTCCGCGAATTGAAATCCACGATGCATTATTTCAAATTTCAAAAATTGGGAGATTTTATTCTAAAGTGGAATAAAATCTCCAAATTTGTGTTGAAAAAAATTTTCGATATATAGAGATTTTTTCGATTTATAGAAACAATTTTTCTATGTAATGAACATGGAGATTTGCTAAGAGTTCGATATATAGAAAATTTCGATATAGGGAAGTTCGATATATGGAGGTTCGACTGTATATATGTGTGTATGTGTGTGTGTGTGGGTTCCTGAGCCTACATCGGTCTGTGATACCTGCATATTCCACCAGTAGAGGACACTGTTATTCGTTTGCGCCGCTCCAGCTCAACTAAAGAAGTGGAGATCTGGCAACCCCAGTCAGACGTTGGACGGAGACGAACTATGACGCGTTTGTCTGATAGCAGTAGACGACTGCTATATAATGTTCATCAGTCTATAATGTTATTAAATAACGATGTTTTTTGTAAATATCCTTGTAAATAAGTTTTCATTACATGTTAGTGTAGTTTATAATAGTTTAATTACTTTTAATCACCGCACGGTTATCCTGACCCATATATATATTTATAAAAAAAAATCGTAACTGATATTTTTATACACAAAATAATGTAGAAGAAAATATTCAAATTAAATCCAATAGAACATACTAAATAATATAGTACAATTTGAGAAACATTACTTTTACTGTAATTTAATATTTTTTTGATACTGTCCAATCGTCTGCCGCATTAGAAAGAAAAAACATTTTTTTTTGTCAATTTATTTCGTTGGTATACACGTGACGCAAAATTAATTTAAAGTATCGCAAAAAGAAAAGAAACCACGTGATCAGCATCTAATAAATTAAATTCTAAAAATGAATCTTTAAAAATTCGCCAAACATCAGAAAACGGAGGTAAAGATTCGAAAAAGATTACATTTTAAAGGAATTTTTATGATCTTTCTCTCGATATTAATTTTATAACCCTCGGATTATTATTTTAAATGCAAACTTTAAAGAATGTTACAAAAACAGCTTAAAAATTTAATTTTAAGAAATCTAAGAAGAATTTTTCAAAAATCTTTCTTGGTGCACCCCTACACTATAAGAAGAATCGCCATGCAAAATTTCAGCCGTTTAGGTCCAGCGGTTTGGTCTCTGCGTTGTATGTCAGTCAGTCAGTCAGTTACGGAACTGTTTTATATATATAGATGAGAATAATTAATATTCTTTTTAACTACACCGAAGACCCTTAGATTTCAAAGTAAAGATTTTTCGGCAGAATAATGCCTTTTTCAAAAACTATTCAAAAATACTTGCATTTTTCAAAATGCTCCATGCGCATCCCATATCATTTAAAAACTTAGTTTTTTTTTTTAAATATAAGTCTACCATACATATATAAACAAAATTGTGCATTGAATTTTTTTTAATGAATCAAAAGCCATATTTTTAACCTGCTTGTTATTTTTTTAAAGTTTTGGCATGCTTTTACTTCATTGCATGGTCTATAAATTTGAAAAATAGTTGCGGTTTCAAAGAAGTATGCACAGTTTTGTGACAAGCACTTCAATTAACCATCCTGAGAAATTTGTAAGAAATCAGAAGAAAATTAATTCGCATGAAGTATTTCGAAAAGTTCCAACATTTTTTGAAAAATGGGTCTTATACTTCCACAAAATACTCATTTGTAAATTCTGAGTGTCTTCAATGTACCGTAAAACCTCGTTTATCCGGACTAACTGGGACAATAGGCAATCCGAACAATCGAATATCCGGATAATATGGTTAATAAGCAAAACAAAATCCTTAACTAAGCAGACTTACCGTTTATTACGATAAAAAACTATATTTTGTAACAAAATTACATAGTATTGTTTACAATACATTAAATAATATAAAAATAACTTTTCATATCATTCTTGACAAAGAATTGGTATGTCTAGTAAAGTTTTCTTAAGCTCGACAAAAAGCATTTTATTACCATAATTTATTGTACAATCTAAGCAGGAACTGTACATTGAATCAAAATAAAAAGCGAATATTTTGCATACTTGTAGTTACGTTCTTGCTAAAAAACTAAACTAAACTAAACTCATGGCGCAATAGTCCGTTGTGGACCAAGGCCGGCGATGCCCATCTCCGCTTTCTTGACCGTGGGTTTTTCCGTGTTGACACCTCATAGGGAGCAATGCTAGCTTCCTAATGCTGGCTACCCTAGGACACATTTTCTCCAAAGGTTGACACTGAGGTGAACGAATCCAACAGGGTTAGTACACAGCAGCATTAAGGGATGAAACACAAACCTTCTGTTTTCTTGACAGATGTTCTAATCTTAACGCCATCATACCATGTTACGATCCTTTCGCGTAAATTTGTTACTAAAACATATTGCACTGAATTTGAAAAAAAAAAACATACATTTTCAGTGAATTATACTATAACGTGACAGCAAAGGGTGATTACGGTACAGAATAATGGATCATTAAACAATTACAGGTTCAGAACCAGTACTGTGCAATTTTACTGGAGAAGAACAAAAGACTGATGTGCAGGAGCCCTTGCTGAAACTGAAATACTGAGGCCATAGGGCGCTGCGTGCACTCTGAAATGCGACTAATGTTTTTAAGCTGGTAGTTAGAACGTTATAACTTGTTCCGAGAACGAGGTGATAAACCCCGATCTCCTATTCTATGTTTTTTCTTGTTGTGATTGTACATAAATAAAACTTAGATTAAAGCATAAGTCTGAATTGACTCATTACCGTCTGACAGGTAAGAAACTTTTAGATATTCATTAAGAACAAGCAATACGAATGCGAAATAGAAGTTGTGTCAGCCCTGTTGAATTCGCTTAGCTCAATGATTACTTATTGAGAAAATGTTTCTAATCATTGTCGACTAGAACTGAATTTTTTTTTCTTTATTGTACTTGGTAAGAGAGAAAAACAATTTTGAGTCGGGTATCTTTTCCATTCGATAAAAACAAACAGGAATAATATTTTTAAATTTGAGTTATTCGTGGAAAAAATGGGGGTATACTGTGTTTTAAACACACATCATTTCCATTGGAGGACGGCATTTCTAAAACGATTATGATACCCGAGTCAAAAATGTCTTTCTCTATTACGCAGTACAATTAAAAAAATTTTTAAATCCAAGTCGACAATCTTTAGAAAAATTTTCTCCGTAGGTTGACATTAGCTGGATGGATCAAATATGGCACTACACAGCAGCCTTACACCCGTTATTGAATCAGTCCTTGAGTCAACAAAAGAAATAACTTATTTCTAACTTAAAACTCCTCCCATACTTATATTTACCAACCCCCCAAGAACTTTCCAATAATCTCAGTGCGAATATCTTCCACTTTACTCCTAAAACAACTGTGGCAACATTAGTCCAGTGGTAGAGCACGTGCTTCGTAATCTTTTGGCCCCCGAACGAATCCCGGCGACAAAATTTTTTATTTTTAATCTTCAAATTATTATTTTATTTTAAAATTATTTTTACCTGATGAAGGCCTATATCTTATGTTTTTATTACTTGATGAGCACATATATACACATTCATTTACTTACTGGAGTTAGTCTTCGAGACTCTAACACTCCGACAAGTTAATACACTGCTGGCCACTGTAAATGCAACACCCTGAAGGAAACATGCAAATAACATGAAATTTACAACATGCATTAGCGGAGGTGAGATATGCAAATGATTAGAATTTCAGCGCAGACGCACATCACGCACGCCTGTGGCGCCACTTCAAAGCGCTATTTAAGGCTTGGAGATTTCGACGATTTCAAGTTCGGCAATTGTGTTTTTCTTGTGGTTTTTTCAAAAAAAAAACGATCAATTATGCCTCGTCGAAAACAGCGATCATCTTTTGATCAAGTATCCGAGTTCGACAGAGGAAGGATAGTGGCCTACCGAGATTGTGGATTATCTTTCAGGGAAATCGGTAGTCGTGTTGGACGAAACCAAACAACTGTAATGCGGATATGTGATCGTTGGATGCAGGAGGGTACGACGGACCGGCGTGTTCGATCGCATCCACCTCAACGCACCACTTCACGAGATGACAGGCAAATTGTGCGCATGGCAGTGACGGATCGCTCAGTCACATCACGAACCATAGCACAGCACATGCAGTCTGTAACGCATCATCCAGTGTCTGCGCGTACCATTCGACGCCGTTTACAGCAGAGTGGTCTGTCCGCAAGACGTCCATTGCTTTGTCTACCCTTGACGCAGAACCACAGACGTCTCCGCCGCCAATGGTGCGATGACAGAAGGATGTGGACGGCAGAATGGAATGAAATTGTCTTTACTGACGAGTCACGCTTCTGTCTGCAACACCACGATGGTCGCATTCAAGTCTGGAGACACCGTGGAGAGGATGCTGAACAGCTGCGTTATGCACCGCCACACTGGTCATGCACCGGGTATTATGGTATGGGGCGGTATTGGATATCACTCTCGCACACCTCTAGTACGCATTGCCGGTACTTTAAACAGCCAGCGCTACATCTCCGAGGTGTTGGAGCCAGTTGTCCTTCCTTACCTTCAGGACTTGCCCAAAGCCATATTTCAACAGGATAATGCGCGACCACGCGTGGCACGCATTGTCCAACGGTTCTTCATCAATCGCCAGATTGAATTGCTTCCCTGGCCGCCTCGCTCTCCGAATCTTTCGCCGATAGAAAACATGTGGTCCATGGTTGCTCTACGATTGACCCAGATTCCATCCCCAGCTGCCACAGCAGATCAACTTTGGCAACGTGTGGAAGCTGCTTGGTCTGCTGTACCCCAAAAACTCATCCTAAGTCTCTTTGAATCAATGCCGAGGCGTGTGGCAGCGGTGATCTCCGACACTGGCGGCTACTCTGGCTACTGATTTTGGCAGGAACCACACTTCACAGAAGTCTATAAATTTAATCATTTGATACTTGGTCAACATGTTATCTACAAAATAAATTTTGTTGTGATATCTCTTGTCTTTCTTGGTGTTGCAATTTGGGTGGCCAGCAGTGTATACCTGACCAGACCTGAAGGAGAAAATTGTTGATTTATGGATAGACAATACACGAAATCCGTCCCGATACACCGCATAGATTTTTACGAAAAGTTACACCACTTTTGGTTCAAAAATCTATTTGAGCGGTGAACAAATTGTCAAACTATTTCGGCAGATATTTCTTACTAAACTAAGCCCCAATAACATTTCTTTATCATCTAACCCATTAAACATACAATAACAGAAAAGAAACTCGACACTAATGTTCATTTATTAGTCGCGACAGATATCCCGTGTTATTTAATAATTAACCAAAGTACACAAAGGCGGCATTTAAACGATTTGAACTTGCGTAATTAATAGCCTCAGCTCGGTGTACGCTTTCAGATCACGCAATTACGGGGACTAGAAAAAGTTCTTAATGGAACGCCGAACAATGTGGAAGTACGCGTGCACCTCGAAATATCCTTCAGTTAAAAAATAAAAACGAACCTTTGTTTGAACGTTAACATCTGGTACTAATTCCTTCTTTGGCGCTAAGTGGCTAGGAGAAATGAATCATAACACAAACACTTTCTTTGTTTCCGTACTTCTGAGGAAATCCTGTTTGCCGAACGTGCACTTGTGGCAGAAGAAATTTTTGCGGTCATGGTTTCGAAAGAATAATCACGCTGACGAAGATTTAATAAGCTAGTAACTTTCCGTTTAGCCGGTACCAGCTCACTGTGTAACTATGTATCACCGTCCACTCGTATGTTACGTCTTCGATGTGTGGCAAAATGCCAGGATGGAGGTTTATTGGAGATTTAACCCATTTTCTCTTTATGGCGTACTTAGCATGATCACGATTCTATGAAGCGGAACAGTTGGGAGAATTATGTTACGCTGTGCTATGTTACTAGTATTACGAGATTCGGGAAATGAGCCGTACTTTAGAAGTCGAAGGTAGCCTAATGCGGGAGCAATTTTTGCACCGGATGCGAACACTCCAAAGCGCTGTGGACACACACATAAACATTGATTTCGTTCAGTTTGTTTATTATTCGTCTGGAGATATAATATTTACTTTATTGCATTTTTATTGCGTAACACTGATAGGCTGGAAAATTTTGTATACCATAAGTTAATAACTATTGTAAGTAATTTTTTTTTATTCTTATGTTCTTTTACTAAAGTTAACATTTATTTAAAAAATGTTCATTGCGTAAAAACGGTAAAATTGAAAGTGATGTGCCCTTTAAGTTTAAATTTTAGTTACTTTTTACCATGTTTTTATTAACTCTCTTTCTTGTTTGTTTGTGTGTGTGTGTGTGTTTGTTTGTCCGGTACAAAGCTTGCAATCGATTTTTAACTAACTTCCCGACTAGCTAGACATTTGAAACTTTTAGAATAGCTCAGAACACGATGACAATGCATTATTTTAATACTTTTAGCCACCTTTAAGCAGAATTGAATTCTTTTTCAGTTAATTTTGCTTTGTAGACTGGTGCAGCCATCTATCGGCCAGGACGGGAACGAAAAGTTAAACGCAAGTTAACTTCCAATTCATTTTCTTTCAAGTTGATGGGATAATTCATCAAAAAAACTTTAAAAAGTATTTATTAATACATAGAATTATCAAGTTTATATGATTCAACAGAAAATTTAAAAACGTGGTATATAAAAAGTTCTTTTTATCTTGTAATTATTACTAATTTACTTTTCATAATTTTATTTGTTTTTTGGGGGGGAGGGGGCTAATGTCCCTAGGTCTGACGATTGTTACACCCCAGTCCGGTGCACATATGAATACAAGGAAATAGTAACACAAATCACACAATCACAGAAGAATTTTTATTAACAAACGATGACACCGGCGATGGACGATGGGTTGCAGCTCCCCTTTCTAGACGGGGCTCCTTTTGCAGGCGGAAGACTGACCGGTTTCACAGAATACAACCAAGTCTTATGCGGGAATCGAAGTCGCACCCCCGGCGTGGCAGGGTGATGCATAAACCACTTAGCCACTGGGCGACGACTTTTCATAATAATTTGCACTACTAATTTACTTTTTCATACTTCTACTTTAAGTTTTGATAGCTTCTTAAATCAGTTAATATACCTTTTTACTTTCTAGTTAAAAGAGTCGTAGGTTTTAAGTTGAAAACTCATTTTAGTAGTTCTAACAACTTGTTTCAACTAACGTTTCCACAGACGTTTATAATATTTATTACTATTTTCAACACGTAACATCTGTAAACAGGAAAAGATGAGCATTATGAATTTCTAATGACCTTCAGTTAGAGACGCTATCGGCACATGAAACTATTTCCCAACGTTGAGGCCATTATTCTACTTACTGGACAGTCCTAATTATGCAAGGAATGCTGATTGTCGATGGCTTTCCGAACAAAATTCCCCTTTCTTTTTGGAATGTTGATCTCTATTTATTTATTAGACATTGGATTTTTCTCATTTGGTTACCAGCGATCCAGCTTCAGCACAGCAACCGTCTACCGGGAACGATATTCGAACCCGCGTCTCTAACATTGAGGGAGGTATTCTTCCTAAACTTTGCCGGCGTTGAACAGAAGTATTATTTTCGATGCAAGCCTCAACCTGTTTCAGTAGATACGGGGTTTCAAAAATTCTCAATAGTTAAAAAACGACAGTGTGTTCTAACGAGCTCAAGGGGGGGGGGAAAGTTTTTGTTTATTTGTTAATTTATATTTTATCTATGAATTATTCGTATTTTTTCTTAAAGCTTAATTGCTTGAGATAATAGGTAAACAGTTTATATTCCATACGTGAAAAAACAAACAAACGAAAAAACCTGTGGAGATTCCAAAAGCACCAGATTAAAAATTATCCATCCGTAGGTTGTTTACAAAGAAATAACTTTCTGGTAAGGTTAAACGTAGAAAAATGTAATCCTCTACGGGCTCTGTACTTTTGGAATGATCTTGCTTGGCCTCCCGTTAATAATAATAAAACAAATTTTAAAAAAATGCAGCGACAAAGGCGAGTTTTAATTAAAAAATAATCTTCAAGTAACGAAGACACGTTACCTGTCTTACAGCAAATTGATTATATATCTGTACATACTTAAAAATAAGGAACGCGCTATAAACTGCAACTGTGATTCACCACTATTATAAAAACGGATTAAAAATAAGTATAATATAATATTTACCGAGACTGAAGAACCGTTCAATTTAAATTACGAACTCGCAAATTTTGCCAATTCTTGAACTAATAAAAGTAATAAAACTCAGTCATACAAAAGCGTAAGTCATACCAGCGTAAAAACTAAATCGACAGTCAATGGAGTACAGCTCCAGAACACGGAGCTCATTGAGACACCTCGAAAGTGAAAAGAGGGATTTCAGTCATACCAGCGTAAAAACTAAATCGACAGTCAAGGGCGTACAACTGAAGAGCACGGGGTTCATTGGGACACTTCGATAGTGAAAAGAATGATTTTCGTTCCTTCCAACCTGCGTCGTAGAATAATTCATACATTTGTATGGAGCCAAAAATTGGGAGCTATCGTTTAAATAGAATACGATGTAAAACACGGTGTTGATGTATTATAATATTAAGCCTCAGTATGATCAGTTTGAGGGCGCGGCATTCTGTAACGAAAAACTATGAAATTGCTCGGGAACATGTTAGGAATACTATACTTTAAGGAAAATCAAAATTACTAATTCTTGGTAATGATGCATTAGTTGAGACGTTGAAAAAAATCATAACAGAGCGGTCTTTGATTTTGCACGTTAAATTTCGGAGTTGAAATTAATTTATTTGGCAGGTATATTTTATTAAAAGACAAACTGTCTATCGGTGAAGAATTGTTAGCTCTTCACTTAAGGCTGCTATGTACTAATCTTATTGGATTCGCTCACCTCCATGTTAACCTATGAGGAAATGTGTCAACTATTGACATCTACATAAATGCTGATAATCCAATTTAAATGGTATTTTTAGATAGCTTGACCTTTTCTGCACCTTGCAACAGGATTCATTATATAAATTTACTCCAAAAAAAGAATTTACGAGCGTTTAAAATACACGATACCAGATTTTTTACACAAATAATTTAAATTTTAAAATATTATTTGCGTTTTTATCAAACGAAAAAAAGCCCCAAGGAGTAAAATTTTTTTCTCTATTACGGAATACAATTTTTTAAAATAAATCTTTCAATCCAAGTCAGCAATGCTTGGACACATTTTCCCAATAGGTTAACATTGAAGAGAGCGAATCCAATAGGGTTAGTGCACAATAGCCTTAAAATAAATTAAGTTTTCCAAACGTCCCTTTGTAGCCGAGAATACCGTCGAAATTAAGGGCCTGTTCACACAGGAGTCCGGTAGCGGAAGCGTAAAAGGAAAGGTGGCGCTGAGACGGAAATAAACAAATCATAGGCGTTAAAAATTTCGTTGCAAATCGTTTGGAGATTTGTCATTGGTGAAATATATTTCAATACTTTAACTCTTCCGCTACCGGACTCCTATGTGATTAGGCCCTAATTGAGATTACAAATGGGGAAGAAACCAACAACTGAAATTAACTTGGTCAAACGATATCGGAATCACTACGATGGCGTAAACATATTAAAAAGGGAAAATAAATTAATTAAATCAGAAATTATACGTAAATAAACTTGGTCAAACGATATTGGAATCACTTCGATGGCGTAAACGTATTAAAGGGGGCAAATAAATTAATTAAATCAGAAATTATACGTAAATAAACTTGGTCAAACGATATTGGAATCACTCCGATGGCGTAAACGTATTAAAAGGGGCAAATAAATGAATTAAATCAGAAATTATACGTAAATAAACTTGATCAAACGATATTGGAATCATTTCGATGGCGGAAACGTATTAAAAAGGGAAAATAAATTAATTAAATCAGAAATTATACGTAAATAAACTTGGTCAAACGATATTGGAATCACTCCGATGGCGTAAACGTATTAAAAAGGGAAAATAAATTAATTAAATCAGAAATTATACGTAAATAAACTTGGTCAAACGATATTGGAATCACTTCGCTGGCGTAAACGTATTAAAAAGGGCAAATTAATGAATTAAATCAGAAATTATACATAAGTTGTATACAAAAGCTGCATAAAAATCCATAATTGTGTAAAAGAAGTATTTAATAACAATTTACTTGTTCTCCACAAGATGTTTGTGAAGACAACTATAATAATCTCGCTTAACTAAATCTGATTGGAAGAAACGTATAATTTGAGGATTAAACGTGTCTCGTTAACCGCTTGTGTTCAGAAAACTTTTTATGGTTATTATCCAAAGGAAGGATCAACTTATTTAGAATAAACGTTAGAATGGTAGCTAACTACGGCACGATTAACATTAGAATATGAATGCGTGACGGAAATACAGACTGGAGCGACAGCATTAATGACGAAAAGGGGCAACAAAGTACAGCGTATATGATTATCCAGTTAAAGGTGTAGTTTTCGCATGGGAGTTTATCTCCATATTCGTGCAGTGCTATTAAAGTTGGTTTCAAAAACTTCGTGACAAGAATCGGTAAAGATGAAGCGAAAGCACTAATGAGCGAAAAAAACAACTGAAAGATAAAGAGCATCATTTTCATCATCAGTCCATTGAGTAAAACTGACCAGTAAAGGAGATTTACATACGATCACATATCAAATATCTTCGTCAATGGATACGATACTTGTTGTTAGCCATGTCTTATCGAGGCCAACATTTACAACCTATACGTGTTTCAGAGATAGATGTATTTAGGGAACATTTACAGCCTATACGTGTTTCAGAGATGTATTTCACAACGCCTCAATTTTCGGGGAAATATTCGTCATAAAATGCAAAGTACACGATATTCCTCCATGTCGATCGTTTCAGTAATTGCTAGACATGTCTGATGCGAAACCAGACAAAGAGATGGGAGGGATTTACTCTTATAAGGGGGGTATAGATAAATGGAGGGCAATTAAAGAACTAATAGGGATTATAAACACTGGTAATCATGATAAATGAACTGTTTGCAAAGAAGCTGGGAGTTCGTTTACGATTTTTCGGAGTTCAGTTACATTTAGAGAGAAGAAAAAAAATATCTGTAAGGAATAATGAATCTTCAATTAACAAATGATTGATTGAGATGCGTTTAAAAAAGAAATTTGGAAAGAGAACGATTGTTTGGGAGAAAGAAATTTTCACAAGAAAAGAAAACTCATAAAAACTTAATTAAAAACTTTAATTTTTTTTTACTTGTATTTTATATGTTGAACTATCAGAGGGAAAGAGACTAGGAAGTTCGTTATATACAGTTACGGTCTCGATGCATATGCTGATTTTGTCAACATGTCACAGAAACGTTTACGCGTTGGTAGAATTATTTAGCGGAGAACGAAAAGCAAAAGCTTGTATACAGGAATTAAATAAACATTTAAACTAATATTTAGTATAAGATATTGTTGTTTTAATTTGAATTTGTAAAAGCTGATTAATCCACTGAAAAAAACTCAGCCACGGACAAGTAATTTATAAAATAGTTGAAAATTGGGATCATGCCCCCAGATAAAAGAACATACATTAAAACCTCGTTTATATGGACAAACTGGGATCATAGGCAATCCGGATAATCCGGGTAATATGGATAATAAGCTAAACAAAATCCTTAACTACGCAGACTTACCGTTTATTACGATAAAAATCTATGTTTTGTAACAAAATTATATAGTTTTGTTGACAAGATATTAAATAATATAAAAATAACTTTTCACGTCATTAAGCATTTTATTACCATTATGTATGGTACAATCTATGCAGGAACCGTACATTGAATCAAAATACATAAATAGCGAATATTTGGCGTACTTGTAGTTACGATCTTGATATAATAGTTAAAAATTATTATCTAATGTGAACATTAAATAAAAATAATGTCTACAAATCTGATCCGGATTATCCAGAGATCCGGATCAACGAGGTTTTACTATATAACAGGATCAATGATGGAATCCGGTAATCTTCGGTAATTGGACTGTGTTATGCCACTGGTAACCAACCCCCACACTACACAGAAACTTAGAAAATTGAGTTTTAATAAAAGCATCAGATTAATAATTACAGTTGCTGATAGTTGCTTCTCCAAAAGGAATACTATTTATCCTAGAAAAATAATATCCCCCCCCCCCAAATAGCTAAACACGATGCGTATCCTACCAGCTATTCAACACAACTTTTTAACTTTTGTGGATTTGTGCCTTGTTGCACAACAATGCCTAATAATTGTAGTTCATCAGTGGATACTTAGAGGATACAGCAAAAAATGTTTTAATTAAATAAACTGATTCATTATATATAGTTTTTGAAAAAAATACCTCTCAAAATCTTGTGATCAATTTTCAGTTTATCAGAATGCCATATATTGCTACTTACAACATAATATTACAACACAGTAAATAGGAGTATCTTATGAAACCTTGAACCTATCATCTTTTCCTTCTTAATTCATATTGTAACTGTCATTAATGTAATTACTGGTGTAAAGCAAAAGTAATCAAGAAAATCTCGGGATAAAGTTTAGAACATGTTTAATTACTCTAGAAATCACAGTTACAAGGGACAGATTACATTACACAGTACAAAACAATTGTAAAACATTCAGAGAAAAACAAGAACGTTAACCTAACATAGTTCAAAATTGGGCATCAGACTGGAAGGCCTCCACTCTCCACAAAATCCAAACTCTCTCTGCTTAAACAAATGACAGTACGATGGAAGTTTGCATGCAAAGTCTATCCGTATGGTGGCGACATCTATATTTGAGGCTTGGAAGTATTATAGCGTGCGTTATACCATCAATATTCAAGTAATCTATAGATCAATAACTTACTATTTTTTTACTATTTCAATGAAAAAAACTAATTTATTATAAAAGCGTAAAATAAATAATCATTGAAAATAGTAAATTTTACCTTTAACTCAAGAGGGAAGAGGAACAAACATTATTACACGGAAAACGAATCCAGAGATTTCAAAGTCAAAATAATTCAAATAACGATAAAAAAAATTCATAAATATTATATTTGGCTTATTTTGTTTATAAAAAGTTATGCTTAGGAATAATCAGGATGTAATTGCGATAAATATAAAATTACAAAAAACATTAGATAAAATAAATAAATGCATGGACATGTAAAACAACAATTCTGCATTGAACCCACACCCTCAATCGAAGAATAAATCAGTATATTCCACATGCGAACATTTAAAGCACGTCTAAATGGTGTGGAAGAAATCTCTTTGTAATTCAAAGCGTTCTTTTCATCTCCTAAATCCTTTTAAAGCCAGATCTTTTTATACTCGCATAAGATATCAAAGTTCCAAGCAGTTCAGTTGAAGATGTACAAGAATAAAATTTACTAGCCTTTGCACGAAAACCAGAAGTTTGAGAATCGTTTGGCGAGCATCCAATTTTAAATGACACAAAAATCTAGTTTGCTGGCATCGATGATAGGGTGGCCAAGTTTTTAACTCTCTCACACAAAGGCGGGTTCAGTGATGTATTTGGCTGATCAACGTTTTTTTCCTTCCGTCGTCATAGATAAAAATATTTTATTTATTAAAAGATCGTGTATTCTGTTTCAGTACAACGGCAACGAGTTTCATAACAATTTTAGACTAAATAAAATTCATGAGAGAGCTTCAAAGATCAAGAGAAAGTTAAGCTTCAAGTAATGTAGAAAATTCTTTACAACAATAAAAAACAGTATGCCGGTATAGTGTTTTTTTATTATTACTAAAGCAACCCTAGTTTGTTGCCAGTCAATCGAGTTGCTAACCTTTAAATACGTAATATACAGGGTGGTCCAAAATTATTGAGCGCATTTCATGCTTGAAAAAAAAAAATAATAATAATAATAATGAAGTACGTACATGTTTATTGTTTCCTTGGAAGGAAAAATTTAAAACAGTTTTGCACAACACAATTTTAAACATTAAATAACTTCCACATAAGCCGGTAGATTGCGTAACAACATTTCGCAAGAAAAATTTACTAATTCCGTCAGTCTGCAAATGGCTACAGTACAGCATAAAACAATGTGTGTTTTGTGGGTCCATGAAAACAAATCCGTTGTAACTGTTCAGAGACATTTTCGTTTAGAATACTCAAATCGTCGTCCTCAAAGTAAAGACTCTATTAAACGTTGGTACCAAAAATGTAATGACTCGGGAAATGTGGAACACAGGAAAGGCGTTGGTAGACCATAAACAGAACACATTTCCCGTATCCTTAAATTGTTGGTACCAACGTTTAATAGAGTCCTCACTTGGAGGACGACGATTTGAATATTCTAAACGAAAACGTCTCTGAACAGTTACAACGGATTTGCTTTCATGGAACCACAAAACGCACATTGCTTTTTCCTGTACGGTAGCCATTTGCAGACTGACGCAATTAGCAAATTTTTCTTGCGAAATGTTGTCGCACCATCTACCGGCTTATGTGGAAGTTATTTAATGTTTAAAATTTTGTTGTGCAAAACTGTTTAAAATTGTCTCTACATGGAAACAATATACATGTACGTACTTCATTTTGTTCTTTTTTTTTTTTTCAAACATGAAATGCGCTCAATAATTTTGGACCACATTGTATAGTTTTTACACTAATGTTTTTACGTATCACTTAGACATTACACGGCAGAAAGTTCAAGTAATTCTCTATAGACACCCTGTCCTCTATTTCAGACGCAGGTGAAAAGTTTCTTACATTAAACATAGCATGGTGTCGTTATTTCCCAGTCGATTAACTAATAACAAATGTTGAAGATTGAGGTACAAATTCTTCCGCGTACTTGAACTATGATAAAACCTCAAAGTGCTTTGTTCGGACATACAAGGTGTCCCAAAAAACCTTGACATATTTTAAAAAGTTATACAATAAAAAGTATACAAGGTAGAAACTGGAAATTTACAGATATGTTACTGTATATTGTTCCGTTTTCCTGTGTCCTGTATCATTAAATAAAATCTCTTCAGAAAGTACATACAAAATAAAATTTATTATTCTGTAAATTCTTCAGGCGCATACACGAATTCAAACAGAAAACACGTAACAACTGTCTTCTATTCAGCAGAAAACTCAAGAAGTCAGGATAACAGAGTCTTCAATACAATATACGCCTAACGCACTTTCAATACGTTCAATTCTCAGCAGAAAAGAACACCGAGTTCCAATGTCAATGTCAGGTATATTTACAGACTTCCAAAGCACCCCTATCGGTCGGCCAGCTTGTAGAAATCTCCAGAACTTTTTAGAAAGGTCTACAAGGTTAGCGACCATTTGGCGCCATATCGCCAAATTTGGCGACCAAAATAAGTCACCAAATCCATCGCCAATTTGGCGATAACTCTCATATTTCGCAAGATTACCATAGACTCGAAAAATTCGTAACAATATAGAGTCTTTTTCTGTGTTAAAAAAGTTCAACACACGGTACTAGTTGTTCCGTGAGAGCGAAAGTTGTAAAATGGCTACTCCATCAGAGAAAGCAATACGTGTTGGCTGGTATTTCGAAACCGAATCAGTTACGCAAGTGCAACGATACTTTTGCACGAAATTTAGAAAAGGTCCTCCAAGTCGTAACAGTATCTTGGCTTGGCATAAAAAGTTTCTGGAAACGAGAAGAGTCCTTGATAGTCGCCAAAAATGTGGGAGACCGAGCACGTCCGAAGACGACATCGGAAGAATTGCGGATTAACGGCAGATCGCATGATTGGACAATTCTTCCATGAACAAACGGTAACAAAAGAAATTTACGTAGACATGATTCAGATTTTTACTGTCCCACAAATTTCCTATTTACGTCCCCAAAATCATTTGGCAAAAATACGGTGCACCGCCTCATTGGGGCAGATACTTTTTAAATGAGGAATTTTCAAACAGTTGGATTGGACGAGACGGTCCCATCCAATCGCGTCCTGGATCTCCAGACATTATACCTCTCAACTTTTTTCTTTGGGGATTTGTCAAAAACAAAGTTTAATCAACAAAAGTGTTGAAGAAATCAAAAGACACATGATTGCTGCAATTTCATGTGTTACGGAACGCAAAAGGTCCGAGTTTGATTATCGACTAGACGTTCTCTGTGCCACAAAAAGTGCACACATTGAAATTCATTGACTATACTGTAAAAAAAAACTCCTAATATATAAGGTAACAAACATGTGAATTTCTAGATCCTACCTTTTGTACTTCTTTTTGTATAAATTTATAAAATGCGTCAGGGTTTTTCGGGACACCCTGTATATTATCGTCTCCCTCCCCAGCAACTAACTACATACAAGCCAATTTTTCATGTTTCGCACTTAAATATAACTCATCAAATGTTCCTGATTAAATGACCGATCTGTTGCTGATAGATCGCAGGTAGTGTGCAAGTAGCTGGGGACAGGAATTTAAAACCGCAGAGCACGAGTTATGTAATACTACGACATACGTAATGAGCTAAGTAAATTACAACGCACTCTCTCTCTCTGAAAGTCTTCCACATAAGACCTCCTCGCCACCAGTAAGCAGATTTGTACTAATGGACATTACCGCATTTAACCCTCTAACGGTACAGTGGTTTGAGAGAAAATAGAAGATACGGCCGGGTCGGATCGGACCCGATGTCTTTTTTGATGAGGTTTTTGGTAGAAATATGTACACAATAAGTATTTTTGTTGTATAATAACATTTATTGATAATATTTTACATGAAATAAAAACCTTTATGGAGAAAAAATGACCAACAAATTGTAATTTGCTAAACAAAGAAAATCTCTCTGGCATTTACATAGAATGTTGTACATATTAGGTCTAATATGTAATTTAGTCTTGTACGTAGTTTTAGAAGTTACTGAACCAAATTTCCGAGCACAAAAATGTAAAAAATAATATATACTGACATTTTTGGCCTTCAAAATCGAAAAAAAAATTAAATTAAAAATAATAATTACAAGGTAAAAAGAACTTTTTATATACCATGTTTTTAAATTTTCTGTTGAATCATATAAACTTGACAATTCTATGCATTAATAAATTCTTTTTTAAAATTTTTTTTATGGATTATCCCATCCACTTGAAAGGAAATGAAGTTAATTGGAAGTTAACTTGCGTTTAACTTTTCGTTCCCGTCCCGGCCGATAGATAGCTGCACCAATCTACAAAACAAAAATTAACTGAAAAAGAATCCAATGCTGCTTAAAGATGGCTAAAAGTATTAAAATAATGCATTGTCATCGTGTTCTGAGCTATTCTAAAAGTTTCAAATGTCAAGCTAGTCGGGAAGTTAGTTAAAAGTCGATTGCAAGATTTGTACCGGACAAACAAACACACACACACAAACAAACAAACAAAAAAGCGAGTTAATAAAAACATAGTAATAAATAACTAGTGATCATGAATAACGTGTTTCGACAAAAGACACTCATATTTACTGCAAACGCTCTAAAACCTATTGCAAGACTGCCTGGTAGGGTTCCTTCTCAACTCGATCTCTTGCAATGAGACGGGGGAGTACGGGAGGGGGAAAACACACCCCTGGGTTGGATCCGACCCCCACCGTACCGTTAGAGCGTTAGACGGTTAAATAGAACGGTTGTTTACACGGAAGTCTCCTCTGATACCTTAACCAGAGCGGTACTGGTGTTCTCTTTATTCACCAAAATGGCGGAAAAACTTTGCACAAAATTCCCACTGGTTCAATTGCATCAAATTTCACTAATGAATTAATTGCAAGTAAGGAAGCACTTTTTATTTATTTGTACAATCCTGCCGTTTGCTCAACTGAAAGGCTCGTTATCTTTTCCGACTCAAGATCAGCCTTGGAAGCTATAAGAAACCTCCTTTACCCACAACATTAGTGATCTTCTTTGTTTGAAAATTAGACAATTCCGTTTTTAAGCACATTTTTCTTGGGTACAAAGCGCATTTTTCTTCAGTCTCAGCGTCAGTTCCTTTTTACCACCTCACAAATTCCAATTTTTATTTTATCTTGAAAGAAAAAAAAAACAGCTGGCAATCCAATAACAAGGAAGTTCGTTAGAAAATGCTTGCAATCTGAGCACATTAAATTTTACTTTTTCAATAAAGAAAATAATATAAAAGGAAAAAAAACGACGCGCGTTTCGGCAAAAATCGTCTGCATTAATTCCCAAATGTATAAACAGTACCACTACTTGTACATCACGACTGAAGCAATACTCCTCAAAGCTTTGCTTCTGTACTCGTTGGCGAGTATCCAAAAGCTGTAATGGCTGCTTACAATACGCTATAAAATTCTACACACAGCGAAATGTTTTCAGAGTTGGACGACGGTTCAAAAGCAGGAAATCAATTTATAAAAAAATTTAAACATTTGAACAACAAAAAGAAATATTTCAATACATTGAATAATAGTTTCTCACTAATTTCTCAAAAAAATATTTCCACAATCTTTCCTTTGAGAAATTTTTAATGTTTCAAATAAATGTATCATCATAGCTAAAAATATATCGGAAGGACAAAAAAAAAAATTAGTAAAAAAGTAAAAAAATATAAAGAATATTACTTTCATTTTTTTGGAACACCGTATACCAGGGGTGTCAAACTCAAAGGCTACCTTGGGCCAAACAAACAAGGTTTAACTATAGGTGGGCCGCAAAAAAAATCAATATTAATAGAAACGTAGGTATATTTACCTAATTACAGTATATTCAACATAAATATATGCATTTCGTTTAATAATAGCAAAAAAGAGTATCATTAAAAACATTTAGCGAATTCTTTCTATCTTATTATAATTCTGCGTCGGTTATTTTATTATATATTATTGTGTGCCAATATATTGGCTGGGCCGCAAAAATGTTCGTCGCGGGCCACATGCGTCCCGCGGGTCGCGGGTTTGACACCCCTGCCGTATACCTACCTATCTATCACTTAAATCGTTACTATGTCGCACAGGTCAAATTCTAGTAATAAACATCTCTCAACTCATCTTATTTTGCTTACATACGTAAACGTGAAGGTGTAGCTTTCAATTAATTTAAATACTAATACTGACGATAAAAAATGGTGAAATACAACTGAAAATTAATAATATGTTAAAAGCTGAATGGTGTGACGATGAAAATTGACAAAAGTAGAATCCAGAGAATAAACATAGAAATTATAAACAGTTTGTAATTCTTTGTGAATATATTTTATACACACTGCGAAAGTCTAAAATATTAGCCAAGAAAATGAATGAAAATCTTAAAAGCTAGCTCGTTTTGAAGCAAACTGCGAAAAAGGATCAATGCAGTAAAATTTTGGTTTCGAACCGTTAGGAGCAATGGACCCATTGAGATTTTATTTATTTTTTTTTTCCTTTTTTCCACCTCCAGGCATTCCTTATTGAATATTGGTCTTAGGTTCTGTAACATATTTCAGCTAAAATACGTTGCTTACGTCTCTGAAGTTTCCCATAATTTGCTCAAATCACGCTAACTCCTCCTACCGCAATGTGTCCATTGATACTGTTATAAATAGCTATAAAATTTTCTATACATTTGTATATATTATTTGTTTTCCTCAAGTTACGTTTACTTTGTGTTAAATTCCATTTATTTACTATCAATGAGCTCTAAATTAGAGCTCATTGATAATATCTTCCGAAAATATGTGACGCTTTGGCGATATTTTCGGAAATTTTGGCGAGATCAGAGACACATTTGGACACTTTTGGGTATATGGAGAATCAGATTTCACTTGGGTGGCGTAGTTATAGAGTTCTAAAATTTACATTTTTTTTAAAAGAACAATGGAGAATGTCGTCAAAGGTATATAAACATGCCGAACTCGGCGTATAAAATTTTCGATTCATTCGTTCCTTTGTTGAAGCTCGGCTGCTCTGTGTGAATTGTAAGCCTGTTATTGTACCCGTAAGTATAGTTTCAAATCTGAAGTCTTTTGCAAAACTTTGCTGTAGTCATAAGTGACTGTAATGTTTGTGATCATTTTAAGACTATAAAGGATATAAAATTGTGACGCTGTTATCTGGAGTAGTCATTCATACAAATATCTTCGAACAAAAAGTAACAATATTTTGTTTTAACAAAGCAACGTTTACGTGATACAGCTAAATTTTATTTTGAAAAGCAGTTACAATATATAACTGGCAACTAGACATCGAAACTACAATTTAAAAAAACAATAAACTATCACGTTGTAATATTTCGTACGTAAAATTGAATTCTACAAGACGTTTATATAAATAAAATAAATCCATGTCCTATTCATGAAAATCTACGGAGAATACCGACTACAGAAATAAACTGACGAAAAGGAATTAAAACATGAAATTTTATTTGCTTTCAAACCGTCTAAGAATAACGCTCCGTTTCAAGATGGAAACAATTTGATCAGTCAAATGAACGTTTATAGGGAAAAACAAAACATTCTAAATTTCGATCTCCCGGCGGGTGGGCGGCAAATGTCAGTCAAATCTCTAACGGGAATTGAATTTAAAATATACAGAGAAACAAATAAAATGAGAAACAGAAAGAAAAACAACAGAGAAGAATAAATATTGAAATAAAAGTAAATTCCCTCTCTAAGCAGGTGTTCATTTATCTCTGATTTAGTTACACCACATGTTCATCGAGAAGAAATACGGTTAACGTCATAATGGAAGACAAATTCAATCTGGGGAGCATTTCGATCCTTACAACAAGAAAATAACAAAATTAAATTCAGGAAAGAACTACTAAGTAGATGCATTGATTTCTTTCAGGAAAAGTAAACTTGGGGTTTACCAAATCATGCTTCATCAATCAAAGCAGCGAGTTTTTGAATCAGAGAATTAAATTCTTTGAGTTAGGACTTACAGTCAGATATACAGTGGCTCCCAAAAGTGTTCGTACACTTACGATTTTCAATGAAGTAGGGGTCTATCCATTAATTAAAATGAATATTTCAGAATGGGTATTTAATAATAAGATCTATAATCTATTCTTAACAAAACTACATGAAATATTTTAAAAAAATAGTAAAACTTTATTTTTAAGAAACCAGTAATCCAAAAGTAACAAAAACTTTATCTCACAAAAGTCATTGTACACTTGAAAAAAATCTCTACATATTAGTAAATATTCTAATTTTTCGTTAAATTAATATTTAGTAGGATATCCTTTAGCATCCACAACAGCTTTTAAACGTCTGGTAATAGATTGCATTAGTTCTTTTGTAATTTCTGCATCAATGTACATCCATTCTTCCACCATAATTCAGAAAAAGGATGCTATGCGTTTTAGATATCTTTGCGTTTAACAACAAACGTTTTAGCCTTCGTTTTTGCACGAGTTGAGATGTAACATGCTGAATGCACACATAAGCCTTATAAAAAAGTTATCTTTTAAAATCAAAAGTATATTTAAAAAATAAATAGCATAAAATGAAATCCAAGCAAACGCAAACGCTTTAAAAATATGCATTTTTTAAATTTTATTTTCCTTTAAATGGGTTAATTGCAGTAATAGAAAGCATCAATTAACCTGTGATCTTTGTGAGACAGCGCAGACTCAATCTAATACGACAGTGATTAGTTGCATGGTTGAAACTGAAACAGAAATATCTACTTCACCACGAGAGGGAAAATTTTCCACACCAGCACAGACATTTTAAAAGTAAAACGGTATTTCACACACACTCTTGTTTAATTTCAGCACTAAAGCATGTAACAGACGATTAACGCTTCGTTTCTAGAAGTGAGACTCACGGCAGCTCCGCGAACTTCAGAACGATTCAATTTTTCCACGTGGAATAACACAAACCAGTTACAGTCCACTAATGAGGAAAAATCTTCAAAACATTCTGTCCATTAAGTTTCTGCACCGGCTGTCCTGAACTATTACCTGTCTCTTGCTAGTGTGTAACTTTATTTTATAGGGCGATTAACTGGATGGATTTAACCTCTAAAAGTGTAATAGAAAAGGTTCAGATAACGTAGATCAGCAGAAGCGTTTGCTTCCATCTTATCACTCGAAATGTTCACCATTGTTTGTGGTTATTTAACCCTCCACTGACATTTTGCGATTGAATAATGTCAAAAAGATTAATACAACGTTCTAGTAATTTTTCGATAATTCATCTTAATATCCAACATTCCTGCGTCTCAATATCATTTAGTGATGTTGTAAAGTATTTTCTTATTTCCCCATTCATTTTAAATATATATACAGTGGCTCCCAAAAGTGTTCATACACTTACGAATTTCAATGAAATAGAGGTCTATCCATTAATTAAAATGAATATTTCAGAATGGGTATTTAATAATAAGATCTATAATCTATTCTTAACAAAACTACATGAAATATTTTGAAAACATAGTAAAACTTTATTTTTAAGAAACCAGTAATCAAAAAGTAACAAAAATTTTATCTCACAAAAGTCATCGTACACTGAAATATTTTCGGATAAGTTCATAATTAAAATTATTGTCTGGCGCTTTATTTTTATTTTTGAATTGTGGTGGCATTTAAAATATCGTTTGCCTTTAATTTTTGCTTGCCTACTCCGTAATATTCTATTTATTATTTAAAAATGGCTCGTAGTCGCAAAGAAACAACAAACACCATTCGAAAATTGATTATTTTTCATCAAAGTAGTGGTAAATCAGTTCGGAATGTTGCTAAATTACTTAATTTATCCCATTCTACTGTGCAGTATGTGAAAAAACGCTTTAAAGAAGAAAATTGGATCGAAAACAAGGTAAGAAAAGGCCGCCCGGCAAAGTTAACAAAACGTAATCAGAGATTTATAATTAGAAAATTTGTGAAAAATTCACGTTTGAGTGCTGTAAAAGTTTCTGCTTCATTCAAGGAAACATTTTCTACTTCAATTTCACCTGAAATTTTTGACGAGTTCTCAGAACAGCTGGATTACATGGGCGTTCTGCCCATAGAAAATTTTTTGTGAGAAAAACAGAAAGTTTAGGCTTCCCTTCGCACTATCAATGATAAATAAGCCCCAAACCTATTGGAATAATGTATTATTTGCCGATGAACATTTTTGGTGCTGATGGGCGTATAATTGTATGGAGAAGAAAAAAAATGAGGAACTTAATCCCAAGAACTTAGTAGGAACAGTTAAGCATGCTGGTGGAGGTATCCTTGTGTGCGGGTGCATGTCAGCATCAAGACTAGGAAATTTGGTATTTATTGATGGCATAATGAATCATGCTGTTTTTATAAATATTTTAAGAGACAATTTAAAATTATCAGCTCAAAATTTGGGTATTGGAAACAACTTTGTTTGTTATCAAGATAACGATCCTAAGCACACGGCTCTCAACGTTCGCATCTGGTGTCTCTATAATTGTCCACAAGTTTTGAAAACACCACCTCAATCGCCAGATTTAAACCCAATAGAACATATTTGGAGAGAACTGGAGGTTCGAGTACGAAAACATGACATTCACACGAAAAGCGAACTAAAAACAATTATGATGGAAGAATGGATGAACATTGATGCAAAAATTACAAAAGAACTAAAGCAATCTATTCCCAGACGTTTAAAAGCTGTTATGGATGCTAAAGGATATCCTACTAAATATTAATTTAACGAAAAATTAGAATATTTACAAATATGTAGAGATTTTTTACAAGTGTACGATGACTTTTGTGAGATAAAGTTTTTGTTACTTTTGGATTATTGGTTTCTTAAAAATAAAGTTTTACTATGTTTTCAAAATATTTCATGTAGTTTTGTTAAGAATAGATTATAGATCTTATTATTAAATACCCATTCTGAAATATTCATTTTAATCAATGGATAGACCCCTATTTCATTGAAAATCTTAAGTGTACGAATACTTTTGGGAGCCACTGTATGTATATATATATATATATATATATATATATATATATATATATATATATATACAGAGGCTGTTCACACATTTTTTTGACGATGTATATTGTATTCACAAAATTAAATTACATAAAATTCTTGTGTTTTAAACGTTCTATTTGGCATCCCTTATTCTGAACTATCTTTCGACACCGCAATTTCCAGGATAATAATGCCTTTTGAAGTGTCAGAAGCGGTATTCTATCCTATTCCTCCTGAACAGCTTTCCAGTGTCCTGTAAGGGTTTTGGGACGACGTTTGGATAATGCAGATTTTAAGAGTCCGAAAGCACAAAAATCTATAGGTGATACATCGGGAGATTTAGTAGGGATATCAGTGAAGGGTATGGCCTTGATACCAGTTTTTTGTTCCATTTCTTTTAGGAAATTTACAGTGGATTTTGATGTGTGACTGCTAGCTTTGTCCTGATGGAGTCTCACAGATTGATGGCACTGTGGGTAAAGCGATGGTATTTCATTCAGAAAAATTGGCGATAAAATATGTTCCTGATAGTATTTGGAGTTAATATTGACATTTTTTTCCACTCTCTTTATTTTAACTTGCCATTATAAGAAAAACCAGCAACAATCATGAATCCCTTAGAAAAAATTTCTTTCGATTCTTTGAACCATGTACTTAAATTTTTTTCTCCCCTTTTATGATAATAAATGGCTCTTTTTTTTTTGTTGCAATCATTTAAATACACCCATGATTCATCTATTGTGACAATTGTTTTCCATTTTTCTTTGGATAAGTGTTTCTCATATAGAATTCTGCAGCGTGTCCTGCGTTCAGCGATATGATTTGGAAGAAGACGATGCACATTGCGTTTTTTAGCTTTCTTAAGATTTAAATCAACGTTTATAATTTTGTTTACAGTGGACACCGAGCATTTTAATGATTTTGCAACTGTCCTTTGACTAGGGGGATTTTCTTTTAACATTAAACAACGTACCTTTGCAATAGTCGAAGATGTCCGTTTTTTCCTTGCACACTTGTTTGGAATTTTTGTCCCACTTGAGGCTCCAATTTGACGTTTTTTTCCCTTTCTTGTTGACGATATTACCTATCGACGCTTTATATATCACAAAACCATGACTCTCACATCGTTTTTGGATAACGGAGTATACATATTTCTCTTCGGAAAGAGCATAAATGTAGCCTTCGAACCACTGCTTTGTTAAAAACGCCATTTTGAATAAAAACAAAACTTTCAAGTCGCACACTATAATTTTGACTTTTAAAAACATAGTACAATTGCAATTATTTCTTTTGCAGCAAACGATTTTTTTATTACCACTTACCAAAATCGTCTAAAAAATGTGCGAACAGCCTCTGTATATATATATATATACATATATATATATAAAGAAAAATATATATATATACACACACACACATATAGGGAGACTTCTTTAGCCGGCCACTTTTTTCGGAACCATGACTAGCCGCCATACATAGTGCTCTCTCTCTCTCTCTCTCTCTCTCTCTCTCTCTCTCTCAAGTTTCCACAAATACAGAATTGAAAATTAGATTAACTGCGCTTTTTTAGACATTAGAAGAATATATAATTTTTCGCCTGTTTATTACAATGTAACGGTTACCTCTGCACTCTACACAAATTTGCATTATTCGCACAAACCTTTATGCTCCATATATTACCACAAATTTACCCCCCTGTTTCTCAATTATTGAGAATTCATTAAGAAACTCCAGTCAATCAATTTTGCATATATTAGCTGGAAAAAGTCGACTGGATGAGAAAACTCAATTAAAAATCTTCGACTTTTAACCGATAGTTTTATATTTTCTTGTTGCGAATTATTCGACTGGTATTATTTTGTTGTTTTCTTCTTCTAATGTTATTTAAAATTTAATTTTTAAAAAAAAGTTTAAATTGATAATAAGTGAGTAATTGGTTTCTAAATATTTAATTTAATTTGGTTTCGGAAAATTTAATTTAGTAGACACCATTTCTTTTAGTTTATTGTTCTTTTATTTTCTTCTAATTCTAAGCCGGTGAAATGTACAATTTTTTTATATACCCTACATACACGTATAAACTTGTGTACACGCAGGTATGAGTGGTGTAGAATCAAAATTAGCAATATTCCTCAGACCTTCTTTGTCTGTCTGAAAAGAGCAAACAACTAAAGTATTTTTCGGACCATAGGACGTACCTTTTTACATAAAAAAAAGACTTAAAATTGGCGTACGTTTTATGGTCTGAAGGTAACATTAAACTAAAATGAATATTTTAAGATATGTATTATATATATGGAGAAGTTAGAGGATATCAATATTGCCACACAACAACTAATTATAAGAGAAAAAGATTTTGAAAGAGCGCTCACCTAGTCAGACGCCATCTCAGCTATTCAAAATATGATTGCTTTTAAAACCCCTGACTAAGCAGGATTGAAAGTTGTAGAAAAAATTATTTGGGGACAGTGGACTTTCAAAATTGAGAAATTTGTCCAAAAATTCGATTTTCTTAAATTTTATTGAATTGTGAAACTACGGACGAGTAGGAATGTGTTGCAAAAATAATTTTTAATTTCTGTGATTACTTTCCTAGTTAAAGACATTTGTATTTAATTTAGATATTATGTGGTTACTAATAGCAATAACGTTAAATGTGTTTTTCTTAAAATAAAAATTTTCATGCCATACGAATATTCAAACTGCTCCAGGCGCATTTCTAATTATCGTATTGCTTTGAAATTTAAGTTTTATATACTTAACTGTATGTCAAATAAATATTATTGAAAATAATTATGCTTCGTAGCTCAGAATTTCTAAATTTTGTACTTGAAAATATGATTTAGAGGTATTTTGTCTAATAAAAAGGGTGTTTTCACTGTTATTTTTTTCTCTTTATATTTTTAATGAATGCTTAAAATAAGCAATAAGTTTCATTGTTAGCTCTATAAGGTATCCTGTAAAAAAATTACCATATTATATGCAAAAGAAATGCGCATGGAACATTTTTAATTAGGCCAATTTTTGATATAATTCATAATTCATAAATTATTAATATTTCATCTTTAAATTTTAACTACTTTTACATATCTATGGTACTAATCACATATTCAAATTTCAAGCAAATCCATTCAAAACAAAAAAAGTTAGGTTTGAAGGTCCACTGGCCCCTTAAGCACCTTAAGGAAATGGCCAAAGAAGTGGAATTGCAGTGGATCCCAGTCCTCTGTGGTAATGAAATGGATGACCAACTAGTCAAAAAAGGGACTCAGATAACACAAACATCGGTTACGGAAATCCCCTTCATTCCAGCATCAAGAATTATAAAGAGAAAAATGAATTCTCAGTATGAAAAGAGAAAATTAAGCGATATACAAAATAAGGAATGGAAAGAAGCAATATTGCATATCCCCTCAGCACCAAGTGTTGCAGCTTTTAGACTTGCCACGGGGACACGACTGTTTGCCTTAATACCTTTTCAGGTTAGGTATTCTCGAAAGCCCAAACTGTACTCTTAGTGGTAAGAAAGTGCCTATGGATGCACAGCATTTGCCACTGTGCTGCGCATTATCAAGTAACTGTCTTTATGGCAGATATTGGGAGGCCAGGTAGCTGATGAGGACGAATGGATATCAGCCCAATTAGACTGTTGTTTCTGCTCCAAGATTTCTATATGCCATTTTGTTTTGTGTTTTGCTTCTTATGTTTGTTTATTGTATTTTAGTGGCATATAATAGAATACAGATGTATGTCTAAGTGCTATTGCTTTAATAAAAAGAATATTATATATAATTATTATATATATTATTTATTACATATATATATATATATATTATCTTTATTAAGTAAGAAATTGAAAATATCTTTATATGCCTAACAAAATACAAAATATTCTTTTCTAAAAATTCTCCCATAAATCTATGGTCTTATCGTCCGAAAAATACGGTATATCTTATGCATTTTTGAAGATATAAATTTGACATTACCTTTAGAAAAATTTCTATATTTTTTTTATTTAGCAGGCCATTTTCCATTTTTTTTTAAAAACTGACTAAAATACTATAAGAAAGTATCCTTAAATCTTATTTTGAAAAAAAAAATGGACATTGCTAGTTTCGATCCTAAACAATTTATATATAAAATGGCATACATCAAACATTTCCAAATTCCCACGGTTTACTTGAAACTACCGACTAAATCTTAACATATCTTGTTCCAATTTAAAATTTAAATCGGAAAGGTAAACTCAAAGACATATACGTACGTATAAACTCTGACAAGAAATTTCAAAAACTTTCCCCGTAGAATCGTACGCAGCAGTAAATTAGCTGTCCAGATGCATAAAGCGGTCGCGATATGCTAAGAAGGGAGAGAGAAGAACAGCTGCTAAGAACCGTTTCGACAGACGCATTTAATTGACTTTGTCGGAATCTTGTCAGATGTTTTGCGATTCGACACGCCAGAGATGGCACTGGATTTCCAAACTCATGCATTCTTCACCTGATGCCAAGAGAGATGACAGTCAAAAACTGTTCTATTGTCTGTACAGTGAAGGTCGCGGACAAGGCAGGTGAAATAAATGATTCCTTCCATGGAGTTGTGATTTTAGAGCAGGAGAGGGGTACGGAATCGGGGGTGCTGCGATCAGACGATTGTCAAAATTGTGGTTGCTCAGAAGATGGCCGTTTGTTTACGTTGACTTATGACCGCCGATTATTGACTTATGCATTGACTTACGCTACCCTACGATAATGGAACGGAAGCCAGCGGATTCGCATAAAATCCGAGTGCATGTCAGATTTTATGCAAATCCAGTGTTCGTGCGTGACCTGTTAACCCTTAGGCCCGTTGCACAAACGGCGTTTTTAATCCGTGGCGGAAATTTTCCGTCGATGTCGTTCCAACAGTAGACCACAGAAGTCAATTGGAGCTTGTGCAGCTGTCGAATGCCAATGTGCGCGGGCGAATGTTTGTGGTATGGCCTGGGACCATTGCATGTTGTTCCTGGTATATTGAACGCCGACGCCTACATGAACATTTTGGACAATCAGGTTCTTCCTACGCTCTGGCAATTTTATGGAATGGACGAATGTTACTTCTAGGACGACAACGCTCCATGTCATGTTGCAGCCTCTGTCAAGCAGGGGTATCAAGATATGGATGTAAAACGTCTTCCCTGGCCTACACAGAGTCCCGACCTAAACCCCATAGAACATTTGTGGGAGGAGTTAGGGCGATGTTTACGGACCAGGGAACGACGTCCGAAATCTACAGCTGAGCTGGCGACATTCTTGCAGCAGGAATGGACACAAATACCCATAGCTGTGTATCAAAACCTTGCTGAAAGTATGCCAAGAAGGGTTGCTAATGTAATTACAGCACGTAGGATACCATCCCCAAATTAAAGCATGTATTCTTTGCTAAACCTTTGCTAATTGGATAGCTTTCGAATAACTTTCTAAGAGTACGTTCGCCGAAGAGAGCCTCCACCGATATCCAATATCAGATGGCTCTCTATCAACCATTCATGATGCACGCACAGAATATTCACGATCCCTCTGTGTGTGTGTGTGTGTGTGTGTGTGTGTGTGTGTGTGTGTGTGTGACCGGGCGATGGCCGAAAGACTAGGGCGCTGCTATTCGGTTCAGAACCTGTGGGTTCAAGTTCCACTGTTGTCACGGGTATTTTAGCCGCTCGGAATCGGCTTTAAACGGTAGCTCCCGGTCTGCCCTTGCATAGCAAAAACTGACCGTAGCACTCTCAACCAACCAATCACGATCCAATTTGGCGCGATTGCATTGGGAATAGGTTGACCATTCAGTCGTAGAAGTTGGCTACTTCCTTCAAAACCAGCATCTTAATTTGGCGAGAAATCCCACCAGTTGGCGACTGAACGTGGTTGCAACATTCTGAAAAATTACTCCCGAACGAAACGCTGGCGCTTGTCATGAACGGCAAACAAGTGCAATTTTTAAAATTTCACGTACATTCAAAACTATGAACTTCAGTAGTTTGGATCAGTAATTTATGATGTCATTCAGAACGTAAACGAATCAGATGAAGTAAGCAGTAGATTGGCGGCAACTTACATGGGTAGTTGATACCGGGTGATAGAATAAAAAATGTAATTTTTTTCTCTCAATACCCAATACATCAGTCATTATGTATTGGCGGTACCTTAAAAATGTAATTATTTGAGAACAAATGCGAAATATATGAACACAAGAACATTAAAACAAGAACATTGCTTCAAATGTGATACCGAGCCGTGTGTAGGTGGCACCATCTTGAATGAGTGTCGTTCTATGTTCACTTCTGATTGGTCAAGTAGGAGCATCCAATGCAAAGTTTTCGATAGTAAACCGAAAAAAAAAACGCTCTTTAAGTTTTTTTAAGGACAATCCTCTCGCATAACAATATCATTAATAATTATTCCAAAGGGTATATATTTCCTATATGAAGGTGAGTCTATCCTAGGTGAAGTCTACTTCCTATAGTAAATTAATACAGCAGA
The DNA here is from genome assembly GCA_907164885.2 of Dolomedes plantarius. Lineage (NCBI taxonomy): Eukaryota > Metazoa > Arthropoda > Arachnida > Araneae > Dolomedidae > Dolomedes > Dolomedes plantarius. The sequence continues at coordinate 40,563,680 of OU015502.1, read as the reverse complement.
ACACCTTACACTAAAATTAAACGTGAAGTTAACAACGAAAACATAAGGCTACTATACCTTTTTTTTTGGATAAAATATAGTTAATAAAATTAATATTTAATACCTAATATAACTAATAGGATAAAAAACCCAAAAAACTGCAGTAATTGAAAACGCCCCCAGAGAATTATAAATAATTGATAGTCACTTTAACTAGAAATACTTATCGGAGAGGGTGGTGAAGCCATTTTTTAAATTAATATAGTACTAAACGAATATCTTACACTTTTTATTATATAGAGAAGTATGATATTAAATCTCGCTGGAGATAGAGATTGATTGATCAAACATAGTATGGATATTAATTGGGATTCAATCTTATGACGGGAAAAACTCAACTCGCTCTGGGAAAAAAAAAAAAAAAAAACGAACGGAGACATCTTATCGATTCTGCTCACAGGCACAAGAAAAAGTGCTCAATCAAAAAATCAGAGAGGGATATTCAATTAATTACACTTCAACGAATACATCAAAAATAGAAAAATTATTACGACGACTTTGCAGGAATTGGAATTAAAAGTATTTTTAGCGGCCCACGAGGCATCGTTCGATTTTTTAATTGTTTTGAAAAGAAAAAACGAATAGCAAACACTGAAATAACTTTTCTTTATTAAATATTACAACAAAAGTAAATAAATGAAATATATTTCTAATAATTTTTTATTGCTTTGGAATTAAAATTTAAAAGAACAAAGACGAGTTTGTCAAGCGGAAAAGTTTGGATCGATGTGACGTGCAGAATAACGCAGTTCGAATGAAAACCGCAAAAATATCGTTTTCAGTAAGGCACGTAAAAGTAATTTCACATTAACTGAATTTTTTTTCTACTCCATTTAGAGGATGTCTATTACGAGCAAGTCGAGTCGATCGTCAAGAGAAAAAGTTTCGATCGATGTGACGTCAGAATAACGCCGTTCGAGAAACAACAGCAAAAATATCGTTTTCAATAGGGCACGTAAAAGTAATTCATTCCACATTCACTTTTTTTCTACTACATTTAGAGGATGTCTATTATGAGCAAGTCGAGTCGATCGTCAAGAGAAAAGTTTCGATCGATGTGACGTCAGAATAACGCAGTTCGAGAATCAACAGCAAAAACATCGTTTTCAATAGGGCACGTAAAAGTAATTCATTCCACATTAACTTATTTTTTTTCTACTCCATTTAGAGGATGTCTATTATGAGCAAGCCGAGTCTATCGTCAAGAGAAAAAGTTTCGATCGATGTGACGTCAGAATAACGCCGTTCGAGAATCAACAGCAAAAATATCGTTTTCAATAGAGTACGTAAAAGTAATTCCCCATTAACTGAAATTTTTCTACTTCATTAGACGATGTCTATTACGAGCAAGTCGAGTCGATCGTCAAGAGAAAAGGTTTCGATCGATGTGACGCCAGAATAATGCCATTCGAGAATCAACAGCAAAAAATATCTTTTGCAATAAGAAACGTAAAAGTAATATCACATTAAATGAAATCTCTTCACTCCATGAGGGCTATTATGAACAAGTCGTTTTTACTGATTCTACTGATTCTAGTATTACCGACATAAAATTTTTAAATAGATGGCATGAAAATGGTCTCACTGATCGAAGTAATTTTATTCCATTCGCTGGCAATGAGACTCCTTTTAATGCGACTATTACAAGCTGATCGAGAAAAAAAGATTCCAAACACTGTGACGTCAGAGCATTGGCTTCTCCAAGGGTGGGGGGGCAATAAGGGCAATTGCCCCACCAAAAAAAGCTCGGCGTATTTTTTTTCCATAGCCTAAAATTATATAATCGTAGATCTAATACTAAATGAGTTTAAATTTAAAATGAGACGATGATTATTTCTTATATGTATATATATAATACGTATATATATATATATATATATATATATATATATATAATATGTTATTTCATAATATAATATAATATATTATATATATTTATATATATATATATCTATATAACCCTAAAAGCCGACGTTGCCCCCCCCCCCCCAAAAAAAAAAAAAACTCTGGACTGGAGCCGCCCCTGCGTCAAAGTGACGTAGTTCTTGTAAAACTACTAATGGTTTATGTCTTCTAATGGTTTATGGCTACTAATGGCTTATATCTCCGTGAAAGTGACATCACATTAAACGAAGCCATTCGCCTCCATTAGCAGATATAGGAATTCTACCAATGAAATGTAACTGTTAAGAGATGCTTACGAACACCTTGATTTTTTTATAACAGGTTATGTAACAACATTATATAAATAATATCCCATCAGTCAAAATCATTTTACGTCCTTTACCGGGAATGGACGTCTTGAGAATGTCTATTATGAGGCTTTCGAATGAAATAATAACACAGTTTTCCTTCTAAGCTGCAATAAAACTGTTTACGCGAATGACGCGAAAATTATGCCGTGTCGATTGAAATAATCTCACTCGATGTGTTAGTTAAAGAAATAAAGACCAAAGAATCCAATAAAAACAAAACTGTTTTACAAAGTCATTAAACTTACATCATCTAAATTGTTGCCTATAAAAACTGCAGTAGTAGACTGATTAGAGTATAATTTCGATTAGCGTATCAAATATGCTTTTTGTCGAATAAAAATGGGAGTTTTCTTTTTCTTTTTATCTATATGGTTAAAGATAAAATAATTTTTAAAACAAAAAACAAGAGTTACTTTTCTTTTAGGATTACGTTCCTCAATAACGATCCTTCAGAGAGAAAAAAATTGTCCTACGATATAATTGTCCATCGATATAATTTTGGCAGCGCGCCAAACCCAGTAGCAGTAAACAGTTAAACAGAAGAGTACCAAAATGCGTATTTATTTTTTATTTTTTACTTTTAAAAAGGTAAGCAAACCATAAGTAATCTTGCGTTAATAACCCGCGGTAGTTTCGTTAGAGATACTACCTGAAATATTTTTTTCTATCTCCATGGTTAAAGCTAACAAAATTTTCAAATCTATTAAAAGTAAAAAAAAAACAAGAAACATTTTTTCAGAGGTGACAACAACAAAAAGAAAAAAAAAATTAATGAAAAATGTATATTGACGCCTTGATGATCATTGGCTTCAAACGTAACGTCAAAGCGAATTCTATTATTAACAACAAATATCAGACCTATTTTAGAAGTAGGCTAGTTATGAATTAAGGTGAATGGTGTAATTTTCATTGCCTTACGACACAATATGGGGAACTCTGATAATAGAGGGGATTTTTTACGTTCTTAGTGAATTTTAAAATTACCCGCTGATCTACTTGCATAACATATCTGTACTCTACACACTGCTATAAACCTCAAACCTGTGTGTATAGTCCACCTCCCGGGAGAAGAGAGATGGCACTGGTTGAGTGACCTGTTTCTCGGGGATTGCTCTGCATGTCCTCACTACATGCAGTCTACAAAATACTGTTCATTTAATTAACAGTGATTCAGGTAGTTTGTAGAGAATTTCTGAATGAATCCAGTCTTTTGTAAAAAAGCGTATTTTTTCAATTTTTCTGTTTACGTGATTGCAGTTTATATCCCCATCAATTTCTGCATTGTGTACTATATATCTTTTAATTTATCTCAATAAATAATTTATTGATATACTGCTATCTTAATGAGACTATTTTCAATCAACTTTAGGCAGTCCTGCGAGCTTTTTGTTAAAAACTGTCCTCGGCAAAAAAATCAGAATGATTTTAATTAATCTGCGTTCTGGAAACCTGGCCCCGGGGCTCCTAGTGGTTAGCGAGACCGAATACGATACTGAGAGTGCTGAGTTAATATCTCTACAAGCGCGTGTATATATATATATATATATATATATATATATATATATATATATATATATATATAATGCTCTCCTGTCTATGCTGGAAATGACAACGTTAAATTTGTAGGCCAGAAAGTCCATCCACGGGGATTGTAGAGGTGGGAGGTGGGTACGAGATCACCATGTGTCGCCCGTGCGTGCTTGCTCAAAATTGATATAGCGCAGAGCAAAACGCCGGCCGCCGACTTTCGTGGTGCCCAGTAGCCGTGAGTTAAACTGGAACTGCATCTCCAGTGGATGCATCCACCCAGGGGTACTTCTACTTACAAACTATCTCTATATATTATTTCTAAAAGGTGTTTTTTTTTGTTTTATCCCTTTATAATTAACCAAAATCAATAAATGAGGTACCATTTTAAACATTAAGATGTCCGCTTCGCGCGAATTGTTAATTTGGAATTACACATCTTATTGTTTGTTTGAAAATCGAAGTATAAACATTATAAACAATTTTTCTTCCCCTAGATGGTGCACGCGCTAACTTTTTTATTTTACCATTATCAATCCCACTGAACTTTAAAATTTAAAAATCGTTTGCTTTTATTATCATTCTGTAATTTCATTTATGAGTTTCTTTATTGGCAACATCCGCGTAGGTGTACATTATTCTTTTTGCATGGAAAAACCATATATATTATTTGTAGAAGGTGATTTTTGTTACTATCCCCTTTTCTCCCTTCATACTTAAACCAAATTCGTATGAATTCGTATTCTGCACCAAATTCGTATGAATTCGTATTCTAAACAAAATTCGTATGAATTCGTATTCTGTAATTTAAAAATACATAAAAATTACAGAAATGGTACCTCATTTCTATAATTTTTATATTCGTATATGAGGCAATTCTTTACATTCGTATTTTAAACCAAATTCGTATGAATTCGTATTCTGTACTTTAAAAATACATAAAAATTAGAGAAATGGTACCTCATTTCTGTAATTGCCTCATTTAGAAATGAGTAATATTACTAAATGAGGTGCCATTTTAAAGATTAAGCTCTCCACTTTTGACAAATTGTTAATTTATAATGACACATTGTATTGTTTGTTTAAAAATGGAAGTTGAAAATTGACTTTTGGTCCTAGAGTTCTTTCTCTGAATGCGTGGATACGGCACGGTCAAATAGTGTGTGCAAAGATGTTTTGTAACGTAAATATCACATTTCCCACGAGTTTGTGTCAAACTCAACTTTTCATATTGTCTACAAATATGTTTTGACATGTACAACATAACTTATGTCCTCGTGTTTTGTGTTATGCTTCACCTCCAATATTGTGGCCAAATGCGTTTTGTAATTGGTTTTGTATTATCCTTACACACCATTGTTATTTGACAAATAAACAATGGCTACAAACGAACCGGTTCTTCTTTCATCCTACCACAAACCAACAACCTTGTTATAAAATTAATCGTTATTTTATCCGCATGCGAAATTTTCGCACGGGCCAGTTAGCTTTTAAGGAATCTGTTTACCAAGTCCTTTTCAAATGATCAACTGACTTTACGCAATAATAAAATAAATGCAAATTCATAGGTACATAAAAATATAATGTATATATTTTTTTTTTTAGTTCACGTCGAATCAGCATCATTTTCATATCTCTAGCAGTCATTAAGATATAAACTGATTTTTTTTACAGTCACTATAAAAACTTTTTGGAGAAAAACACGCCAAATCACAATGCGCCCACAATATGCCAAAATGTGGCAAGTGCAATGAATGATCGACAGTTGTGAACATGCATCAAGACGAACTAGATTGTATTCGTTTATTCGAACATATTTATTTAAACATCGGTTTGGTATTTAAAAAAATGATCCAAAATGCATAATGCTCGGAAAAATAAAAAAATACATAAAAATTACAGAAATTTCCAACATCATAATTGTGTGGAGGAGTCACGGAGAAAAATTAAATAGAAATATCCTAGCAAAGAAAATTATCTTTTCGAAATGGGAATTAAAAGATTTTAAAAGTTAAAAATTAATGAAAAAACCGGTGATACCACATTAAAAACGAAATATTTAAATTTAACACGATAGTTCGAAAGTATTTCACTCTAATTTCTCTGAGTACCAGCGAAATGAAATGAAGTAATGAAACTTTATTCTATCGTCTGCAGCTCTACCAAAAGAACCAATGAATTTAACTGCACTGTTAAAAAATTCTATCTATTGTTTTCTTCGTTCGAAATTTTAAAACATGGCATTTAACAAAACTTTTAAATGCAACTAGTTAGTTACAGCTTGTAGTATTTGCGTGTATAACAAATACTCCCGAGTCGAAAATTCACGTTGCTATGGAAACAAAATACACAAAAATGGAGCTACGTCTTAAGCAGAAACTACTAGGATATAATCGATTGAAAAAAAAATTTAATCGATAGGTCGATATATTTACATTTTCCAAGAATAGCAAGGAATTGGAGCTGAGATGTGCGTAGCCCACTTCCGGACGGAAATAAAAAAGTTTAAGAGGGAATACAAACAAAGCTCAATGGGCGGAACAAATGAAATCTGTTCTAGACAGTGAAATAAAAAGTATTTTTTCAAAGTTCATTCAGCATGAAAGGAACTAATGGAATAGTAGTCCAGCGGTAGTTACGTATTTTTAAACTAAAACTGTAGTTACAAGGAACGGTGTACTGGACACAGGACGCTGCTATAAGCACAGTAAGGCATAATAATAAAAAAATAAGGTAGCCAGACAAATTTTATTCATTCAATTCGCACTAAGATTTTTTTTAAGTAACTATTTTTGTCTTTTATCCGTGAACTTCAAAAATGCTATTTTCTGACGGAATATCAATCTTAATGACACTCATGCAATATTACACAGTCCCTTCACATTGACCACCGCCAACTTTCACCGTCGGCGCCAAATAACCAATACATAAGACACGTGGCAGCACTAGCAGTGGAGGGTATTGTGGCGTTTTAGGCTTTTCTCTGAGGCTTTTTAAAATTAATAAAATCGTGATCAAGAAAAACAGTGTCCGAGTTGTGAATGATAAGGCCAAAGCTTAAACAAAAACTTAATAGATTTAATAACAAAGAAACAAAACAAATTAACATTAAACTAGTACAGCAGTATCAAGTGAATTTTAACTTAAGTGCAGAGTAATTTAACAGTACGCTCCGAGACCCGTTTAGCCTTCCACAGGAGCTTAAAAAACACGACCGCCTCGCCTGGCTGTTACATGGGGTACTCTAAAAAAATCTCCAAGTCTCTGCCTTTATCTCGCGGTCTTTTCTTTGACGGCATGTTTTGAAATTCCTCAGAAGGCAACTACGTTCGAAAACAAGGGCCGTGCGGATTAGCTGGTGACAGTCTTTCTTATCGACGAATATTTCAGCCCTCTTTATTGCGCTACAGTGTCAAACTCGCATTGAGCTATTCCTAAAAAAGACAGTTTTACGAGGCGATGGGAGACGCTTCTATTTTTCAAAACAGATATTCCGACATCTTGCTTAGGAAACCAATATGCCTGGATTTAACTTTCAGGCTAAAAATTCTGGCGGCATTTGCGAGTATCGTTTTCGTAATCCGCTCTGAATCCACACACGTGTTCAAAACGATGGGAATTGGAAAATGGTATTCCGATAAGCACGCAGCTGTGTTCGTGCACCCTGTGGGGTCTTGTGAAAAATAACCCCATGCTTGCACGACGCTATAGTATATAAAGGGTGTCGGATGGAAGCGGAACACATTGCAATCGTTGGAGTAGTGCAGAATCGGAGCGATTTATCTGACATCCAAAAGGGCATGATCATTGTCTTCCGGGCCAAAGGTGGCAGCATTTCCGAAACGGCTGATTTTGTGAACTGTCCGCGTGCCGCCTTGGTAAAAGGTGTACCGTGCATGGCAGAATGTCACTATCCAACGTCAGCGACGTGGCAAGTGTGGTGCAGCACGGGCCATGGATGACAGAGGTGAACGACGGCTGAGGGAGATGCGTTCGGGCGAACAGACGTGCAACCCTCGACCCCCAAATGACCACCTAGATGAACGAAGGGGCTACCAAAAGTGTATCCTCAACGATAGTTCAGCGAACGTTGCTGCATATGGGACTCCGCAGCAGACTGCAGGTTAACGCACCTACACCGTGCAACAATTCCCGGCAGGGTCCAAGCTGGAGGAGTAGCGTTATGGTCTTGGGGAATGTTTTCGTGGCATTCCCTGGAAGGCACGATGGATCAACGCAAGTGTGCAATTGGCCTTGTGGACCATATCCACCACTACATGGGGATTGTTTTTCCCTCAGCATGACGGCATCTTCCGGGAGGACAATGTGACTTGTCATACAGCTCGCGGTGTACGTGCGTGGTTCGAAGAGCACCAGGATGAGTCTACTGTACTCCCCTGGCCACCAAATTTCCCCGGACATAACCCAATCGAGAATCTGTGGAACTAACTCGATCGGATTATCCGCGCCATGGTTCCTCAACCTCGCAACCTAGGGCACCTGGCCACGTAACTGGAGTCGACCTGGCTCCACATCTCTGTGAGAACCTTCCAGAACCTCACGGACTCTCTTCATGCCCGTCTCGCAACAGTCAGAAGAAAGATGCTATATATTGCTAAGAAAGATGGTTATATATTCTGGCTTTTGACAGGTGGTCATATTTATGTGACTGGACTGTGTATTAAAACCCAATTCTTTAGCTATATTAATTATTATCTATATATATATAAAAAACAGTTCCGTAACTGATTGACTGACTGACAGAAAACGCACAGACCAAATCGCTGGACCTAAAGGTCTGAAATTTAGCATGGCGATTCTTCTAATAGTGTAGGAGTGCACTAAAAGATTTTTGAAAAATTCTTCTTAGATTTTTTTAAAAATTAAATTTTTAAGCTGCTTTTGTAATTTTTTTTAAAATTTTGCATTTAAAATAATAATCTAAGGGAAATAAAATTTATATCACAAGGAAGATCATAATAATTCCTTTAAAATGAAATCTTTTTCGAATCTTTACCTCCATTTTCTGATTCCATCTTCTTTTTGGTAAATTTTTAAAGATTAGTTTTTATAATTTAATTTATTAAATGCTGATCACGTGGTTTCTTTTCTTTTTGTGATACTTTAAATTAATTTTGCGTCACGTGCCTAACAACGAAATGAATTGGCCAAAAAAAATTAATTAAAATACTATACGAAATAAGATAAAATTTAACCCCTAGACTCATTGAGATGGAAGTTTTTTAAGAATTTAATTCAAATTAGTACATTTTATGGATATTAAACATATAAACTAATTGCATACACTGACCGTTGTATTTAATTTAAAAATTTTCGTCTACATTATTTTGTCTATAAAAATATCCGTTACGATTGTTTTTAATATATATATGTGACAATATAAGTTGAATCTTGACATTATAAGTTGAATCTCGTATATTTCTATAATTCGGGTCCCCACATCTGTTAAGAGAGGACCCTTTCTCAGAAATAGCCCACCCAAAAGCAAGTGAACATTTGCAAATTCCAGTGGGGAAAACAACACACTAAATCCTTTTCAGTTGATAGGAATATTAGCCGTGCCGCCCAGAAGGAGTAACAAAACCCCGTCTCTAGTCATCTAAAATCCGCAGTTCACAATATCTCAGAGATAATGGCTGCAGGTGCCAGAGATAAAGGATCAAAAGTGTCAAACAATACCATAAAGATAAAACGCACCCAATGTGCTTCTTAGTAGTATTACCACCCACGAAAAACATCTGTGTTGATGTAAACAGTCGCTGATTTTTGGTACAGACCCTGACTAAGAGAGCAGGCAGTCTGTTGTGAGCTGTGTATGTGAAAAGACTTGTATGTTCCGCGTCATGCTAGAAGGACGCTCTGAAATCCGCTCCCAACTATTCTGAAATAAAGGACTGCAATTTTATAGAACTCTGCCTCGTCGTTTGTGCTTATTATTTGTTGTTATGGAAATCATGGTGAAATGTCACATATATATATATATATATATATATATATATATATATATAGGCATTAATTGCATACATTGACCGTTGTATTTAATTTGAATGTACTCTCGCAAAGTACGGGTATTACTTAATAAATATTTAGTTTACTGTTAAAAAATTAACACTGTTTTCATTTGTATGATATTAGTTTCCTAATACTGAAGTTTTGAGTTTTAAAAGCAAGACTCGGAAAGTTTCGAAAAGTAGAACCGCAGCAATTCTGTTTCCTTCAGGTATCAGTTGACATTGCAAATTTTTAATTTCCAAGTTAAGCTATGGGGAGAATTTTCCTCTCGGTCTTTTCCTAATCGTGTATTAGCAAAAGCAGAGTTTTGGAATTTTATGAAGGTGGACGATCCAATATAAGCACCTGATTTCATAATTTAAAAATTTTCTGCATTATTTTTTTTCACTGTGCAGTAACTTATTGATATCCATTGCTACAAAATTAAAACTGTTTCTGAAAAAAATTAAACGAAAAAGATTTTCGATGGACTCGTCTACTGCATTTATAAATGTAGCTTTTAATGCAGAAAACTGAGTTCATAAATATGCATTTTCTAATCAATGATTATAAAAGAAAATTCTCCATAGATTAACATGAGAATTGAAATTCTTTGAGATCAAGTGATGCACCGCCTTAAGAGACTTATAAACGCTTTTTCAAATAAATAACTAAACAAAAAGTTGATAAACAAGAAAATCTCAAAAAACTAATGTTCAAAAAGCAAGTACTTTTTTAAATTCACTGGAGTGTAAAATGCATATAACTTTAGGAAATTGTTTATAGTGATAGAAACACCGATGGAAATTAGCAAAAATTTCAAAACATACCTTTCTTCACAAATACAATAAAGAAGAAACTGCAAGAAATTAAACTTACCTGAAATAGAGAAAAAAGCAAATATTAGTAAAGAAAAATCATTGAAAAAATAAAACTGCAATAAAAAGTAATTTAAAAAATATTAAACGGGCGACCGGATTGAAGCTTTGTCTATCTTGTTATTTTGAAATACTCATATTTTTAAATGAACATTCGTTAAAAGTTGCACACTATAACGACTGACGAGCATAGTTATTAAAATATTTCAACATACACTTAATGATAACCTTCTTTTTTTTACAGTTTTTTAATAGTTCAACATGACTTCAAATGAAACCCAACAATTTTGATTCTATGATTCTTTTATTTAACAATTTTAATCGTGAACGAATCTTGTTTAGTTGAGTCGTTTTACAAGAAAGAACGGTTCTTTATTCATTTAATAAAATGAATGGATCATTATTCATTCAATTCGCATGAATGATTCATTATTCAATTAATAAAAATGAACGAATCATTACTGATTCAATAAGGAAAAACGAAACATTAATCGTCCATTCTTAAAGAATGAAACTCTCTGAATCGTCTGCTATTACTAAATACCATTTTCGAATGATATCCCCCCCAAGATGAAACTTCTACTGTAAAATGATGTAAAAAATTAATTCGAAAGTTACAAATACTGGAGTAGGTAAATATTTATATTCATAAAAGTTTTTGAAAACCTTAGGCTAAATGAATACAGTAAAAACTCCCGTTCAAGTAATAAATCAAACCTTACCGTAACCTAGATCTGAACGCCTCTTATGGTATAAATGTTATTAATGTGAAATCAAAAATATTTACAGCATTAATTACAAGCCCCAGTAAAAATCTTACAAACTTGTAAATCTATTTTAACACGAATATAATTTTTTTTTAAAAATCCAATTTCCTGAATATTCTGTTAATATATTCTCCTTGACTTCTATTACCCCTTTTTTAAAACTCTTAAATACATAAACCCATTTTCTGACGCCATCGGTCACGTGACTTACACTGGTAGCTGCCATTTTATCTAAAAGTTATGGAATATAGGTATTTTTAGCTCATATTTTAATGGTATTTGAAGCATACATGAATCAAATTCTTAAACGTTATCCGGTACTTTTCTTTTTTAAAACCAGTGTGCAGTTACTAATGACGTGTCTAATAGCACTTTGCAGTAGGTATGAACAAAAAATATTTCCCGTTTCGATTCACTATCGTTCATTCAAAATTTACTTCGAAATTTTTTCGAAGCAAATTTGGATCGGCCGAAAAGAACGAAAATTATCCACAGCATATTAAGTCAAGAAAAGATATATCATTCACAGAACAATTTAAAACAAAGTTAGGTTTGAAACATAAATTTAAAAATCTACAAGTACACCTCTATATACGGCTTGATTGCGAAATGAATTTAAGGTTTTCACACACAACTTCTCATCTGACTAAAACGTTCCAAGTCACGGAAAATTTATGCAAGCTTTAAGAATTGTTCCCTCTAACTACGGCACACGCAGGGCGTTTCAGATTTTATCAGAGTTTATGTACGCATTCTGGCTAAACACGTGCATAAATATTTATGCACCGGCATAATACACGCTCCCAAGCGCACCTCAACTCAACTCGGGAGCGTACCTAGCGTACGTGCATTTTATAACGACTTCATCTATCTTGCGAGAATATTTCGTAGCGGACCTATTTGAAAGAAGATGTTAATTAATTTCTCGAAAAGTAATTATGTGGAGGAGTCACGGAAAAAAAAAAGAAAAAAAGAAATTCTAGCAAAGAAAATTATCTTTTCGAAATGTGAATTAGAACACTTTGAAAGATAAAAATTAATGAAAAGAAATAAAAAAGGTGATGCCACATTAAAAACGAAATATTTTAATTTTAACACGATAGTTCGAAAGTATTTAACTGAATTTTCTCTGAGTAACAGTGAAATGAAATGAAGTAATTACATTTATGTCTATCGTCTGCATCTCTACCAAAAAAAAACCCAATTTCAGTTCTACTGTTAAAAAGTTCATTCCGGTTTCATAAGGAAATAGAGATGAAAAAATTTATATTTAAACGAGGTCGTTATTATTTTAGTATACAATTCCTCTTAATAGCTTTTACACGCTTACTAAACTTAAGAACAAACGCAATCTATTCATACATAAAGAAGAATAAAATTGCATAATTTTATCTAATATTTTAAAATTTCAATTATTTTATAATACACATTTTTAAACTATCAATATTTCAATATACAAAAAAGAATTTTTTTACAATTATGATATACCTTTTACAGTATTTTACTACTGAAGGTTAATTATAAACGTCTTTAGTGAACTTAAAGAACTTTTAAATTATTGCATACTAATGACGTTTACAATTTCCTTTCGTCTGCTATAAAACCCTCTAAAATGGGTTGATAAAATACTTCAGAGAATACAAACAAAATCGTTAAATTGTTTCTTAAACCAAATGATCTTTATACATAGAAATATCAGGAAAATGATTACAAAATGCAAATGAAATACAAAATAAATAAAAAATGAATAAATAAATAAAACACAAAGAAAATTTTGGGTTAAGACTTTAAATGTTTAATTTTGCTGTCAATTTCTTTTGTTAAAGTTACAGGATTTATATACAAACCGACAGCAGAAACAAAGTACTTTTATGGACCATCCATATCACAACTAACTATTGAAGAAACATTCAAGATTACGTTTTAATTTCTACATACTCGTGGCATACACTACTCGCATAATACCTGCAAAAGATGGCTAAAAAATGCTCATGCCGACAGAAAATTTGACGTTAGAACGCAAAAATACTCTTTACTATTTCCAACCCGTAACAAAAATAACTATTCGCTAAGACACGGAACTTTTACAAGAACAGTTTGCGAACGCGTATCTGCATACTAAACCCGTGAAGCTCCTAGCCTAACCAAACAGAGGAGAGCTGATGGAACCTACTAAAATAGATTCCTTCCTCCTTCAAAAGGATTCTCCAAAAAACTTCGACGGTAACACGAGGAAAAAGAAAAAGATATAAAGAAACAAACTTTACCACCTCCCTCTTAACTATGACTAAGCACTGCAGCAAACAACTCAGAAAGAAGCGCACAATTATTAGTGTATCTTTTAAGAGGCGTGCAGCTTTTGTTTTTTATTACAAAAATGCTAATTTATATCGCCAAGGACGGTCAATTTGGTTAGAAATGGAGCATCTACAACAGGATTAAAGGTAAAACCAGAGCGCCGAGCGCCATTCGACGCCTTTTATTTCATTCATGAGATCGTCAGAATGCCGAGTAAGAGACGATGTTTGCGAGATGAATATTTATTAAGAATTACAATGGCCTAAAATGACTTCGTTGTATAAAATAATTTTGGGTGCTTCTACTGTTTCCGAACAGAAGGGTAGATTTTTTGTACTTTTTTTTAACGTAGTATTACGTTCCTTCATAACGGTCCTCCGGAAAGGAAAATTTCAGACGCTAAAACCGTCCATCCGTACCTCGCGAGTTATAATTTTGGCAGCGCGCCAAACCCAGTCTGTATCGCTTGGACAAGCAATCAACAGTTAAACAGAAAGGTACCAAAATGCGTCAAAATTTTGACATACATATATGTATATATATATACATATGTACATATATATGTAAAGATACTTTATACATAACACATGAATACATATATACATACAAAAGAGGCAAGCAACGATAAGTAATCCTGCGTTAATAACCCGCGGTAGTTTCGTTAGAAGAGACTACTTGAAATTTTTTTTGCAGATCTTCAGTGTCGTGAACTGGCGTGGTTCTTTTGTCATGTACAACTGGACACATAAAATCCTCATTCGTAAACACAAAAATTACGTTTATTGACACCAACAGAACACTCACACAAATAACATGATAGGAAATTTTAAAAAAAAAGATATTCGTAAGGGGTCAGGCTACCGCTTGTCGGTATGACTTGCGTAAGCGAGTTTCTCTTTTCAACTGAACTTAGGATGCGCTGCCGCCGACAATGACGAAAGGGTTACGCGCATGAGAGGCAAGGGGCGCTATCACACCATCGTTCCTAACATTCAGTATGCCCATATTACTTCAGTACTAGAGTATTGTGTCATCAACATTGCAATCTATAAAAAAAAATCTAAAAGAGTGAAACTTGAGACTCTGATATCAAGATGATGTCGCTTCTCTTAAAAATTTTCCAGAAATTCAATATTTGCTACGTAACTTTTTTAAGCCATGTTCTTAAGGCTTCTGTGTATTAAACCTATTGGATTCGCTCACCTAAATGATAACCTATGGAGAAAATGTGTCCAAGGAGTGCCGGCTTGGATTTAAAGATTTTTTTTTATTGTACTCCGTAATAGACGAAGAAATTGTACACCTTGGGGCATTTTTTGTTCTTAAAAAAAAGCAAATAATATTTATTTATTCGGGAAAAAAATTTGGTGTAGTGTGTTTGAAACGCTCGTAAATTCCTTTGGTGGACGCAATTTATAAAAAGAATCCTGTTGCAAGGTGCAGAAAAGTTCAAGGTATCTGAAAATACCATTTTTATTGGATTATAGGCATTTATGGAACTTTCAATAGTAGACATATTTTCTCGATAGGTTGACATTGAGGTGAGCGAATCCAATAGGGTTAGTACACATCAGCCTTAAAACTGTTTATTTTTAACGTTCGTTTCCGGGTATCGAGACTATTATAGCGGTGAAACAGAAATACAGTGAACTGAACGCGTCCAATTCAAGCGACAAGAGAGGCTCGGCGACAAAATTTGGCGAGACATCCGTTGGTAGATTGGTTAGTTAGTTACTTGTGAGTGCTACGGTAAACTTTTGCTAAACAAGGGCTCATTCGAACGGGACCTACAGTTTAAAGCGAATTCCGAACCTCTACGAACAGACTGGGTTTCAGACCTCTTAAAAAAATAATTAAGTATGAACCAATCAGCTATGTGTTAGTAGAATCTCGCATAAGAAAAACGGGAATTCGACTGGGAGTTTAAAGCCCATCGAATTCTTTTATACTACGGAGAACATGAGGTTTGTGTGAACAAGTCACGGTGGTGGAGTGGTTCAAAGTGTTCACAATTCTGTGCTATTTAGATATGTAAAACTTGGGGTTTAAAAATATGAATCATTATTTTTCAGTAAATGGTACAGCGTTTGAATTAGTTTGAATTCTCCAGGGCTTTGAAGAATGGGATAACCAAAGCGGTCACATAGGTTTTAGCACTAGGAAAATGTCGGTTTTCGAATGGACTCGCTCCGTTTGTATATAGATCATTATTTACAAGTATTAAAATAAATACATCTTTTTCCCGATTAATTATTTTTAAAATCCCATTTCTTGAGAGGCCACTACGTACAACGCACCAAATAAATCGGAAAACGCAAAAATAAATACTTGCATGAAATTTGTACACATTTATGTTTTATACTGGCTAGCTTGCCACCTTTTAACATTCCTTTTCCTTTTCGTTTTCTTTTATCCCATAAATCACGGCTGATTCTAGGTAACTGTATAATTATTGATTTTTAAATTATTCATCATGTGGTTATATGTTTATTAACTGCGGTCACACTTCTTATGAAGTTCCTCATTCTACATAAATCATTTACGATTTTGTTACTCGTTTTCGAGTGAAGGCCGTTTCAACGAAGGTTTTGTTTGGACGTCGAAAAACCTATCCACAAGGTTTACGTTCATGTAACTGTCTCTCGAAAAGAAACCTTGAAAATATCTTTCGAACCAGAAAACTTAGAAATATCCTACTAATCCTCTGCAAATCTACACTGAATTTAAGACTGCTGTGTAATAACTTTATTGGATTCTCTCTCCTCAATGTTAACATATGGAGAAAATTTGTCCAAGGATTGCCGACTTGGATTGAAACATTTTTTTCTAAACATAGGATTACGTTCCTCAATAACGGTCCTCCGGAAAGAAAAAAAATCAGAGTCCGTCGCGAGTTATAATTTTGGCAGCGCGCCAAACCCAGTAGCAGTAAATAGTTAAACAGAAAAGTACCAAAATACGTTCAAAAAAAAAAGTAAGCAAGCAAATGATAAGTAACTCTACGTTAATAACCTGCGGTAGTTTCACTAGAAGAGACTACCTAATTTTTTTTAAAATTGTACTCCGTAATAGAGAAAGAAATTTTACACCGTGGGGCTTTTTTCGCTTTTTAAAAAAAAAACGCAAAAATATTTTTAAATTGAAATTATTCAGGGAAAAAATTCTGATGTAGTGTGATTGAAACGCTTCTAAATTCCTTTGGTGAGTGAAATTTATGAAATGAATCGTGTTGCAAGGTGCATAGAAGTTGAGCCTATCTGAAAATATCATTTTTATTGGATCATGGGCATTTAAGTAGACATTTTCTCCATAGGTTAACACTGAGGTGAGCGAATCCAATAGGGTTAGTACACAGCAGCTTTTACGCCTGCATGACAAATTTCAGATTCTCATTCGTTGTCGTTTTCGAGAAAATCAATACACAAAATGTTGGTCGTTGGGCATCAAAAAGGGACCGTCCAATTAACACGAAGCTAGCTTAAAAAAATACAAAAATGGCGACGAGCGCGAAACTCCCGAATAAAACCCTCGACCTCCCAAAGATCTCGGCAACGAAATGCCCCCGCGTTTCCTCTGCCGAAAGTTATGTACATATATCCAATACATCCGAGAGTTTTATTTTCCATTTCCTGAAATGAGTTTCCTTCTCTTTTTTTCCCCCCTTCTCTCCAGCGGTTCTAAAAATCAATCCGGACAATACCTTTTGTGACATCCGGGGGAAAAAGTTAGCGAGGCTGAAGATCGATCGGGTTCGCCTCTTCTCCGGTCCATTTCGGCGGAATAGAGTCTTTTATCCGTTCGAATTCCTCGCATCCGTCGTCGTGAGTGGACCGATAATGAACCGCGGTTGCAGTTGAAGAAGAAAAAAAAAATGACGTCGGCCCGCGATCAGGAAAGGGTATTGTCGTTTCGGTGGTTAAAAGATCACATTTTTATACTGCTGCAATGAAAACTGGACTAATTTATTTGCAAAATTCCCGGATATTCGACATGCAAGCGATTTGAAAATCCAAAGCAACTTGCAATCAGTTTCAAAGCGAAATATGATTCTGTGAAAATTTTCCATGCAAACGATTTTCCGTGCGAATCGTTTTGGGGCGAAATTGCTTTTGTTAAACTAATATATTACATTATCGGAGCCGACTCTTCGGGCATTTTGTTGCCCATTGTCGCCAGATTAAGTCGCCATTTTGATCCGAGGATTAGAGAATCATATTTTTTTTGTAATTTTTATTTTTTTTATAGCGATTTTTTTTTTTTTAAGAAATGAATATATTTCATCGAGTTTTAAAAGCTGATTGGAAAATTACCGTATTTTCCGGACCTTACGACGCACCTTTTTACATTTAAAAAATCGACTTAAAATTGGGGTGCTTATTATGATCCGAAGGTAACATTGAAATAAAATTAATATTTTATTATATACTAGGGGCCCGTCCCGACTTTGTCCAGGTTGAACAATTATCTATCTTAAGTAGATATAATTTATTTTAAAACTTCATGGTATACCACATTTTTTGTTTTGTTTTTCTGAGGTTTTAAAATGAATTCATTCTCTGCATTTTCTGACCTAGAGAGACCAACATATAATTAATTGTCCATGAGTAAAGCAATCTTCCCTTATGTCAAGTCCAATATATTTGTATGTTTGACATTGGCATTTGTTGATGGTCGTGGCAAAAGAAATTTTTATTGGAAACTGTAACGTCAGACACTGAATTGTGTCCGGGGCCACCCGCATGCCGATTTTGATACGATTCGGCCCCATAGCCTATCCGCTACAGAGTCCACACACAAAAATAAAAACACGAAAAAAGCACCAAAAAAGGCACAAAAAATGTAATAACTTTTATTAAAATTAGAAATTCAACTATCTGGCTACGTCAGGCACTGAATCGTGTCCGGGGCCACCCGCGTGCCGATTTTGGTACGATTTGGCCCCATAGACTCGCTGTCGAAATAAGCAACTTTTAGGAGCAAAATCATTAAAACATTAATTAAAAAATTCCGGGGCCCGATTTTCAAAAAATAATATGCCTATGGTTTAATCTCAACTATCAACTATATTTATACAAAATTTCAGCTCAATTGAAGCAACACTTTTTCACTTATAAAGGAACAAACATCGAAATAATCAATAAATTTCACAGTTTCAATGAAACACACTGATTTTTGAATAAACTTCAATAATTCAAGTTCCATTTACGCAAATTGTGCATAAAATTGTAAATAAATTCAAAAACATAAAGTTAAATAAAGTTCTGTAATATTATACCAATAAATTTCCATTTGCTGGCCAATAAATTGTAAATTTTTTTTACCTTAAATGTCCAATACGAAGCGTAGTTCCAAATGTAATTTTCTTCAATAAACCCTTAAACGTTGCCAATTTCAAAAATCTTTTTTGTATTTATCAATACCTCCAGCACTTGAAACTTTAAAATATTAATGTTTTACTGATAATAAATGAAAATGTAGTTTGATGAATTGCTATGGTTACTTTACTATGGTTGACAAAGAAAATTCAAATGTTAAATGTTTTACTGATAATAAATGAAAATATCGTTTGATGTGTTGCTATGGTTACTTGACTATGGTTGACAAAGGAAAAGTAGTAAAGAAGGATGAAGCATCAGCTCAACATTTAGGCCCCTAACTTTTTTTCTACAAATCAGATATACATAATATATAGCCTATGTCCATCTGGAATAATGTACCTTTCAAGTAGTGAAAGAATTTTTCAAATAGGTGCAGTGGTTCCGGAGATTGCCCTCCACATACAAAATCCGCTCTCTCTCTTTATATATTAGTATAGATATTTATCATATATATTATTTATTATATACATTTTTTTTATCTTCATTAAGTAAGAAATTGAAAATATCTTTATATACCTAACAAAATACAAAATATTCTTTTATAAAAATTCTCCCATAAATTTGAGGTGCGTCTTATCGTCCGAAAAATACGGTAAATTTTAAATTACACGCCTATCCACATCCTCCAATTGGAATTAAGCATGCTTTAGATTCTATGGCGCAAAATGATTTCGGTTGAAAGAGATTTTACTCTAAAATATACTTCCACATCTTTGTTTTAAACGTACTAGGCAGGAGAGAAAGGTGATGGAATTCGCCAAGTAGCCGAATGAGGAAGTTTTAACGCCCCACCATTTCGTAGACTGGTGACAGAAAAACGAGAAAAGTAATGCGTAGCGTGCTTTATGGCGAGACTAAGAAACAAGATGGCGGCTTACACGTATGATGGTTGTCGACGAAGAACGGTATGATATTTGTGCGGTCGAAAGAACCATCGAAGGAAAGATGACATAAATCACTACAATTTATGTTTCACCGAATGGCATCATGAAAGAAATCAGATGTTTCTTTCTAATTCGTTTGCTTACGTATACACGCATGGCAACGTGATCTGCGATAGTTTTTTTTTTTTAAGATACGAGAAAAGGTTACTCTATATTCAAAATTTTTTCAATCAAAACGAAATTAGGACAAATATTTATTAATACAACAGAAATCGGAAATACAACAGAAATCGCCCACGGAAAATATTGCACAGTTGGGAGATCCAATAACTATCTAAACTGAAGTTCGACTCATTTTAAACCGGCCATGATATTTTCTCCCCATTTACTTAAAAGTGGTGAACTGATCTCAGATACATGACTCTCAGGAGATGCAGAGATCAGTGTACCTGCTTAGTATATTTAGAAAATTATATCAAATTTTGAATAAATTTCTGCAAAATTTAAAAGAAAAAAGTTAAATTAATACGCGCATAATGTGGCCTCTTGGCGATGAGATATCCAGCCGCAAGAACAGGTTATTACGATAAGAAGTTGTGTACTCTTAATAGCATTTGATTGCTCAGTGTTAAATCTGGTTATAATTCTGCTATTTCTCAATCCACTGATTTTTTTTAAAAATATATTGTTACGAATTCCCAGTTCGGTTCGGCAAATGAATGGACTTTGAATAAGACAAAATAAAAACAGATTTATTTACAGGAAGTCGAAATACTACAGCTTACAAATCGTCAGAAACTAATTACAGTGCTTCCAACACAATCTCTAGTTCACAGAAGTACGGAAACACTCAACACAAAAGATGCCGCGCGAAGTCGCACTTATCGCGGCATAAATCTCAGCAATTGTCCGATGAAAATCTTACAGCTAACAGCGGCCCTTTTGAAAACCTCGAAGCGCACACAAATCTGAAATATGAACTCCAAGCGAGGCTGTATTTATAGCTTCTCTGGAGGGGGATTTCCACAATGTTCCAGAAAATTCCAGGCTTGGAAAAATCCCCAAATAGTCGCCGAAAACGTAAAAAATAGTCGCCGAAAACGTCGCCAACAAGCCATTGTCTCGCCAATTTGGCGAGATACCATAGGAACCCTATATTTAATGCATGGTACTGCAGAAATTAAGCTAATGCGACTATTTAATTCGAACAAACGATAATAATGCATTTTTTTACAAGCAGAAAAACAATTTTAACGGTAATTTAAGCAAAAGACATACATTAATTTACAAAATTCGTAACAATATATTTGCAGCTTTAAATACACTTGTTCTTTATTGGATATATCTGATTAATAACTCTCTATGTAGATTTCGTAATTTATACCAAATCATAAAATAATGGAAAAATATTAAAGCATACGTTAAGAAAAACCCAATGTGGTAACAAGAAATTCAATCGCAAGTTCGGCATGATTAAAGCGGTTCAAATGTCAGCGCAGTTCCAAGTGGATTGAGTTAACCACCACTGCAATCGAACTTGATGGTGTACAGGCGTGAGGGGTAAGCGGCTCTACGGTCGACGTGAGCGTAGATTCCGCTCTCACAGTCGTATGTCAATGGTCAAGCTGGACACGTGTGCAGGTCACTCGTCGGATGGTTGGTAACGACGAATCTGGTGCTTTGACAGCTGATCTCTCACAATATCTTGCATCGTATAGCAGCCGCATCGCCTCGACCCAGGTGTAGAGCGATTCTTCGACATTCCCCTCCAACTTATTTCAATCCGATGACACGACCTCTTTCAAACTCTGAAATATGCTCGTAATGGACACGAACCCTTCAGCGAGGTATTATTACAGTAGACCTAAGATATCCGCAGTCGAAATGCAACAGACCATAGGAAGATGTGACGAACTGCGTTTCCCAGGCCACGCCTTCCAACGCAGATATTTCTGTAAATAACACTGGAGAGCGAGTGTTCGTCGAAGTGAAAAAAACGGAGTTATCTGATTGGTCGGCTCCAGGATCCTTCAGTTTGCGTCACCAAAGTGACGCAGCTTTCAGTTCGGACGGTACTTAGGTAGGTGAAGTCTTTGGCTGTCTGTAAGCTGGATTTCTGTTGGTAGGTTGGAGAAGGAGGACAGAAAGTGAATGGTTAGTGAGGAAAGAAACATTCAAGGTTCAGGATCCGTGTCGAAATGCAACAGATTGAGAATCGCTTCTTACATACACCTGCTGAATGCGCAGTTCTGATGCGCTGGAGCTCCCGCTATTCATTCGTTTGACACCAAATTTTAATCATTTGCGTGTTCTGTCGACATATCTTTTCATACGAAATTTCATTACAATAGGATAACTCCTTGGTGCGTCAAGTTTTTTTTGTGTTTTAGAGATCTCCTTAGTAAATTTCTCCATGGCCGAATTTAAATTATCATTAAAATATAGACACACTTGCTTTGCCAAATAAAACCGAAGTCATAATTTAATCAAACACATTTAATTATATATAAAGAGAAACAGAGTTACAAAACGAAATCACAATAAAAATAACATAACGGGAGCGCAAATGGTCTGACAGGACCTCACCCTAAGACAAAATCTCCCAGAAGAACCTTCTTTTTAACACTTTTCGCGCGCAAACCTCATTGCATCCAGCTTGTGCCGAATAAACATAAATTCCACTAGATCAGCAATGTCCTGTAGACACACAGGCTTCGCAAAAGCGATAAATCTAAGACATGTTGACGTCACTTCCGCTCGTGAGTCCAAACCTTACTACATTTAAGATACGAAATCGGTGATCGAAAATTTTGCCCATTCCCTCACGAGTAATTATAATAATACCGACAAGAAAATTTTCAGTAATTCCACACAAAAGAACTAAAGATCAGCAACAATATTTCACGAATGAATAACCGATATACAAGGTATTCTTGAATCCTTACGTCCCAAAAAAAAGGAACGGCTCGGAAAAATGCAGCTCTATCACGAACCAACAAAAGGGATAATAAATAATGCAACTAACTGTAAAGGCAAGATCAACATTTCCGCATGAAAATATGTATACCCCCTTCCCGATAGATCACAAACTTTTGATAGTTAACTTTTTCCTCTCCTGGAATAAGTTTTGTTCTTTCCCGGTGGAACAGAAAATCAATCGGGGCACAGAAGCCCTCCCTGACATCGGAAGGGATGGGGGAGAGGGGGCGGGGGGTTCGATCGATCGGGAGTCGGTCCATTTCGAGGCGATGAGTCTTCTCCCATCGCTTCGAGTATCTTCATTCGTCAGGAGTGGACCGATAATAAACTGGGGCCAAAAGTTAAGCACTTGCTCCGGACGGCCAAAACTGCGGGGCGCTTAATGAAGCCTTTTTAAAAAAATTATTTGGATGTTTAGTTAACGAATACGGAGAGCACTCGTTTAATGAGTGGTGTCTGGGGCTGATTATGACTTAGTTCGGTGGAGCAGTGGTATATAGCACGGCAAATCTTCGACGAGCCATGACACGATATGATAGCTGCTGTGATTAGCCTGTAAATATTCTTTGTTTCCCTTTAACTTATTTTTATTTTGTGTAAAGTACCATTCATTTACCACAATTGAGCGTTGGATTTAAATATGTGACCCTCTTGGCGATATTTTTCGAGAATTCTAGCGATCTTGGCGACACATTTGATGACTTTATGGGTGTTAAATATATTTACACTTATGTAAATGTCATATTTCTTCTTAATTTAAGCTTATTTTGAGTTGAATGCCGTGATTGTTATTCTCTACGGAAATTGTTCGAAAGTATTCGTTACAGAAAATAAATTCATTTGCGAATCTGTCATTGTAATTACAATGTATCATAAAAAAGAAACTATTATTACAGAAGGTTCATCTTTGAGTTTGCTATTGTTATTCTCTACGGAAATTGTTCGAAAATATTCGCTACGGAAAATTAATTCATTTGCAAATCCGTCATTGTTATTACAATGTATGATAAAAAGAGAAACTATTATTACAGAAAATTGATTCATCTTTGAGTTTGCTATTGTTTATTCTCTACGGAAATTGTTCGAAAGTATTCGCTACAGAAAATTAATTCATTTGCGAATCCGTCATTGTTATTACAATGTATCATAAAAAACGGAACAGTTTTCGCGAAAATTAATTTATCTGTGAATTTTTCATTGTCATTCTCTACGAAAATTATTCGAAATTATTCTTTATGAAAAATTAATTTATCTGTGAATGCGTCATTATTATTATTATACTTTGCAATAACAAATAAATAAAAAAAAGGAACAAATTCTTAGGGCCTGTTCACATAGAATCCATCAGCATCAGCGTTACTCGTATTGAAATCTATTTAACCAATTACAAACATCCAAACGATTAGCCGCGAAATTGTTAAGGCCTGTGATTGGTTTAAAATATGTCAACACGAGTAACGCTGACGGATTCTACCTGAACAGCCCTTACGGAAAACTAATTCATCTGCGAATTTGACAATGTTATTCTCTACGAAAAATTAACACACCTATGAATTCGTCTTTGTCCTTCTCGAAAGTCAATCTATTTGTGAATTTGTCATAGTTATTACAAACTATGATAAAAAAAGGCCAGAGGTGACCTAGTGGTAGCGTATTGGTTTTTGGAGCTGAGGGTCGAATCCCGACAAGCGCCATTAAATACCTTCGTATCTAAGCCGGATATGGGCACGTTAAATCGGTAGACCGGAAAGAAGTTCTTTGAGGTCAATGGGTAGGAGAAAGCCTGGAAGATCCCCCCAGATGTTACCCCTGGGAGGGGTACTCCGTCAAAATCGAGGTGGCACCTAGCTAAGTCGGACTCGGACCCTTGTTGTCCCATTATAAACCGGAGGCTGAGCTCGCAAGCCTATATGGACCTGTTCTAGAATACATTCTGGCCAGGGGGCTTAAGCAACAACAACATAATAAAAATTCCTGACGAAATTCTTGATGTCCAAAATAAAAGCTAAGATCCAACTCACGAGCGACTATGTCTCGACAATCAACACCTGACACTCTCAGACCTGATATATTTATTTTCTCGAAACTAGCTGTCATTCTTAATTTTTATAGTGAATTTCGAGAGGCCGTGTATTCCCGTTTCAAACGCCTTCACGTTTGCATTTCCTTTCAACACCTGTCTCTCGAAAAGACAGATGAACGGTGATCTCCTGTATTGACTACACAAAACATTGATGTAAAATCAAACACTAAACGTATTGTAACTTTTTTTATCTCGCCATTACACGAAAGAAACATCAAAGGAAATCAATAGAAATAAAAAAAGAAGTGAATTAGAATCACGTACTTTTGGAGAGAGTAACAAGCCTTTAGGACTTCCTACACACACTTAAACTTTTCCGCATCAACTAGCTTGTAAGAACTGTAAACAGGTTATTATAGGAATGAATTCTTCCTTTTCGTATAAGAATAAAAATATATATCTTGAAATCATATACCCTTATGGTTAGAAAACGACATTTAACTTCTGGAAGAGAAATTAAATTATTCTTCGGTCAGTTCTTTTAACAATATAAATGACTCGTTATTATGATACAGTCAATAAATAAATATATATATATATATATATATATATATATATATATATATATATATATATATATATATATATATATATATATATATATATATATATATATATATATACAGTCGGACCTCTATTTAACGAACCTCTATTTTGCGAACTTTTCCTTGGAACCAGGAACGTTTTGCGAAATTCTTCGTAAAATAACCTCCGAATAGCGAAGTGCATTCTCTATTTAACGAACTTTTGCTTCTGATCCAATATTTTTTTTCTCCATATTTCTCAAAATATTTCTGAACATTTAAAACTTATTCTTTCTTTGAACGCATTTAACACATTAACTTTCTTTTAACACGTTCCGACGCGGGTTGCAGTTTGAAGAAAATACGCCTGAAGGGGGTTTTTGGTGACATTGCAAAGATGAGAGACGTATTATGAGAGAAATCACTTTTTCAAACAAAGACTCAGACAAAATTAAGAGACTTTATCAGTAATTAAATTTATGGAACCATGTGGTAATGTATGAATAAAATTACTTCCTATAATAAATACGATAATGTCATTAAAAATCATTAATTTTAATATAATTTTTTTAAATCAAAATACAGTGTATTCCCGGAAAATGTTTTGTTTTATTCTTGTTTTCCTTGCAGATTTCTGTTTGATGGGTAAGATATATAAAACAAATAGACATTAATTTACAAAATAAAGGTGTGATCAATTACTTTTATTAATAATATTTAGTGTTTATGAATTTAAAATCTGTTTTGTTAGCTTAAAGTATTTTAAAAGGTGAAACTCTATTTAACGAATTTTCCATATAACGAACTTTTTTTCGGGATTTAGCGACTTCGTTAAATAGAGGTCCGACTGTATATATATATATATATATATATATATATATATATATATATATATATATATATATATATATATATATATATATATATATATATATATATATATATATATATATAGACATACACACAAAGGTGGTTATCAAAGTAATGGAAACACTAAGAAACATTATGAAAACATTTAGTAATACGGCGAAGGATAACCTTTGTCATGTAATACCAACTGATTCACCTTGGAATTGGATTATACAAGTCATAAATAGTGGTTAAGAATATATTATACCATTCTTCAAGGAAAACTCATGAAAGTTCCTGTAGAGATGCTGAGATGGATATCGATACCTGGCTCTATCCGCTTATACAGATCACGGTGGTTGGATGATGTATAGTCGGAGGGATTGTCCGAGGCAAGATAAGATATTTGACTTCTTTTTCATGCTCTTCAAACCAATACTTGATAGATTTAGTTGTATGAAAAAGGGGATTATCATCCTGGAGAACGCCATCTCCTGAAAGAAACAATGTTTGCACCATAGGACAGACCTGGTAAGCTAAAATTTTGACAAAGTCCTTCCTATTCAATCTCCCTTTTAGGGTTACAATACGGCCTCAAGAAAACCATGAGATGCAATCCCAAACTCTGATAGATCTACCTCCATGATTGACAGTTGAGATGAGACAGCCAGTATCTTACACTTGTGTAGGTGTTCTCCAGTCATACGCATGTCCTGTTGCGATGAACAATGTGAACAATGATTTGTCGGACCAAATGCCGTTTTTCGACATATTACTCGACCAGGATTTGCGCTCGTGGTACCATTGTGGACGATATTTTGTATCTGCATCTATTACAAGTGGCTCGGGAATAGCTACACTTCCGTAAATGCTTTGTTTGTGTCGTTCCCTTCTATCTCTAATGTTGATACCGTAACATGCAGATGCAGATTGAACTCTTCGGTCATTTTGGTTGCAATTGTTTTCTTTCTTCGTGTCACAATCCGCTTCAATACCTCGTCCTTCTCTTTCACTCAGCTCTCCTTTTGTCCACTATACTGTTTGGCAGAGGATGTTTTTCCGTTCACTCTGTATGCTATCGTGACTTTCGATACCATAGCTCAAAAAGCACCCATTAGCCTGGGGGTTGCAGTAACAGATATCCAATTTAAACACGCACCAACAATTTACTCTTTTCTCAAGGTCTGCAAGATTTGACATTTTACTCTGTTCCCCCCAAAAGCACGATGCCTTAGCTTCATTACTGAAACCTGATAGTAGAATAATACATACTGTGCGGTCGCATTTTAATGGACTGTAGAATTTGTTAAATGATACGAAAAATGAACGTCGATTGTTAATCTTATTATAAAGTTGAAAGAACGCCGAATTTATGCAAGCGATTCGAACGACCAAGACTGTGCGAAGTGCAGTCCGTAGGGTTACTACAATTTTTTAGTACGCCAATTGGCGCTTGGCGAAATCTACAAAGAAGATGGCGTGAACACATACACTATTTTATATAAAAAAAATACCGGTGGCCAGACTCGTTTTTTAAGTAGTACGAAGCACATTCATAAACACCACTAATATTGATAGGTATTTTCATTATTTTGATAACCACCTATACATACATACATACATACGTGCGTGCGTGCGTGCGTGCGTGCGTGTGTGTGTGTGTGTGTGTGTGTGGCTTGGTAGAAGAAGTGCCTAAGTCAGTTTTTCCCAAGATGACTTTGTTTGCTTCTGTATCCTTCAAAAAATATTATTTTCAATGTAAGAAGTACCCATGTCTGTCCGATGCTTTAAAACTGTTTTCTAAACCATTGTACAGACTTAAGCACTTCTTGCATTGAAAATAATATTTTTTTAAAGAGACATAAGCAAACAAAGTCATCTTGGGAAAAACTGACTTAGGCATTTCTTCTACAAGCCACACACACATACACATACATACAAACATAAATATATATATGAGTACTTTAGATATATATTTACAGTTTTTCATAAATTGCTATAATGCAAAAATATACATGCATATATGCGTGTTTGAATATTATACGTATAAATATACATATATACATAGGAACACACATTTATGCAGAGATAAATCTTTCTCTCTCTCTCCATATATATATATATATATATATATATATATATATATATATATATATATGTATGTATGTATGTATGTATGTATGTATGTATATATATATATATATATATATATATATATATATATATATATATATATACCCAGTGGCAGAAAGTTTTGTAGCTGTCTGCGACAAGCTTTTAAAATTTCATAATCTGTCTGCAAATTTTGCGTGTAATTTTATCAAATAAATAATACATTAAACCAGCTATTTTTTATCATTTTATTTAAAACATGGTAAGCATGATGCATTCTCATTAATTTTGCTTATAACTTTTGAAGTTACAAAGCGTTACAAAGCGTTTGTGGACAATTTTTAAAACATTTTATTGGTGCAGACAAAAAATGTCCGAAATTTGCGGACAATTTTTGAAATTGTTTTCATTAGTGCAGACAAAAACTGTCCGCAAGGGGTTTTCTATGTCCGCGACGACATCGCCGTGTCGCGGTGTTTCTGCCACTGGGTATATATATATATATATATATATATATATATATATATATATATATATATATATATATATATATGTGTGTGTGTGTGTGTGTGTTGTTTGGGGGGGGGGTTGCATACACACTCATATATACATGCACATTTGTATTTCAATGAGTTTATATTAGTAAAAAATCATCACAGGGCGACAAACTCCTAAAAATGATTAAACCAAAATGTTAACCCAACATTTTGACAAAATTCTCGGTTAAAAGTTCTGATAAATCCGTAGAAAAGCATTTCCTCAATATTTACAACAACAATAACAACAAATAATTACAAGATAAAAAGAACTTTTTATATACCACGTTTTTAAATTTTCTGTTGAATCATATAAACTTGACAATTCTCTCTTAATTGCACAAACCTTCACTTAATCCTTCTTTTTCGCTTTCTTTTATTTAATTTTAATCACTTTTTAGTCATTTCCACTATCCACAGAGTTTTATAAACTTTAATTTTTATATTTTTTTCAATTTTTCGCACAATATTTTTGTAAACAAACTAAATCCACATTCTGTGTTCAAAATCAGTATTCTGTTTTCAAAATCGCCAAACGCCGTTACGCGAAAGTGCAAGCATTGAATTCGATCGAAGCGCCATCTTGCGGTTTTTTTGGGTTTAAAAGTATTAAAATAATGAATTGTCATCGTGTTCTGAGCTATTCTAAAAGTTTCAAATATCTAGCTAGCCGGGAAGTTAGTTAAAAATCGATTGAAAGATTTGTACTGGACAAACACACGCACAAACAAACGAGAAAGCGAGTTAATAAAAACATGGTAAAAAAAAGAGTCCGAAGTCAATAATAACATCTTTCCACTGCGGAAAAAACCTTCAATTCCGGTAGTCGAAATCACCCCAAAAACCCGAAGTCAATAAATACTACTCTTTGTGGAGAAAAAAAATTAAAAACATCTATTTCATCGGGGATATAGTAAGAAAACACGAAATGCGACTCGAGGAAAACGAATTAAAAAGATTCCACAGCCATCCGTTCTGCGTGGGTTTCTACGAAATCACCCAGCTCGTCACGAAGAACACGAGGCACAATTATGCCGTCATCATTTATTTTAATGACGAACACTGCAACCGCAAAAGGCTTGTAAATAGCCTCTCGATTCCCCTTGAAATGTATCGCTTTGAGAAGCCCGTGTATACGAGTGTCAGAGACAGAGAGAGTATTAGACCACACAAATTGTTTATATACACTGCTGGCCACTGTAAATGCAACACCCTGAAGGAAACATGCAAATAACATGAAATTTACAACATGCATTAGCGGAGGTGAGATATGCAAATGATTAGAAATTCAGCGCAGACGCACATTACGCGCGCCTGTAGCGCCACTTCAAAGCGCTATTTAAGGCTTGGATATTTCAACGATTTCAAGTTCGGCAATTGTGTTTTTCTTGTGGTTTTTAAAAAAAAACGATCAATTATGCCTCGTCGAAAACAGCGATCATCTTTTGATCAAGTATCCGAGTTCAACAGAGGAAGGATAGTGGCCTACCGAGATTGTGGATTATCTTTAAGGGAAATCGGTAGTCGTGTTGGACGAAACCAAACAACTGTAATGCGGATATGTGATCGTTGGATGCAGGACGGTACGACGGACCGGCGTGTTCGATCTCATCCACCTCAGCGCACAACTTCACGTGATGACAGGCAAATTGTGCGCATGGCAGTGACGGATCGCTCAGTCACATCACGAACCATAGCACAGCACATGCAGTCTGTAACGCATCATCCAGTGTCTGCGCGTACCATTCGACGCCGTTTACAGCAGAGTGGTCTGTCCGCAAGACGTCCATTGCTTTTGTCTACCCTTGACGCAGAACCACAAACGTCTCCGCCGCCAATGGTGTGATGACAGAAGGATGTGGACGGCAGAATGGAATGAAATTGTCTTTACTGACGAGTCACGCTTCTGTCTGCAACACCACGATGGTCGCATTCGAGTCTGGAGACACCGTGAAGAGAGGATGCTGAACAGCTGCGTTATGCACCGCCACACTGGTCCTGCACCGGGTATTATGGTATGGGGAGGTATTGGATATCACTCTCGCACACCTCTAGTACGCATTGCCGGTACTTTAAACAGCCAGCGCTACATCTCCGAGGTGTTGGAGCCAGTTGTCCTTCCTCACCTTCAGGGCTTGCCCACAGCCATATTTCAACAGGATAATGCGCGACCACACGTGGCACGCAGTGTCCAACGGTTCTTCGTCAATCGCCACATTGAATTGCTTCCCTGGCCGCCTCGCTCTCCGGATCTTTCGCCGATAGAAAACATGTGGTCCATGGTTGCTCTACGATTGACCCAGATTCCATCCCCAGCTGCCACAGCAGATCAACTTTGGCAACGTGTGGAAGCTGCTTGGTCTGCTGTACCCCAAGAACTCATCCAAAGTCTCTTTGAATCAATGCCGAGGCGTGTGGCAGCGGTGATCTCCAACAATGGCGGCTACTCTGGCTACTGATTTTGGCAGGAACCACACTTCACAGAAGTCTATAAATTTAATCATTTGATACTTGGTCAACATGTTATCTACAAAATAAATTTTGCTGTGATATCTCTTGTCTTTCTTGGAGTTGCAATTTGGGTGGCCAGCAGTGTATATTTATATATATATATATATATATATATATATATATATATATATATATATATATATATATATATATATATATATATATATTATTCATACATACATATATATACAGTGAAACTTCTCTAGCTGACCACCCCTCATAACAGCCACTTTTATTCGAAACCATAACTGGCCGCCCTAGAGTAGATTCACTACATATATGTACTCGTGTGTGTAGGAGTGTGTATATATATATATATACGTGTGTGTGTAATATATTCATTACATCACGTCCTTAAAATACAACCTGAAAAGGAAAACTCGCTCATATTTACATGGCTGGAGCTAGACTCAGCCAGAAAGGAATAAAATCAAATTTGGAAGCAGTTGGGTCGGATCGTTTATTAGAGAGACGAAAGTACGTCTGTCAATTTCAGAAGACGCTCGGAAGCTAATATCACCTTTCAACCTTACGCGCGAGAGGCGAGGTACATGTGACTATTATTTTGCAGGGTCAGCATCATATTGGAGCTCGCAAAGCGAACCCACGCCTTTCTCCAGATGTATACAGGTGCAGAAATGCATAGGCATGCGGTTTATGGGAAGTGCTGTTGCTATGGGCTTTTAAAGCGATAAATTGAGATTACTGCGGATTGGATTTAGGAAAGGGAATTTAAATGCTAAAATGGAGGGCCTAATATTTAATATATATATATATCAATATATATACAACCTTTGTCCAAAAAGTTCAGTGAATGATGTTATAGTGCTCACGGTCGAAAGAGTTTGCAACCGGAGCATACCGTGCCGGACAGGTGAAGACTGGTCTGAACTAGTTCCTGAGCGGCGGCGTTGCGAGTTAGCTTATCCTGTGGAAACAGTCCATTGTAGAGTGAAGGTGTTGTGCACTCGGTCGAAATTCAAAACGGATCAGCAAACGAATATGCTGTTCTGTTTCAAACTTGGAAAATCAGCGAAAGAGACTCATGAAATGCTGCTGAAAGTTTGCGAAGAATGTGCTGTAACCTTGAAGTGCGTGTATGAGTGGTTTAAACGCCTCCGAGGAGAGCGGGACACCATTGAAGACTCCCCCCGAAGTGGTCGGCCTGCAACTGCACGCACCCCGGACAACGTACAGAAAGTGAAGGAATTGTTGGTCAAGGATCATCGTATGACAGTGCGAATGATAGCAGAGGAAGGGGTAATTGGTCGTGAGATGGCCCACCTCATACTGACCCAGGATTTGGGTAAACGCAAGCTTTGCTCCCGACTAGTGCCACACTCTTTGACGCCGGAACAAATGCAAATTCGGCTTGACGTCTGTGGAAATTTCATCGACACGGCGGATCGAAACGCAAGTTTCAGCAGCTGTAAGACATTGTCGCAACACGGGTGCGTGCACATCTGCACTCCGAGATTCATCCACCCGATTACTAAGCAGATATTCCTTTTAAAAAACCGGAACTCACAGTTCGTATCGCCAAGTGAGGAGGATGATGGCGATATATATTACGACGGCAACAATAATTATGACATGGGAGCAACAACAAAAGATGAGCTGGATTGTAGTGAAAGTGATGAAGACTGATAATTTCACAGTATCATTTGTTTTGGATTAACAATTAAATTTTTTTTCTACCGAATTTGACGTTTTCGTTTCTTTTTATTACAAATTTTATTTCTGCTAGTAAATATTTGTGCAATTTTTAAATAAAATATTTAAAAAGTTATAGGTGCGTATTATAGTCGAATTTTAATTTTTTCCGCAAATTTCGCGTAAAATCAAGCATGGGTATTATACTCGGGTGCGTATTATGGTCGAGATTTCACTCTATCTATCTATCTATCTATATATATATATATATATATATATATATATATATATATATATATATATATATATATATATATATATATATATATATATATATATATATATATATATACACCATACACACACACACACACATATATATATATATATATATATATATGTAGGAACTCATTCTCGTGCGAGTCCCCACTTTTACTAGAAACTGTGGTCGGTGTCTAGGGGTTGTTATTCTCAGTCTTATAGAAACCTTTCCGCTTACTGCACGGCGGAACTAGACTCTCTTACACTCAGAGTAATACAGTACTCAATTAAAGACAGAGTCACTGCTTCAACACACAAACTATATATTGACACATATAAACTATTTACATATCTAGAGATACGTTACATATAAAATTACACGTCAAGCCGCACCAGGCCTCCACAATCTAAATGGGTTACAGTATCTGGCCGTCTGCCGAGATAGGATGGACTAAGCCGCCGTCTGCTGCTTATCAGGAGCTAACGTCATGCCCCCTTCGAGACTGTCTCTCCCTTCGCAGCCGTCTGCTGCTTTCAGCACCTCTTACCAGGTCGGGACCCAATCTCAGTCTGTCCTCTCAAATACTTTTCTCCCCGTTCATCTCTCGAAAACCTAATAGCGCTGTCGTCGCATAGCGTACACGGCGACATATGGCTCAAAGCTGGAGCCCTGGGATAACACAATTCCCATAACTCGGCTGTCCTGACTATGCTGACGTCCTCGGCAGCGTTATGCCTTATCATAATCAGTTTTAGCACATATAATAGCACAAACGAAACAAAACAATGAAATAAAAAGAAAGTAATGCGTTGTTTACAGTCGGTCATGGCTCTTTTCTGAAAGTCTAGTCGGAGCCAGTGGACTACAGTTCACTGTAATACTTATACAAAAAACACAGGTACACCACGTTTAAATTACGATGCACAATTAGTCTCTAACCATAACACTTAACTTGTTCAAAACACCAATGAAACACTCGGTCATACCAAGTTTGTGTTTAAATGCGTATCTTGTCACTTAAATCACTATCAAACATGCACTCACAACCAAAACACTTCGTCTTTCGTATATCGGTGACACTTAGGGCTACCAATAGGGCCAAACAAAACACTTGAATGCCATATCTTCCTTTACGACACTTAATTGGCGTACACTTGGACTTGACTATCACTAAACACACTTGACATCCAACACTTGATACCAAACACATTTGATCACCAAACACAACTGATGGCACTTTCTTCCCACATACTTCACGATCACAAGCTAAACACTCCTTTACAGGTGGGTTACCAAAATCTGAAGAAGTTTGAAGTATGATAACGATGAAAATTTTGTACTGTTGAGTATATCGGTTCAACACTTTCGAGTCTGGGACGGATTTTGCAGACTCAGAGCAAAATTTCACTACCATTTCCGAAGATCCGTCACTCAAAGTTCCTTGCATTTCTAATACTGTAGCTTTTTCACTACGGCGTTTCCATTCTTTACGAATTACTCTTCCACTAAAATTTAGTGGCAATTCAAAATCTTTTGCCATTGCTCTACGGTCACATCGTGGCTCACAAGAATCACTTTTTTCTTCCTTCTCAGTTTTCAAAACATAGGGACTATCGTTTCCCGCCAAAGGAATCTTTTCCGCTCCCTGGGACACTCGGGGCGGTGTCGCAAGTTCGATGACCTCTGTCATACACAGTGGTCGAAACTGTGCAAGCCTCTTCTGTGTCTCAATGCTCTCTTCTCCCTCAACTTTCGGGGGGGTAACGGAATAATTTTCTCCCTTGCTCGTAAATTCGGACATGGTTCTCTCGGTGTCACATTTCAGCAGGGCATCGCCGTTTTCGCTGGGAGTGGGTGTCGAAAGTTCCCTGAACTTTGAAGAAAGCAATTCTCCGTTCTCTCTAAAGTGAGATAAGGCTATGGGATTCACATATTCCCGCTGCTGGCTTGGGCGAATTTCGGGCTCACTTTCTTGAATCACACTCGTGAAAACAACATCAGATACACGAAAATATCTCTCTTGGCTGCACAAATAATTATCTGCACCTTTGTCCATACTGAGTACAGACACACTATTCGAGTTTGTTTTTGGCGCTAACTGTCGTCCTACTCTTAGTATTTGCAGTTCGCGTTCAATCTCAGCCATCTTTCGTTGAAACTCCATCTCTTCGGCTGCCATTTTGTCTCGCTCTTTCCTCTCTTCCACAATCGAAATAAGCAGATTCTCCATGTAAACATCGTCACAATTCGATGTTATAATCAGGGCGATTAATTGCTCAACTTCTGGTTTATCCGGGACCTCTAGGCCCAGCTCGTAGACTAGAGTCACCAGGTCTATCATTCTGGCATGCTCCAGATACGCCATCTCAGAATTTTTTTTCCACTTACGTCAGATTCTATGTTTTATCCGTTCAATCCGGGGCACAATTTCAACTCTGTTTCGCAATCTTAAATTGCGCAAATGTCACAATTCTCTCACTTAACAGTTCATACCGTTCGATGACACTTCACGCTTTCACAAGTTTGTCACTCGCGTTCACAACATTTTAAACTCACACAACGTCGCTTCCATGGGTGTCACTCACCGCACTTGGTCGTCAGTTATCCTTCTTCACCCTTTTAGTAGAATCTTTATCCGATCCGGGTCTTTCACTTTTGTACAATTTTGATCCGATCCGGGTCTTTCACTTTTGTACAATTTTGATCCGATCCCGGGCCGGGCGCCCACTATTTGTAGGAACTCATTCTCGTGCGAGTCCCCACTTTTACTAGAAACTGTGGTCGGTGTCTAGGGGTTGTTATTCTCAGTCTTATAGAAACCTTTCCGCTTACTGCACGGCGGAACTAGACTCTCTTACACTCAGAGTAATACAGTACTCAATTAAAGACAGAGTCACTGCTTCAACACACAAACTATATATTGACACATATAAACTATTTACATATCTAGAGATACGTTACATATAAAATTACACGTCAAGCCGCACCAGGCCTCCACAATCTAAATGGGTTACAGTATCTGGCCGTCTGCCGAGATAGGATGGACTAAGCCGCCGTCTGCTGCTTATCAGGAGCTAACGTCATGCCCCCTTCGAGACTGTCTCTCCCTTCGCAGCCGTCTGCTGCTTTCAGCACCTCTTACCAGGTCGGGACCCAATCTCAGTCTGTCCTCTCAAATACTTTTCTCCCCGTTCATCTCTCGAAAACCTAATAGCGCTGTCGTCGCATAGCGTACACGGCGACATATGGCTCAAAGCTGGAGCCCTGGGATAACACAATTCCCATATATATATATATATATATATATATATATATATATTACAAATACTTTTAACCGTTCAACTCGGCCCCCTCCAAGATTAAATCCTGGGTGTGCCGCTGTATATATATATAGAGAGAGAGATAGAGAGATAGAGAGAGTCCGTTTATCTGAGGTTTCTTCGCACTCCCAACCCACTCCCCAGAATAAACGACGGAACGGACAATTAAGCCGTCCCTTTATCTATTTAAAAGAACAACCCGTGCCACCGCAGACGGCTTTTCAAAAAGTCGATTTCCCTCACGAATCTCTCTTTTCTTTTCAATTGCCGACAGGCATTCATCTCCATTCTGCTCGCGAATAAACCAGTCAGCTCCCTTCTTAATGACCGCGGATATACGGGTCCATTCGACAAAGTATAACAATCGCCCGAGAACGAGGCATCGCATTCGGAAGAAGGATTATGATGTCGAGGCATCCCTTATTTATTTTCTGTTTTTGCAAATGCCGCGGAGGAGGAACGAGTTGATTTAATCAACTTGGACTCTAATGAGGGGACGGGAAGTGCGTACTTAACTGGGGATTTATTTTCACGGCGTTTTTTTAAATTTGTTTTGCCCCTTCGCGTAAGTCTGTTTAAAAAACGACACGTTTTTGCTGTTCCCCAGGGAACAAGAGTTGAATAATGAAATATCTCGCTATATTATATATATATATATATATATATATATATATATATATATATATATATATATATATATATACACATACATACATACATACATACACAGGGTGTCCATAATTAAAGTCCCATTTTCAAAAGGCTACAAAAAAAGAACCACTGGTCAGAATGACTTCAAATTTGAACTGAATATACTGGAAGAAGGGGGAAACGATTTGGCATAAGAAAAAAAAAATTTCCAACCGCTTACAGCGCCATCTATTGATACATTTTGGAAATTTTTTTTATTATGCCAAATCGTTTCCCTCTTCTTCCAGTATATTCAGTTCAAATTTGAAGTCATTTTGACCAGTGGTTCTTTTTTTGCAGCCTTTTGAAAGTGGGACTTTAATTATGGACACCCTATATATATATATATATATATACAGGGTGTCCCAGTTAAACGTTTCAGAACTTCTACGAGGGGTAGGGTGCATCCTCACGACTCGAAATCATATAGCAATGTGGGGTCGGAAATACTTTCCTCGAGCATTAGATGACGTTGCGGGAAAGTTCTGAGCGTTAGTGCGGGGAATCGTGATTTCGCACAAGGACTCAGAGTTAGTAGGATGGCTAATTATACGAATTTTTTTTTAATGGGGGCACATGAAAACACAGGTTTATGACACTCCCGTTGACAATGGTGAGGAGCTGGTTGCAAGAATCTCAGTAGCTGCCGGAGAAATTCGAGATGAGCCTGGATGGTCATGGAGCCAGAATTCCATGCGCCGGAGATGTGAGGTCTGCATTGCAGTCGGTGGTAAAAAACTTCGAACACTTACTTTAACCCGTATACTTTTTGGTTTTGTACGTTTATTATTAAAACGATTATCCACTTACGGTCTCTTTCTTTATGGTTTTCTGTGTACATCACCGCTTCAGGAAAGCATTTCCGACCCCACATTACTATATGATTTCGAGTCGTCAGGATGCACCCTACCCCTCGTAGAAGTTCTGAAACGTTTAACTGAGACACCCTGTATGCATATATATATATATATATATATATATATATATATATATATATATATATATATATATATATATATATACGCTCTTAGACAAAAAAAAATGACGCACCAAGGGGTTACGCAAATTGGACACAAATTGATATGTATACAGGTTTTGAAGTTTGGTGGCGAACGAATGAACATGTGACGCTGCAGCGCATCTTAACTGCGCGACAGGCAGGATATTAAAGAGGAGAAATTTCGATTCCAGGTGATAAATTCTTTGCGAATTTCATTCCGTATACTAAGGTAGACAGTAACCATGCCTCGCATACAGGTGCGCGAACAATATTCGCAGATGTCAGCATTTGAGAGAGGACGTGAAGTTGGGCTCAAAGGAGCCTGTTGGTCTAATCGGTGAATCACTCGACATTTGGATAGGCGCGATGCCAGTATTTGACGATGTTGGCAGGAATGAGTGAACCATGGCCAAACGCAGCGTCAAGAAGGAAGCGGTCGGTCTAGAGAAACGACATAACGTGAGGACAGCGCAATCGTCAGAGCGGCACTCACAGTCCCAGATTCATCATTATCATCGATCGTACGTGCAACTGTTGCTTCATTGACCGCAAAGACCATTCATAGGCATCTAAGAGAAAGGGGACGGAGCTCACGGCGCCCCTTGTGCCGACTACCATTGATCTCTGTAAACCGACAAGCCCGTTTGCAGTGGTGTCGGGCACATTCGACCTGGAATATCACTGACTGAATTGTCTTTAGTGATGAGAGAATTGTCTTTAGTTGTGAGTCCTGCTTCGAATTGAGCCCTGATGACCAGCGAATACGTGTCTGGCGACGCCCCGGACTGCGGTGAGATACCAACCTGACTGTCTTCCGCCATACGGGTCGACAACCAGGACTAATGGTCTGAGGTGCCATTTCATTTAATAGCAGGACCCATTTGGTTGTCATCAGCGGCACACTTACAGCACAGCAGTACGTCGACGATATTCTACTTCCCGTTGTGTTGCCTTTCATATCACGCCTTTCATATCGTGCTTGCCCATTGCTACCTTGGCCAGCAGGGTCGCCGGATCTCTCTCCCCACTGAGCACGTTTAGAGCATTATGGGCAGGGCCCTCCAACTAGCTCGGGATTTTGACGATCTAACGGGCCAATTGAATAGAATTTGGCACGATATCTCGCAGGACATCCGCCACCTCTATCAATCAATGCCAAGCCGAATAGGTGCTTGCATAAGGGTCAGAGGTGGACCAACGCGTTATTGACTTTTTCACTTTGTGAAGCTCTTTCTCTTGAATAAATCATCCAATTTTTCTCAAATTGTATTCATTTGTTTTTCTGTACACGTACATCACATCTACCGATTTTCGTCCCATTCGGATAACCCCTTCTTGGTGTGTCGTTTTTTTTTGTGTCATACATACATTTACATGAATACATGCATATATATATATATATATATATATATATATATACTGATTGCCGTGACAAGCATACCTGTTTTAATTCTATTCCCTTAAGGACTTGAACTGCAACAGAAATGTACGTCTGATATAGTTTTACACGAGTACTGTATAATTTTCCTGTATCATAAAGCACGAATAATTTTGTTGCTAACGAACATGATACCGGCAACTCATGCGTCTGATTCTTTCTCTAAAGGGTTAACAAGTCAATGTCCTCGTTTCTAACAAGGCTTCGGCAAAAATTATGAAGAATACAGACTTTATAAGCAGAGGCAGCAATCATTTCAGAGTTGTATCCCAGCCAAGAGTACGTGGGCCGAGGAGCAGTCGCTAGAAGGACTCACTTCCAGAAATCCTCAGAAAGACAAAAATCAAAGTATAACTTTCCAAAGAGACGGAAAGCCAGAGATAAATTTTTTTCTTTCTTCTTTCAATTACAAATCGTTGAAAACAGCTAAATAATCTAATCGTAAGTTGGAAATTATATACGTATTACTAATATTTAATATCGTGATTTGTAATTACTAGGAATTTTAGAGAACTTTCCGTGGTATATAACTTCTTATACTTTCTACAGTAACTAATCTATCTATGGTGATTTTGCCGAATTTTCAAATCTAAAAAATCTAAGGCCAATCTTTTCGGATTCTCAAACTGCTTTACTATTATTCGTACGATCATTGGATGAGAACTTATGGCCAATTTAATAAACCGAACAGACCGGAAGTAGTATCTTGAAATGCATTTTCTAGAAAAACCCATTTTTCAGTTACTTTAGTACAGGAGAAAGCGTACAACGTCAAAAGCTTTTAATATATTTAAATGAAATTTTGTTATAGTGTTTTACATATGACTAACTATGATTTGAAATAAAAGCTAAGCTGTATGTGTTGACTGAATCATTCTACAGGTATCTGTACTTGAAAAATATAATTAAAAAAAATCAGTGCTTTTTCACTTTTTTGGTATATTTCAGTGATTTTGGGAAATATTGAAAAACTCTTTCTTCAGAATACAGGTAAGTATCACAGCTGTTTAAAGTGTAAAGGAAATTAAACTATATTGAGTCGAATGGTGTGTAGGCACTCAATTGTACTAAAAATATATATAAAAAAATCTCTATTTTAAAATGTCATGAAATTTTTACCAAAACTATATTTGTTTTCGTGATTTTATATCATATTTGAACTAAAAATATATGCATTTAATCAGTACTGTGCATTTTTTAATTAAAAGTACCCCGAACGTAGGCAGATACCTAAAAATTCTATATGCACCTTAAAAATTCCACATTCAACTTACTGCACATAGTTAAAAATAAAAAGATAAACATTTACAAAGGCTTTTTTTGGTTTATTTGTTTTGTCTAATATCATCATCCATTGGTTACAAAATCTTTTCCGTGTCTAGGGACAAAGTTAAAAAAAAAGGCGAAATAAATGAAAAGAATTTTTTCCTTACTTCCAAGTTTAAATAGACTTTTTCCCCTCATCTGTTTTTTTTTTATTTTAAAATCCGCTGACCCGACTATAAAACAAACTTAGTTATTCTTTCCCCCTTCTGCTTACCTACTTATTTATTTATTTGTTTTTGCAGACGAAAAATGTCACGTGACTTCGCTAGTTTGTCTTCCCGACGATGATGAACCACGGGCATTTTTTTTTAATGCGGAAATCGTTTGGGATAAAATGAATAACAATGCGTGAAGATTTATCCCATCAGACAAAGGGTCTTTCTAGGAAAGCGATGTTACGATGTTAATTAAAAAAACAAGAGAGAGAGAAAGGTAATGGATTGAAGAGCAGATCCTTCAGTCGAGATTACTGCTTACGACAATTTATTTTTCACCAATTGGCAACAGGTTATCAATTTCGCAGTTCTTTATATCTAAAGGAAGAATCACTCTCGCTAATTGTTCCGAGACTGATGAAATTAAAAATAGTAAAATGGACGGCATATCATATTAGTTATTGCACGAGGTCAGTGCCTGGCTGCAAAATCAAAAATATGCGTAATGGTCTAACCCAAGTCCTGCCCTTACCCAGAATACAAATGATTTATCGTCTTTCAGTGTCCTACGCAGTTGACGTAACTCGCCGCCACCTGCAGCAGAACCCTCGATATTTTTTAGGTTTGCACTAATTCAAAACAAAAATTTTAAAAAATCACAGGTTGGAAGATTTGGCGAGTTGTCGCCAACGCAAAGCGCTAAAAATGAACATTAAAACTTACAGCCATTTTTAATCATACACTCAAAAGTTAAGCACGGAGCGGTAAAATGCGAAAAAATGGACAAGTACTGCTTTGAATGACATGAAATGCTGCAAGTAAGTAGCTCTATGTTTATTCATGAAAAAAAACAAAGAATTACACACAGAGATAAAAAAAAAATTGAGTTTTCATAAATTACACGATGACGTCATATTTGCGTCATTAACAAAATTATGTTTAAATGCAAAACAAACAACAAAAATCGACATTAATAGGGTACGTGAGCTCCCCTCACCTTCATACAAAGTACACAGCGTATGATCATGCTTGTTACGAGGTGATCAACCACCGCAGTGTCCAGTAATCGCCATTCCTCCTGTAGGGCAGTTTCTAAATCTCTGATAGTGGCTGGAGATGGGAAACATCTACATACAGCACGGCCGAGGGCAACCCAAAGATTTTCAATTGGATTAAAGTCCGGCGAGTAAGCCGGCCACTCCATACGCGCAGTCCCCTCACTTTCCAGAAAGTCGTCAACGATGGCAGCTCTATGGGGACGGGCATTATCGTCCATTAAAACGAAAGAGGGACCAACTGCTGCAGCGTACAGTTTTACAGTGGGGTCTAGGACTTCATCTCGATAATGTACAGCCGTCACAGAACCTCGCCTGTAGATGTGCAGGTTGGTGCAATATCCTCACCGACCCTGCCAAGAAATCCCTGCCTAGACCACGATGCTTCTACCGCGTAATGCGTGATGTTCGGTGTTGTTCTCGGGCCGATTGCATGTGCCTTGTTCCCTCCAGACCCTTACACGCTTATCATCGAGTTGTAGGGCAAATCTGGACTCATCTATTAACATAACGTTGCCCCAATCAGACACAGTCCAATTCGCATGCTGGCGGCACCACTTTAATCGTGCCCCTCTGGATTGGACGGATAAAGGAACACAAAATCGTGGTACCCGGGCGTACAGACCATTCACGTGTAGCCTTCGATGAACAGTAGTGGCAGATATCGTCTTACCAATGGCCGTTGCAACCATAGATGTCACATGTGTGGAGGTCGATCTTTGATTCTGCTTGGCTACAACAGCAATATATCGATCATCCGAGGGGGTCGTAACCCTTGAACGACCGGCTACAGGTCTTCGGACAATTCTTTGGCTGGTTTGGAGTTGTTTCCATAATCGTGAAATGACGGAATGATGAACGCCGAAGAAAAGAGCAACATCTGTGATAGACTGTCCTGCTTCAATGCGTCCGACAGCCCGACAGCGCTCAAAATCTTCCATTCGTCTTCTGGAAGCCATAAACACGTCTAGCCGTAAAACAAATCGTACGAATATTCTAAACACCTTTCATCAGCACTTACATGCAACTCCTGTAAACCTTCACAATGCCGGCTTCTTATACGACTGCCTGTTTTGCATATTTCTCGACGCGAAACCGTGATTGGCTGTTACCTAACATATTTGCATACTACCTTCTACCTTTGCGGCAAATTTCAGCTTCTTTAATTCAGATTGGCTTACGGAAATTAACATTTTCCTCTCCGTGCTTAACTTTTGGAAGTGAGTGTATTTCAGAGAGATTATTCTTCACTAAATTTAGATTAAAGATCAGTTTATTTAGAGTGACACTGCGACCTAACACCCTAACAAAAAACTTCTGTGTTACTAATCCGGTGAAAAAATTTATCGAGCATCCGGTAGAACAAATGAGTTTTGCAAGACAAAGTTAAGTTTCCGAGGTGCAGTATTTCACTGTAACAGGAATATTTCCCCAGGTTCTTGCTACAAGAACCGTCAAAGGCTGAAAGGTTGTATTACAGATCGCTGAGAATAAAATAAGACCAAAGATTAGACAGGTAAAATAACAGCCC
Source organism: Dolomedes plantarius (assembly GCA_907164885.2). Lineage (NCBI taxonomy): Eukaryota > Metazoa > Arthropoda > Arachnida > Araneae > Dolomedidae > Dolomedes > Dolomedes plantarius. Next base: position 40,519,618 of record OU015502.1, on the reverse strand, counting down.
TACATTTCACATACAACAGTTGAGCTTCAAATTAAAAAAAAATCTTTTTAAGCCGAGTAGGGCATGCATATATACCCTTAACGACAAACACGATATTTCCAGAAATAAAAACTTCCAGAACTCGATAATATTACCACCGTGGGAGAAATCCGATTGAATTTGCCGGACACCCGAAAAGTCGTCAAATGGATCGTCATACTCGCCAAAATGCTCAAAAATATCGCCTAATTGTCTCATATTGAAATCGGACGCTCAATGACAGTTAATGATCGGTATTTAACTCAAAATAAATATAAATTAAGGAGAAACTAAGAATATTTACATCAATGTTATTATTGTCCATACTAACATTTTAACGCAGGATTACGTTCCTCTACAACGGTCCTTCGGAAAGTGAAATTTCAGAAACTAAAACCCTCCGTCCATCCGTCCTAGCGAGTTAAAATTTTGGCAACGCGCCAAACCCAGTATGTATCCCCTCGACAAGCAGTAAACAGTTAAACAGAAAAGTACCAAAGTGCGTTAAAATTTTTTACATACATATATATATATATATATATATATATATATATATATATATATATATATATATATATATATAGATAGATAAAATACATACATACAAAAGTGGTAAGCAACGATAAGTAATCCTACGTTAATATCCCGCGGTAGTTTCGTTAGAAGAGACGACCTGAATTTTTTTTAAGCTTATCTTTCACAAAGTTCGCTTAATTGCCTTTAACCAAAATAAAGAGTATCCTGTACTATTTTTCCATTCATTTTAAACTACATTAATTTAAAATTTCTAGGCAGTTTCTACGAGACACATTTTGCGTTCCAGGAACAAACAATAATAAATTATTTAATCCTAACTAATACAAAAGATGTTAATTATAGTAGTTTAATCAGTACAGAAAAAAAGAGTTCTTCTATTTTAATAATCTTTATTTATTTAGATCCATCTCAATGGAAGAATATTACCTGAATTTATCCATTATAATTGTGTAGTCCCTTTTTCATTTATTAGTCTGAGAAATGATAGCAGAATGTGAAATATAATCAAATGTACGCCTAAACAATTATAAAATTTTCCGACAGAATTCAACCAGATTTTTAAAATAGGTAACAATCATTATCTTAATTAAACTTTTAATAAGAAATGAGAAAGATTGAAGAATTATTTATCATTTAAAACTAAAAGGTTCGCAAACAGAAAACCTCAAATTGCCTGATCATACCGGATCCACGGCGTTACGTAGCGTCAGCGATAAAACCGTTAACCAATAACAGAGCTGTATTCGTTAATCACGTGATATGTGAAACCTATTGCGGGCCATGTCAGTAATAACGGAGACAACGCAGTAACGTAAAACAACCCTCGGGATATAATGTGAACAGGCCTTTACAGTGCCTCTCAATCTGATTGTTTTTTTAGAATTTTAACGTAGGATTACGTTCCTCAATAACGGTCCTCCGGAGAGAAAAAAATTGTCCTGCGTCGCGAGTTATAATTTTGGCAGTGCGCAAAACCCTGTAGCAGTAAACAGTTAAACAGAAAAGTACCAAAATGCATAAAAAAAAGAGAAAAGAGGTAAGCAACGATAAGTTAATCCTAAGTTAATAACCCGCGGTAGTTTCGTTAGTACAGACTACCTGAAATTTTGTTGTTTTGTTTTTTCCGGGGGGAGTTGATAAAAAATATCCTTTACTACAAAACTCTGATATTTTAATTTAAAAGAGTATTCCAAGACAGAAACAACAAAAAAAAAAAATTCGGAAATATCGAATTTCCACAATTTATTTACTATTATTGTTATTATTTATTGCCAGGGTGAGGCGTCAACAAATATCCATTACTAGAAATGCTTGATATTTCTTAAATATATATACTGTGAAGCTCTAAGTTATATAAATCCACGTAAACACAGGAAAAAAAAAAGTTATTTTAAAAAAACATACCTTTGATTGCGTCAGATAATGAGTAAACAAAAATCAATAAGGAAATTCACTTACCTAAAAAGAGAAAAGAAAACTAAGATTAAATTAATGCAGTCACTGAACAAGTGGAAAACAAATCAAGTATAAAAGAACAACAGTTAGAAGAATATTCTGCTTATCATCCACACTCTACTTTTCTTTATAAGTTCCGTACGTTTGTAATAATATATATATATATATATATATATATATATATATATATATATATATATATATATATATATATATATATATATATATATATATATATAAAATATAACGCCCACTTTTTTTTCGGAACCATGACTGGTCCCCTTAAAGAAGACATGGAGTTCTGGAAGTTTAACTGAATATATATATATATATATATATATATATATATATATATATATATATATATATATATATATTATATATCGTAACTTCTCTAGCCAGCGACGCCTATTCGACGGCCCATCTCTGAAAACGGCTACTTTTTCCCGGAACCATGACTGGACGCCTTAGAGAAGTTTAAAAAAAAATTATATATATATATACATACACACACTGAAGTGCCAAAAAAGCTGGTACAGAAGTGCGTAAGCAAATAACAGACATATGCAACCAATGAGCGTAACACGATGCGGTCGGCAGTGCCTATATAAGACATCAGGTGTCTTGCGAAGCTGTTAGATCGGTTCCAGCTGCGACAATGGCGGGTTATCAGGATTTATGTGACTTTGAACGTGATGTTATAGCCGGCGCACGAGAGATGGGACATAGCATGTCCGAGGTAGCGATGCGATTTGGATTTTTGCGCACGACCATTTCACGATTGCACCGTGAATATCGGTATCCGGTAAAACAGGGGTTCTCAACCTTTCAGGCTCTGTGCCCCCCTTTGAACACGAGTGCAATCGGAATTTGAAACTGAAGCTGGTTATTAAATGAAAATATAGAATAGATAATTTCATACACAAAACTTAATATTTCTACTCATATCTTAATTTGGAACATATTATTATTAGAACATACGAAATCAAAGAATTAAATACAGATCAAATATATTTGAGGTAATCAAGGATCTAGGTGAGGTTGGCATGTAATACCAGTCACTTTCACAACATTAATGAGAGGGCTGGAACTGTTTGTCCTTGACAAGTTTTTGAATATTAGGTTTTAAGTGTGACAAAGCACACCCCAGGTCACTTTCAACGTCCAGCTTTGCTCGATATTTTGACTTTATGTATGCTAATGCTGAAAATACAGATTCACAGAGATATGTGGATGAAAACTGCACTAACAACCTCGAAGCTTCCAAAGCAACTTCTGGGTAAACAGGAAAATAGCGTAACCAAAAGTTTTCAACATCCATGTTTTCGAATTCCGCATTTGCTTGAGAATTGCATTTTAGGTCGATTGCCTGTTCCTGAATATGATCAGGAAGTATATCCACGTCGATTTTAAAAGGATCTCTTGTCAACTTAAACTCGCAGTTCTCTGAACTTATATCTGGAAAATAGTCTGCAATTTCATTTTGCAATGCTACCAAATGCCCTGATATAAGGTCCATCAGTTCATTTATACGTTGCAATGTAAGATTTTTTTATCATCGAGGATGTCGTTCAGTCTTGGAAAGGACGAAATGTTTGGCTCTGAACTCTGAAGACGGCGTTGCCAAAGAGTTATCTTTTCTGTGAAACTCTTAACTGCATCCTTAAGTCTTCAGAATGTTTTTCTGACATTGCACCTACGACAATTATCGTGTACGACAATTATTGTGTTCGTGTTCGTGTTGGTATATCGAAAATACGTTACGGTTACATTGTGACTGCAAAATTGAGTACAGAAAATTACAGTTAGTTTTATTTTTTATTTTTTTCTAAACTCAAGCCTGCCTTGAAATTCTTCTACGCCTCCCCAGGGGGGCGCGGCCCCCAGGTTGAGAACCGCTGCGGTAAAACATCAAATCTCCGACAGCGGTGCGGCCGGAAAAAAACCTTGAAAGAACTGACGAGAATCCTTAAACGAGTTAGACGTGCAACACTTCCTGAAATTGCTGCGGATTTCAATGCTGGGGCATCAAAAAGTGTTGGCGTGCGAATTGTTCAACGGACCGTCATTGATATGGGCTTTCGGAGCTTCAGGCTCATTCGTGTACCGTCGTTGACTGCACGGCGAAAAGCTTTACGCCTCGCCTGGGCTCGCCAACACCTCTATTGGACTGTTGATGGTTGGAAACAAGTTACGTGGTCTGACGAGTTTCGTTTCCAATTGCATCGGGTGGATGGACGTGTACGGATATGGAGACAACCTCGTGAATCCATGTACCGTACATGCCAACAGGAGACTGTTGAAGCTGGTGGAGCCTCAGTGATGGTATAGGGCGTGTGCAGTCATTTGGCGTGATATGGAACCCCTGATACGTCTAGAGAACGGTGACGGGTACAAAAGAAATCTGCCCGTCATCTATACCCGTCCATGTCCATTGTGCATTCCGGCAGACTTGGACAATTCCAGCAGGACAATGCGACAACCCCCTCCCCGCGTCAAGAGTTGCTACCGAGTGGCTCCAGGTTCACTCTTCTGACCTTAGAGACTTCCACTGGGCACCAAAATCCCCAGACATGAACATACTGGGATGCCTTGCAACGTGCTGTTCAGAAGAGATCTCCACCCCCTCGCATTCCAATGGATTTGTGGACTGCCCTGCAGGATTCATGGTGTGAATTGCATCCAGGTCACCTTCAGACATTAGTCGAGTTCATACCACGGCGTGTTCCGGCACTTCTGCGTGCTCGTGGGGGATATACACGATATTAGGCAGGTGCACCAGTTTTTTTGGCTCTTCAGTGTATGTGTGTGCATGTAATAATAATAATAAACACATATTACCGGGGGTAGTTATTTTTTCTGTCTTTTAACGTTCAGTGCTACAATTTTCTAATATTTTTAACACACCGAACAAATACTCAACATTATATATATAAAACATAACGAATTATCGATAATTTTCCTCAAGAAAAAAAATAATTCCCTCTCCTTAATTGAGCACAGGACAAATTGGTAAGAGACCACTCACAACTACCCGATGTTTTATCAGCTTTCGATAGGACGCGGGCCAGACGCCAACAACAAAAACAACAAAAAACAATGACATTAGGAGGAAAGGTCTCCGAAGGTAAAAAAACAACAGAGAGAAACTTCATTAATAGAGACAGACGCGTTTAGACAGCGCATCCGATACCGATCGCTTTTCGTCGGCGATTCGATTACCCGGCGAGTAATTACTCAGCGATAATAATGCAAGAACGAAAACAAAGCCAAAAAAACAAGACTTATAAGGAATATAACAAGAACAAAAAAAATCTTGGTTGTTAAGAAACAATTACATCGCTAATAACGCCGTTGTTCGCCGGCCTCATCATAGTCGGAACAGAGAGCAATTATTATTCGCGATCCTTAATTATAAAAGTGCTAAGTATGTCAGCTCGTATTGCGAGCTCATGAAAAATGTCCCCGGAAGAGAACTTGGGCTGAGGGGAGTTCGGGGCTCAAAATTATCTATAAAAGAACATTTATTTATAGAACAAATCGGCTTAAAACATAATATAGAACTTTAAAATAAAATGAAACAAACGACGTGGTTTCAGCGATGTTTACGTTGGAAGATGTAGCATTTTTATTATGTATACCTTACGATGTTATTGCTGATCTCCCCGTCTAGCCCCAGCTAGACCAAATCCTCAAGTCCATTCGCCCATACAAATTCATAAACCAAAAGAGGATCTGAAAGCAAGGTGGTCGAGAATCAACCCTAGGCACTCGAGAATATGCGCTTGGGAGGTCTGGTCCCAATGGCATTTAAGGCAGGAGGGATGAATCTTGCGACCACCGTTGTACTCTTCTGTTAGCCACTGAAGAAACGAGAGTGCCGTCTGGGTGGGTCTGTCGCAGATGAGAGCAAGGGATTTTCCGGGACGATTACCACGATAGCAAAAGTGTTCCGGGGACCCAATCCATGTCTGTCTATCAAGATTTTGTCTATTGGAATCGAGTTCGAGAAACGTCAAAGAGTGACAGGTAGACAATGGCTCATCAGCTCCTTTGCCAAATAGTCTGCCACCAATGTCCATTTCCTGAAAGTTCCATGTGAGGAGGGATCCACTATAGATGTACCTCACAGAAGGAAGAGATATGCCGAGTTTGTTGAGGATAGCTACACTGGTCTTGCCTCTCACACTGTGCCGGTTAGATAGATGTTGGATGATGCTACGAATGTTCGACAAAATCCAAACGACCCTTGGGTCCGAAACAGACACTATGTGATGGAGCCCCTCATCAATAACAATGAACTCGCTTCTGAAAACTGTCTGGGTTCCTTTTCTTGAATCGTACTGTACTTTAGTACCCTGCTGTACTATTGTACTTAAAAATCTACTGATGACGGGATGGAATTTTAAATGATTCGCCATCTTTTGTAGGATATTTATGTTCTGCCAAAAATTCTGAATCCATTGTTTTAGTCCCATCTTCCAGTACGGGCGATGTGGTGTTCAGATGGCTTAACCCTTTTAGGGGCTCAGATAATCGGATTTAGTTTATGACATGTTCTATGCTTGCCATCAATGGCTATGATGTGGCGCAGACAAAGAGCAAAATTCTGCAAAACTCGCTGAAATGTCGAGACATCGATGCTTTTGATGACCTCCTGAATGGCTGTTTTGAGCTCAGCGATGGTTTCGGGGTTATTGCATAAACTTTGTCTTTAATATTGCCCCACAAAAATGAGTCACGAGGGTTGAGATCAGGAGAATATGGCGGCCAAGCGATTCCCATTCGCTCAGAAACGCTGTATTTCAACATTTTCTACGAAAAATGAACAACAACAACAATACGAGTGTGTTTGCTCAAAAAAAAAAATCCCAACATGCCCTGCATTCAACAGCCAAGTTTTCATCAAATCTCGCCAATGGTTCAAAAGTTATTAAGTTATTTTTCATATAGCTCAATAATTGTCACACTTTATGTATGTATATTATATATATATGTGTGTGTGTGTGTGTGTGTGTGTGTGGTTGTCTAAATATATAAAGTTTCGCCAATCAGAGAAAGTTATCTGCGTTTAAATCACAGTAAACCACATTTTTTCCTACTTAACTTAAATTTGAATCTATTATTCGCGCTGAGGAACAACAGCTTATCCAGCAAATAACGGCAGTAAATTAGAGAAATAACTGCTTCTTAATAACTATGATTTTTGTACTTTGCTTTCTGAAGACTCTTTTTTATTTAAATAAAGAATGAACTTAAAAAGGAGGAGGTAAGTAATTAGCAACGAAACATGTTTTATCTTCTCTACTACGAAGGCAGGCTGATTAAGGGGAAAGAGGCTTGGTATTTCTAATAATAACGACTAGAATAGTTAGAATAGTTAATTTCTAACAATAAAAACAAGTACAGTGAGAATAGTTAATCTTAGAATTGCATTCAAATAAACCCTATTTAATAGACTAATTTGTATAAACAAACGATTCTAGTTCAAACGATTATCCCCAGCAAATAAACCTCACTTTACCCTATATATTCCAAATTTAATAGTTGTTATAGTTAAATAAACACTTAATTCTCAATAATGCAACCATTTGTAATGTTAAATACGCTGTTGCATAGTAAGTATTTGTAAAGCAGTAGATAGAATATATTAGTATTTTAACTCGAAATTAAGTACTTTTTAAGCACCGGAAAGTAAGGACTTTTAACTCAAAAATAAGTACTCCTTAAGGACCGAAAAATAAACACTTTGAATGGAAAAGAAGGCACGTTTTACGAACCGCAGTAAGGAATTTTAATCCAAAAATAAGTACTTTTTAATGATCGGAAAGTAAAGACTTTTAATCGGAAAAGAAGTACTTTTTAAGGACCAAAAAGTAAAAACTTTTAATTCTTAAATAAGTACTTATTAAGACCTGGAAGTAGAGATCCAAAAATTAGCATTTTTTTAAGGATCGAAAAGTAAAGACTTAATCAAAAAGTAAGTACTTTTCAAGGGCCGGTAAGTTAAGAATTGTTTTTAATTAAAAAATATGTCCTTTTTAAGGATCAGAAAGTAAACACTGAATCCAAATATATAAGTACTTTTTAAGGACCGGAGTAAAGACTATGAAACCAAAATAAGTACCTTTTAAGGACCGAAAAGTAAAGACTGAATCCCAAATAAGTTCCTTTTAAGGGCCGAAAAGTAAAGACTGAATCCCAAATAAGTACCTTTTAAGAACCGAAAAATAAAGACTGAATCCCAAATAAGTACTTTTTAAGGATCGAAAAGTAAAAAGTTAATCCAAATGTAAGTATTTAAGGAACGGAGTGAGGAATTTTAATACAAAAATAAGAACTTTTATTAAGGAGCGGAAAGTAAGCTATTGTAATCTAAAAATAAATACTTTTTAAGGACCGGAGAGTAAGCTATTGTAATCTAAAAATAAATACATTTTAAGGACCGGAGAGTAAGCTATTGTAATCTAAAAATAAATACTTTTTAAGGACCGGAGAGTAAAGACTAAGAATCCAAAAATAAGTACTTTTCAAAACACTTTTTTAAAGCGTCAAGGGGGCACGGGACCTTTAAGGGGTGGTAAATAGGAGTGGTAAATAGGAGTGACATTAGAGGCTCGAATAGCTAAATGGAGGAAGGAAAAGAAAGTAAATCAAAATAATCATCTAAAAGAAGGTTCTATTTATGCATCGGGGGCCTTTTGAGCTATTTCAGTCCAATAAATAAGATGTAAAAGAAATAGTGAAACTTCAAATTGAGTTTTCTCAAAACAGCAAATTGTGCGCACTGTTACTATCAAACTATTCGTGAAATATTAAAATTTTAACCATATGTATATGGTGTGATAATCTATAACTTAAGGGAGACCCGTAAGAAAAAAGTTACCGTAAGTAATTTTTACAATTTATGAGTATTTAAAAATTTAATCAATACTTTTTACCAGTATTTTGGTTTTAAATTAAAGACAGGTGTATTGTTAATATATTAAAATGATCATTTTATTCCTGCGTGTATATTTTTATGTTTTATGGTGCGCACAGTGATTTAAGACATTCCGTATCTTAGACTCATATCCATTTTCTAAACATGTAATGAAAATATTAATTTACAAAGAAAAACCTCTCAACTTTGCAGAGTATATCATTCAAAATGTGTTAATAAAATACCAATTGAAAACGACATTTCTCTTTTGTAAATTCATTAAAGTTTGATTAGTTCGAACATGACTACGTTTTCAGCAATTTCGACAAGCTTAAAGGTACTATTGCCCCCTTTAAAAACGGAAACTGAAAATAAAGAATTCTTCAGAACTTTTAACAGCACACGAACCCTGTTTTTAAGGACCTTCATCCCAAATTGTGAATTCTTTATCGCAACTAGGAAGCTCTTAGTTTTAAATATTCGTTCGTATTCACTCATCACTCACGCGTGCACGTTTGCGATTAATTAAGCCTTCCCCTTTGGAGATCGATAATGTCCCAGAAGTTAATTGAAACTAAAAACAAATCTTGGTATCGAGATGAGATACCGCATACACACACACACAAAATAAAGGTTTCGATCGAGCGAGATTAGAAAATAATCCCAAAAGCAGAGAGTGTCTCGGCAATAACACAGACGTGTTCAGACTCTTGCATTCAGCTCGGTATCGACAATTCCATTACCCGGCAAGTAATTGCGGCTGCTTCTTTAAGAAGCGGATCGGTAAGCGACTAGCGAACCAATAGCAGCAACGAAAAAACGCTCGGCAGTGAGGTAACAATTACGTAGCTATTAATCCCGTTGTTCTCTTAATTAGCTGCTATTCATCATAAGTGAGATGGAAGGCAATTATTTTTAACAAAGCAGATAACTTTCACTGGTGTCAGAAGAGCTGGCGGCGCGCTATTCATCGCGCCAAAATTTTCTCCTCTTGTATTCGGTGAAAAAAAATATTACTATTAATAACTGGTCCGCCCGGCACCCAAATTTGACGCCCACTAGTTATTGGTTATGAAGACTTGCAGTTTTATTAAGTGCTACAAAGAAATAAAGGTTTATTTTAATATTCAGTATTTTAATTCCAGTATATTCGTATAACTGACAATCAGTGAGACAGAATGAGTTGAACTACATTATTTTGAGACGTTACTTGTGTGTGATAAAAATGGTTTTAATCATATTTTGATTGATCTGTCGTCTTTATATTTGTAAATTCTCAAACTTCAGTTTAGAGCCTAATTCATGTGTGTGTATATATATGTAATATATCCATTACATCACGTCCTTAAAATACAACCTGAAAAGGAAAACTAGCTCATATTTACAAGGCTGGAGCTAGACTCAGCCTGAAAGAAATAAAATTTTGATGCAGTCTGACCGAATCGTTTATTAGAGCGACAAAAGTACATCCGTCCATTTCAGAGGTCGGCTCGGAAGCTAATATCACCTTTCAACCTTACGCGCGAGAGGCGAGGTACATGTAACTATTATTTTGTAGGATCAGCAGATATTGGGGCTCGCGATACGAACCCACTCCTTTCTCCAGACGTATACACGAGTAGAAATGCAAAGACATGCGATTCATGGGAAGTTCTGTTGCTCAGGGTTTTGTAGCGATAAAGCAATGTTACTGGGGATTGGATTTAGGAAAGGGAATTTAAATGTTGGAATGGCGTTCCAAAATGGATTCCGTATTACATGAAATAGCAGCAATTATGCGTTTTTTGAGTTCTTTAAGTCTGTCCACGTTTGTTGAATAAACTTTGTCTTTGACAAATCTCCAAAGAGGTGTAATGTGTGGAGATCGAGGCGGTCATTGGATGGGACCATCACGTCCAATCCACCTGCTTGGAAATTGCTCATTTAAAGTCTCGTACAATCATACCCCAATGAGGCGGTGCACCGTCCTGTTGCCAAATGATTTTGGGATGTAAATATGAAATTTGTGGGACAGCAAAATAGTCATTTACAACTTCAGCCATTTTACAACTTACGCTTTCACGGAACAACTAGCGCCCTCTGTTGAACTTTTTTCACACAGAAAAAAAATCTCTTAATACATGCTGTAAAACATCAGTGAATTTCCAGTTCCTACCTTGTATACTTTTTTTAAAATTTTAAAAATATGTCAAAGTTTTTTGAAACACCCTGTATATATATACCGGGTGGCCATAATTAAACTGACAGTACTCACAGTGTTCTGTAGCGCGATCTATTTGCGAGAATGACGCCACATTTTGTAGGAAGATTAAACAAGACGGGGGACGAAGGATTCCGCGAAAAAATAAATTAGTTCCAAAAGTCACCGCTAGGGGAATATTTGGCGCTGTGTAATAGAAAATAGAGTGTTAACAAATGCAAATTAATACGGAATAAAATTACCTTTTATTATGCAAATTTTCTTATTTAGTTCAATAGCAATATGGCAACACTTTTAAAAAAGCGTAAAATCTATACATAAACACCGATAAAGTCTCGTGATCTGCAATATCACGTACGCTGAGCAGAAGAAGAAGTTCTTTATTCAAATTTCACGTTACATCCATTGGCACAGTGTCAGCTGCTTGGGTTTTAAAAGGCAATGTGTTACGTTTCGAATCAATCGGATTGAAAGTTTATGTGCAATGTCTCTTTCTTTAGTCGAGCGTGCGTTACTGGTCAAATTCTTTTACCTCAACCAGTGCAACGCGTCAGCCGCTCTTCGTGCTTTTAGAACGCACAAAAAAATGCGTAAAGGTAACGGTCCTGTGTCAGTTAATGGGCTAAAAGCAATGGTTGCGACGTTTGAGAAAACAGGTTCTCTGAAGGTTCAGTCAGGCAGAGGACGAAAACCTGTACCACAGGATACAATCGAAGCAGTTGCCACGGCGATTGTCGACAGAGGACCAGACAATATTGCTGCCACCTCTAGCGCTCGTGGATAAGCTCGGAATATGGATATGCCTTACAGTACGGTATGGAAAATCTTACGAAATATTATCAACTTCTATCCGTACAAGATCAGCCGTGTACGGGAGTTACTGTACCCCGACCATGATAAGCGATTGCATTTGTTAACACTCTATTTTCTATTACACAGCGCCAAATATTCCCCTAGCGGTGACTTTTGGAACTAATTTATTTTTTCGCGGAATCCTTCGTCCCCCGTCTTGTTTAATCTTCCTACAAAATGTGGCGTCATTCTCGCAAATAGATCGCTCTACAGAACTGTGAGCACTGTCAGTTTAATTATGGCCACCCGGTATATATAAATATACACATATATACAATGGCGCACCCAGGGGGGGGGGCAAGGGGCCCTCCCCCCCCCAAGAAAAAATCCTGGGTGCGCCACTATAAATATATATATATATATATATATATATATATATATATATATATATATATATATATATATATATATATATACATACATACACACACACATATATATATATATATATATATATATATATATATATATATATATATATATATATATATATATATAATTTCTCTTCCAGCCGGATTTTGACAGTAATGAAATTAGTGAAGAATATGTCTCTCGGGTAAACATACTACCAAATACGATAACTAAATAAAGCTGTCCGACAGCCCATTCCGTCAAGTACACAGGACTGTCACTTAACGAAGAGCGCATGACGTCTTACGGCTCTATCTAACAAGAGAACGAAATAACCTCCCTAGCCTAGGAATCGCAAATCAAAGAAAGGGGTGACACTCCATCAACTACCCCCGGTTTGCCAGCATCGTAAATGATTCAGGTCACGCAAAATGGCGGGCACACACACACAAAACGACAAACGGTTTCGTCGTCGCGAATTTTATAGAGTCCGATAGGAAAGATAATGTCGAGTACATCATTGCGAGGGTTACGAGATTAAGGGAAGTAGGCAGTGTGATGAACAGTTATTGAATTTTCCGAGGATGTACTGGAATAATAATATAAACATTAAACCGATTATGTGAAAAAGGACGCCATTTTTATATTTCATACGGGAAACCATCCTGGGAATAAACGTTGAAAAACAATGGAGCTGAGAAAGAAAGAATCCAAATTCAAAATCTTGTTTACCAACAAGCCATATATATATAGTGAAACTTCTCTAGATGGCCATCTCTTTAAACGGTCACTATTTTTTGGGACCATGACTAGCCGCCTTAGAGAAGTTTTACTATATATATATATATATATATATATATATATATATATATATATATATATATATATATATATATATATATATATATATATATAAAAAAGAGCTTGTCTGTTTGTTTGTCCGCTATAGAATCATAGACTGTTTCACCCACCGGGACCAAATTCGGCACAGTTAATGTTTTGAACCCGAGAAACTTAAATCAGGAAAAACGAAATTTGGGGCTCAATTAGTTTTTTTAAATTAATTTTTTAATGTTTTTTGTGCCCGATAGAGGTGCGTCTACCCCCTGTGGATTCCCCTCGACCAGCTGCGTTAAGAGGAGTGGTTTGAGGATGACGGAGGGGGGGGGGGCAAATTACAATGTGCGGGAGAAAGAGGGTTGGGAATGACCTTAAAATCAGATGAAGGTCCGCAGGCTCAAAGTTTCTTTCTTTCTTATTGTCTGTACATCATTTCAGTAGAAACGTGCTAAGCGCATTCTGTCTGGCCAGATGAACATGAAGAGCGTGAGTGCAGCCCAGTATTTTTTTGATGGAATGCATGAAATATTTTATATCTATATATCTACCCGGGCAACGCCGGGCAATAATGCTAGTATATATATATATATACACAGTGGAATCTCGATCGATCGTTCCCCCGAAACATCGTTTTCCCGTATGTGTCGTTTATTTCACCCAGTCCCAACCATCATATTTCTTTGTTATGTTCCCTGATCTATCGTTTTCCCGCATTTATCGTTCAGTACAGTCGGGCCCCTGAGAAACGATAGATCGAGATTTCACTGTGTATACATACACACAGTAACACACGCACACATGCATATCTATCTATCTATCTATCTATCTATCTATCTATCTCTCTCTCTCTCTCTCTCTCTCTCTCTCTCTCTCTCTCTCTCTCTTTATATTATATATATATATATATATATATATATATATATATATCAGTTTCGTGACTGACTGACTGACTGACTGACAGATAACGCACAGACCAAACCGCTAGACCTAAAAGGCTGAAATTTTGCAAGGCGATTCTTCTTATAGTGTAGAGGTGCAGAAGAAAGATTTTTAAAAAAGCCTTCTTATATTTTTTAAAATTAAATTTTAACGCTGTGTTTGTAACTTTTTTTAAGTTTGCATTTAAAATAATAATCTGAGGGATTTAAAATTTATATCACGAGAAAGATCATGAAAATTCCTTTAAAATGAAATCTTTTTCGGATCTTTACCTTCATTTTCTGATTTTTGGTGAATTTTTAAAGATTAATTTTTAGAATATAATTTATTAAATGCTGAACCCGTGGTTTCTTTTCTTTTTGTGTTACTTCAAATTAATTATGCGTCACGTGCATAACAACGATATAAATTGACAAAAAAATATTAAAAAACGGTAAAAGATAAAATTTAACCACTAGACTAATTGAGATGGAAGTTTTTTAAGAATTTAATTCAAATTAGTATGTTTTATGGATATTAAACATACAAATTAATTGCATACATTAACCGTTGTATTTAATTTGAATATTTTCTCCTACATTATTCTGTCTATAAAAATATCCGTTACGATTTTTTTATAAATATATATATATATATATATATTGTATATATATATTATATTGTATATATATATATATATATATATTGCCATTAACTGCATACATTGAACATTGTATTTAATTTGAATGTACTCTGTAGAGAAGCACGGGTATTCAGTTAGTATATATTTATATATATATATAAGGCTTTGAAATTCCCCAAGTAAAATGCAACTATCTAGAGAATCTAATAACATGTTATTCCCCTAAAACGAAAATTTGTCAGAATTAGTCTTTACGAGGATTTAGGGGAGCACAATAATATCGTAAATGTAAACTTCTCCCAGTCTACGATAGTTGTCGGGCAACTTTGGTACGGAGAAACGGCGCCATATTTCGCTGAACCAGGTACCCTTGAAATAAACTGAAATCGAACAAAACAAGTTCCATCAAAACAGGGCCAGACGTTATTGAGCCACATGCATTTATTGATAAATCCTCATATTCCAACTAAAAGTAGTGGGATCAACTTAATTTCAGTGTTGCCATCTGTTGGCTGAATGGGGAATCTATAGGCGACAGTAAATTTATTTTACATTCAGAAAAACATTACTAACATGGGTATGTAGCGTAAAATCTGGGGAAAAGAAAGGAAATGCTCGAGCAGTTTGAAATATGGCACATCAACCAAAAAATGTTATCATAGACATTCTTTGATGACCATAGGAAAGTTAAATCGTAAAACAATAATGAATAATTTAACTGAGATTCTTTAGCTCTGCTGAACGCAGAATTAAAATATTCAGCTAAATTATCTCAAAATAAAGCTGTTATTTTAATGCAGTACCTAAATTGACTTGAATTCTGCATTACTTATGAATAAAAGATAACCCAAAGGGTGGTCCAGCATTAATAACGAATGTATTTATGGCAACTAAAGACATACAGTACCAGTAATACACAAAAGAAAATTTTAAACCATTTTTCCCTATACAGCGTAAAGCATAACCTACTTTCACAGACAAAAATTATTTATACTTTAATACGTGAACGAAATATCTCAGCAATTACATTTAACAGTAAAAAGTTGCCCTGTATGTCTATAGAATGACTTTATCAGAATTCCAGGTATATGGGAGATATAAAAAAATACCTCAGACACAATCTGAATTCAAACGTACCATTACATTAATATATAAAAACATGGAATAAAAAGTCTTAACGCGACTAGAATTTCAAATCATTTGATAAATGTCCATTTGTTTTCTCATTTTTTCCTTGCCAAATACGATTACGCCAAGTCGAACCCAAAAATGAAAGATCAATTCCAGAAGTCTGATGATGCCATTGAATCAATTGCAATTTCCTCCGAAGTTGGATAATAAAAAAAATAAGTATTCCTAATTCAATTTATATAGATCTGAAGAAGAATGTAATTCAGTGACACTAAAATGAGAACTACAAAAAGCTTAAAAGAATCGTTTGGCGGGCGAAATATCCGTTAAGAGTTTCGAAATGGCATGCAGGACCAGGTGACAATATCGCCGGTGACAATATCCAATAATTATAATGATTTTGATCACGCGAAATGGCAATCGATGCGAACGAAAAACTATTTCGTTGTATATTTTGCCGTTCGATACAGAGAAGAGTAACATAGTATAGATTTCGAATATTTTTAGTTGTATATAAGGAGAAAAATATATTTTTACACAATAATCAGACAATAATCGAAAATGGCAACAGCGAAAAGAAAAAATTATTCGATTTTATATTTCACCTTTCGATACAGAACAGAGTAACATAGCACAGTTGTCAAGTATATGTTATACTATATGGTTTTTGGTTGTTAAATTTTTTTTTCATTAAATAATCAAAAAAGAATAGAAAATGACAATAACGGAAACAAAAATTATTCGGTTTTATATTTTACAATCTGATACATGATAGAGTAACATAGTTTAGATGCTGAGTATTGATGGTTGCATGAAACGAAAATAATAAAGTTTTACACAATATTAAAAGAATAATCGAAAATAGCAATATCTAAAACAAACAAAAGAAATATTCGGTTTTATATTTTATCGTTCGATGCAGACAAGAGTAACAGTAAAGCTGACGAATATTTTAGGTTGTATAAAAGAAAAAATACACAGTAATCGAAGAATTATCGAAACTTACGGAGTGTTCTATGCGTATATTATTTCTGAGGTTCTTTGAAAACAGAACTCCATTAAAGAATATTAATCGAAATGTAAAAACATGTCTACATCTGAACACAATGGGAGTAGAAAAATAATTCAGGAATTGATATTTCGAGAGAAAATGGAATTTTTTAAAAATTTGCTTTTTCCATTCGCAACAAAAAACGCAGAGATTTGAAACGTACCCATATACAATAATAAAATAACTATTACATTAAACATTACTAACTTGCTGAGTTGACTGAGGTCAGTGCAGGCTTTCGTGGTAAAATGACGAAGTTATAAATAATTAAATTCTTTGTTCCAAGTGACTAAAACATTTAAATACTACAGGAAAGAGCAAGATAACTATTTACATTTCAATGCAACGGTACAACCTGAATTAAGCTTTTACTAGCAGGTCAGCAGTTCAATGTTAACTTAAGGCGGCCTATCAGTTGACCTTGAATCGTTCAGTCCCATGTCTCTGCTATGGGGGCTTCTCTTCCAGTGGTTTTCTAATCACGTAATAGCGAATGCATAATTTTGGATTCTGTCTTCCGCGATATGAAGATGGTTAAAATAAAGAGCGAGTGGTTTTTTAAAATTTTAATGTTTCAGATGATTTTTTTTACAGGGCATTCAAATAATGACGTCTCTTCATAAATGAATTATTTTTAAAATTTAAATTACAATGCAAAAATATTTTAAAAAAGCAAGCACATTGCATTCATAGGGTTTATTTTAGAAAGACAGAATTCAAAATATGTCATTACTAATGCTGTGATTAGAAAAATACAGAGAGGAAAATTCCCGACAGCCTGAAATGGGCATGGAAGACATGCGAGTGAACCGATGAATAATTACCTATGAATAATTACCACCCTAAAGAATGCTCTCATCGAAGAACTAACTTCCACTTTTCAGTCATTAAGCCATAACTTGCACATTGACTGAAATATTATGTTTAACAATATATAATATGTAACTAAAATTCTTAGCTTAAAGTAAATGACCAAGAATTCACTATTTTAACTATCTACTGCATGTTTGTCCGGTAGGATCAACCATAGTCTTCTGCTGAACCCATACCTAACGCTAGTCTCTCATAAATATGTACCGTGCTGGACATTATGCATCATTGATGTAAATGCAAAGTACGTTGTTTAAAGGAAAGACAAAAAATACGAATAATTTGCATAAAAAGTACGCTAAGTAATAAACTACGTAATTAGTAAGAATATAGTTCTGCCCCTTACATTAAACTGCAGCTTGGAAGGCTATTATGGTTACCAATTTTTCACTTCATCAAATAATATATCCCGAAACATTTCTAAGTTTCTGGGTGCGTTTTCTATGCTGACCATATCAATAGAACGCATTTTACTGTTAACTGCAGTGAATTTGTCAGGATTTATCAACTCCCCGATCCATTTCAGCCAAAATTTGGCGCTACATCTCTTATACACCAGTTACTGCCTCTTACGAAAAAAATAAACGCATGCATTTACGTATATTACGGGGCACGTTGTAAACAAAGCACATAATTATTTATTCATAACTTAATAGTCCTCTAATGGCACACAAACCGCATTACATCTGGCAAACAGCGCCAAATCTAATTTACGAATAAATCATCGATTCACGAAGCAGGATGGGAGCTCTGGATCAATTCCAAACTTCCCTCTCGAAGAAATGCGATAAGAGCATTTGCAAAATCGGTTTATGAAGTAGTCGTGCTCTGCCAGAGAACATATTCTTATAATAAATGCGAATGTACGAAGAAACTGCTATCAAAGTGAAAGCACGGGTATTGCGGTACACAAATGATAGGCCAGTCTGTTTCTGTCGCACCTTGAGCAAATTTCCCATTGAATTTTAAATAAGTGCTGAGTGAGAATTCCTAGGTAAATTAGATATTACCGGAATGTTTACGGTAGTTTAAGACAAGATATTAAGCCTGCTGGGTAGTCAGTAGCTCTATTGGATTCGATCAGCTTAATGTTAAGGGTGCTGTGTACTAACCGTATTGGATTAGCTCACCTCAATGTTAACCTGTGGAGAAAGTGTCCTCCAAAGAATGCCGACTTGGATTGAAATATTTCTTTTAGACAATTGTACTCCGTGACAGAGAAAGAAATTTGACACCTTGGGGCATTTTTCGTTTAAACGTAGGATTACGTTCCTCAATAACAGTCCTTGGGAGAGGAAAAAATTTGTCCGACGTCGAGAGTCAAAATTTTGGCAGCGCGCCAAACTCAGTAGCAGTAAACAGTTAAACAGAAAGTACCAAAATCAGTTTAAAAAAAAAAAGTTTGCTAACGATAAGTAATCCTACGTTAATAACCCGCGGTAGTTTCGTTAGAGGAGACTACCTAATTAATATATATATATATATATATATATATATATATATATATATATATATATATATATATATATATATTTAAATGCAAATAATATTTTCGAATTTAAACTATAATAAATTCGAATTTAAGTCTGGTATAACATGTTTTAAACGCTCCTAAATTCCTTTGGTGGACAAAATTTATAAAATGAATCCTGTTGCAAGATGCAGAAAAGTTCAGGCTATCTGAAAATACCATTTTTTTATCAACAGCAATTATGTAGCTGTCAATAGTAGACACATTTTCTCCATAGGTTAACGTTAAGGTGAGCGAATCCAATAGGGTTTATACACAGCAGCCTTAACTTGTAAAGAAAATGCTTTCAATGATTGTCGGCATAGAATATGAGATTATTGTTTAAACTGTACTCCGTAATAAAGAAAGAATTTTTTTTTACTCGAGTACTTTTTTCTCCTTCAGTAAAGGTAACGGAAATAATATTTTTATATTCGAACTAGCTGAAAACCCGTACTTCGCTACAGAGTACATTCAAATTAAATACAACGGTCAATGTATGCAATTAATACCAAAAATATGTATAAATATATTTATAATAAATACAATGATCAATGTATGCAATTGATGTAAAAAAACGAAAAAATATATTTATAAAAAAATCGTAACGGATACTTTTATAGACAACATAATGTAGAAGAAAATATTTAAATTAAATCTAAGAGAACATACAAAAGAATATAGTACAGTTAATATAGTACAGTTTGAGGAACATTTCTTTTACTGCATGTTAATATTTTTTTGGATAATTTCTAATTGTCTGCCGCATTAGCAAGAAAAAATTTTTTTTTTGTCTATTTCGTTGTTATGCACGTGACGAAAAATTACAAGAAAAGAAATCACCTGAACAGCATTTAATAAATTTAATTCTAAATATCAATCTTTAAAAATTCACCAAAAATCAGAAAATGTAAGTAAAGATTCGAAAAAGATTACATTTTAAAGGAATTTTTTGTTCTTTCTCGTGATATAAATTTTATAAACCTCCGATTATTATTCTAAATGCAAACTTTAAAGAATATTGCAAAAACAGCTTAAAAATGTTATTTAAAAAAATCTAAGAATTTTTCAAAAATCTTTCTTAGTGCACCCCTACACTATAAGAAGAATCGCCATGTAAAATTTCAGCCCTTTATGTCCGGCGGTTTGGTCTGTGCGTTGTATGTCAGTCAGTCAGTTACGGAACTGTTTTATATATAGATTATTCGAAGAAAGAAAATATTGTATACTATGTTTTAAAACACACAAAATTTCCTTCCATGGACAATGTTACTAAGATAGTAGAGAGTAAAAAAATTCTTTCTCTATCAGAGAGTACAATTTGAAAAAAATAAAAATCTTTAAATCCAAGTCGAGAATCATTAAAAAAAATTTTCTTCATTAACATTAAGCGGAGCGAGTCTAGTGTGGCTATTACCAAGCAGCCTAAATACATACATTAAACGATGGTGGGGGGAAAAAAATCACTTCTGGATTCATTCCAATTTCTTTTTAATGCTGTATAAAATAAAGGACAATTTTGAATTCAATTTCCGAGGGTTTATAATTATCTTATGAATTGCCATCAAAGAACATATTCTAGTGACTAAAACGAAAACCAAATATCCGAAAATCGAACATACATCTTAGTAACGTCTAAATGATATTTTTTAATTTAATTTAAGTGGATTTTATGGGCTGCCATAAAAGAAAACACCTGAATAACTAAACGAAAAAGTGAAACCCAAAACAAGCAAACGAACAATTTTTAAACTCTAAAAATACAGTGGCTCCCAAAAGTGTTCGTACACTTACGAATTTCAATGAAATAGGGGTCTATCCATTAATTAAAATGAATATTTCAGAATGGGTATTTAATAATAAGATCTATAATCTATTCTTAACAAAACTACATGAAATATCTTGAAAACATAGTAAAACGTTATTTTTAAGAAACCAGTAATCAAAAAGTAACAAAAACTTTATTTCACAAAAGTCATCGTACACTGAAATATTTTCGGATAAAACCATAATTAAAATTATCGTCTGGCGCTTTATTTTTATTTTTGAATTGTGGTGGCATTTAAAATATCATTTGGCTTTAATTTTTGCTTGCCTACTCCGTAATATTCTATTTATTATTTTAAAATGGCTCGTAGTCGTAAAGAACATCAAACAAGCATTCGAAAATTGATTATTTTTCATCATAGTAGTGGTAAATCAGTTCGGAATATTGCTAAATTACTTAATTTATCCCATTCTACTGTGCAGTATGTGAAAAAAACGCTTTAGAGAAGAAAACTGGATCGAAAACAAGGTAAGAAAAGGCCGTCCGGCAAAGTTAACAAAACGTGATCAGAGATTTATAATTAGAAAATTTGTGAAAAATTCACGTTTGAGTGCTGTAAAAGTTTCTGCAGAATTCTATGAAACATTTTTCTACTTCATTTCACTTGAAATTTTTGACGAGTTCTCAGAACAGCTGGATTACATGGGCGTTCTGCCCATAGAAAATATTTTGTGAGTGGGAAAAACAGAAAGTTTAGGCTTCCCTTCGCACTATCAATCATAAATAAGCCCCAAACCTATTGGAATAATATCTTATTTGCCGATGAACATTTTTGGTGCTGATGGGCGTATAATTGTATGGAGAAGAAAAAAATGAGGAACTTAATCCCAAGAACTTAGTAGGAACATTTAAGCATGCCGGTGGAAGTATCCTTGTGTGGGGGTGCATGTCAGCATCAGGACTAGGAAATTTGTATTTATTGATGGCAAAATAAATCATGCTGTTTTTATAAATATTTTAAGAGACAATTTAAAATTATCAGCTCAAAATTTGGGTATTGGAAACAACTTTGTTTTTTATCAAGATAACGATCCTAAGCACACGGTTCTCAACGTTCGCATCTGGTGTCTCTATAATTGTCCACAAGTTTTGAAAACACCACCTCAATCGCCAGATTTAACCCAATAGAAACGTATTTGGAGAGAACTGGAGGTTTGAGTACGAAAACACGACATTCACACGAAAAGCGAACTAAAAACAATTTGATGGAAGAATGGATGAACATTGGATGGCAAAAATTACAAAAGACTAAACCTATTCCCGACGTTTAAAAGCTGTTGTGGATGCTAAAGGATATCCTACTAAATATTAATTTAACGAAAAACTAGAATATTTACTAATATGTAGAGATTTTTAAAAGTGTACGATGACTTTTGTGAGATAAAGTTTTTGTTACTTTGGATTATTGGTTTCTAAAAATAAAGTTTACTATGTTTTCAAAATATTTCATGTAGTTTTGTTAAGAATAGATTATAGATCTTATTAAATACCCATTCTGAAATATTCATTTTAATCAATGGATAAACCCCTATTTCATTGAGAATCGTAAGTGTACGAACACTTTTGGGAGCCACTGTAGATTTGTAAAAAAAAATCATTTACAAGGTCAGAAATTTTATAAATGTCTGCCCAATATGCACAAACATTCCAGTAGCTGAACGGAGCTGCTTTGAAACGCTGAAGTATCATTGCATAAGGAAAAATGCTCCTACTCTCTACAGTTATTACAATATCGACTGAGTGGCAATACTGATGCTGGCCCTAATTTCCTGCATTATAAAGACACACATCAACGCGAAGTGGCGCACGACAGAGCTGCCAAACGACTCTGCACCGTTCGATAACGGGAATAATAGCCAAAGCTGAAGTTTGTTTGTACGGGGGTTTGTACTTCTACGGAGATCTAACTTCTGACCTTTACCTGTATTGAACCGATAAAAATAAGTGTTATTCTGCATGCATTACGGGTACTGTGCGCGTTTCCTGGCCTCACCTCCTTGTAGAAAACCGTATCGGTTTTGAAATTCACAGAAACAGTAATAGAGTAATAAATTGCAAATACAGTAATAAATAAGAAAGTCGCGAATAGAAAAATCGAATCAGAATTTCGTGACGGTTACAAAACTTTGCCACTAATAGGAAATACTCAATGGTGACGGATAGCGTGCTATTATAATTTTAAATGCATTATTGCCAGAGAAGGAAAATATACTAATTCGAATACGCTATTCGCAATATACAAAGCATTAATTCGTTATATAGAGAAAAAATATTCATATTTTAAGGGACGAAATATTCAGCAAACAATTTTGTAGCTATAAGCATCGATGATTTAATGCTCTTGAAAACACTAACAGTTTCAAAACACTAACAGTCTTAACACTAACAGTTTCAAAATTTTAAAAACTACGCTCACTTTATTAAACGCCTACCTTAATATTATTTTTAAAGATCCATTCGCTTGTCTTTCTAATATGAGGGAAAAAAAACACACAAAGAAAATTGCCTATTGTTTAACATAGAGATTGAAGGTCTGTCATTTCAACTGATGCGCGCTCGCTAAATACATAAAAGCATGACATTAGAAACTTTTAAAGTAACCAGAGATTCATATCGTCTGACTCAAGTCCATTTGTTGGCGCATTTTGCTTGACAAATACGATTGCGCCAAATCCAATTTAGAAATGAAAGATCAATTCACGGAGTCCGATGATGCCATCGATCAATTGTAATTTTCCCCGAAGGAGAAGTAAAAAGAATATATATTCGTAATTCAATTTATAAGGATCTGATGACCTCTCCATTACAGAATGCATTCCAGTAACGATTATGAAACTCAATAAAAGCTCGAAGAACCATTTGGCGAATAAAATATACAGTGGAGTTTCGAATCGAAAAAGTGGGCCGGTTCGACAATATTACATGTTACAGATTCCAATATTTACTATGGCTTAGATAACGCCGAATGACAATTGGGTGAATAAATTAATTTTGTTGTGTATTTTAACCGTGATTTAAACAGCAATGTAGATAAAACTCACGAATTATTCCCCAGCAATTATGACAAGAATTAATACAAAGAGCTAGAATTTAATGTCATAAAAAAAGAACCATATTTTTTTAGCAGTGTTATACGTAACTTGATACAAACACAACGTGGCAGTCATGCACGTCCCTGAAGTTCACACGGGGTAAGCGGAAAATTGATAATAAAACCTTTCCAATGCCAGTTTATCTAACTATACAGCCACACCTCAGATTCAGCTTTCTACCTCGAGGCATATTATTTACCATCTGCTACACTGAGCAAACTTGCAGGTGGCTAGTCACTTAACCTTTTCGCCCTTTTTTATTTTCCCGCGCCTATTTAGCCATTTTGCAGTATGTAACCCAGGAAACTAAATCAGTTTTTATTTACGTTTTCAAAATTGCAAGGATAGGATAAGTATTTTTTTCTTTTTTTAAAATCTATACCCCCACACGTTGCCTTATTAATGAGGACACCTATGTGATAAAATTCTAAACAGAACTATTTCGGGAAATAGGTGATAGTGATAGGAGACATGTACGTGTCTTTGGTTGGTGTTTGAGAATAGAAGACACGTGTACCCTTCTGTTACTGTTTCACAAATAAAGTTGAACATATATGACGTGCTATGATCAGACAAAACCGGGCCTATTTAATTTTATTCGCAATATGTGGGTCTACAAATCTTACGTTCCAAAAGAGAAAAAACAAATAATCCCGAAAAATACGGAAATTTAAGACACGCTTTATCAGTATTGAGCCGACATCCTAGAACATCACACTACACATTTGTTCAGGAAAATCAGCCATAACGTACAGCAGGTGGACCCCTTGGGGTCGATGAAGTTTAAAAAGGGTCTATAGTATTTCAGGGGTCTATTGGGGGTCGATGATAAATTTTCTGTTTTAAAATTTAATTTAATTTGTTAGGAATGTAATTATTAGATCAATATCCGTTTTAATATAGAGATTTCCCATACAGATTTGCGTAGGGCGGAGTGATCCACCCATCTAAAATCGAATGTCATGACGCTTTTGTACATGTGTCGAATGAAACTATACTATTAAATTACATATAAGTCAGTAAAATTGTTTAGTAAAATATATATTTACTAGCCGCTGCGCGACCAGCATGGTCGCTTTTATTTTTATATTTCGTTTGTAAAGCAATTCAACTAAAAGTAACAAATGTAAGGAATGTTGCCATTACCTGTCATAATAAATACGTTATTAAGGGGTATTCTCTATAAGGCTGATTCTTAAACATCGTGAGCAAAAAAGTGAATTTCCATTATTTCAGAACAGAGTTAAAGATAAGACTGAGAAACCCAACACCAATGATTTTAAAAATTACATCCCTCTTTGTATGTACTATTTTTCAGAATTAAAATGTACACTTTATCATTACATCAAATACGAAATTGTTGGGGAAAATTATTTTCACTGAAAAAAATGGAATAAAAATTCAGCAAGTACTAAAATATAGTATGGATTACATCCCCGTATGGTCTTTTGGTCACAATTCATTTATCTACACTTAATCATATCAAATAATAAATTGTTCAGAAAATTTCCTTACTTTTAAAAATGGAGTAAAATTTCATCACGTACTGAAAAAAGTGTAGAAAATTAACTATTACTGGCTCTCGGTTGCTGTGCCGCCGAAGATTAAGCCTAACTTCGCGATCATTTATGCTCTCTTTCACGCCTCTCTCTTAATGAATTATTTTTTCTTTGCTCTCTTTCTTGAGACTGTTCCCAAATTTCACTTGATCTTGCAGCTCGCTTTCGATCATTCCTGATTTCAGTGCGTAAATCCATGTTGACACGCGGTTGCAAATTGCAGACGGCCGGTAATGTTTACATCTGGTAGTTGCAGCAGTTGCCATTCGGAGTGTAGAATATCGTCGATTTTTGCCGCATACCTACGCGTTTTATATATATAGATATTCGTTATGTTAGTTATTGTGACTATACGATGATAAGCAATTCAAGGCCAAACATTAAAAATTTGTATCGATGCATCAAGCACGACCACCACGTTTATTGAAATCAAACTTTCGTGCAATGACAATATGTGTTTTTGACATTTTGTTTATATTTGTGAAATTAAAAATTAAAATAGTAAAAAATAATAAATTATAAACCTAATGAACCCTTTTTTCTAATTTTTTTTTCATATTCTTAGTAAAATTGTTATCTTTAAGTGTTTTATGTGCAATTATTAGTATTATAATTATGTTGTATGTTGAATATTATACAGAAAAATGTGAGGGGATCGATGTAGGTAAAAGGTTGGGAACCCCTGACTTAGAGTGTTTGATAAATTTAGCCCTCTGTATCAGCGTGTTATGTACATAATTGATTATTTTGATCATGTTTGGCAACGTATATAAAAAAATAAAGATTTTGAACCTTAAATCACCAAGTGACAACGTTGTAGTTTTGTAAACAAATGCCTGCCGTTTTGTTGAGTTTAAAATATTGCTCGTTCTCTTCATTTTCTTAATGAAAACGATTAAAAAGAAAAGGCTTCAGTTTGTGGAGCCCGTGGCTCTACTAAAAGAGAGAGTTTTCGGGTAACATTAAAATAGTATAATACAAACCTTTAGAACAGAGTTTCCCAAACTTGTTTTGATCGCGGGATCCTCAGAACATTTTTCAAAGTTCCCGGAACCCTCTACAGTTTTTGATTAATTCTTCCCCTAAATTTAATGTGGTATTGAGTGAAACAAATATTGTTTTAATACTTAGGTTTTATTGAATTTCGCAAAAAATCATAAAAAATTCTTCATAAAAAGAAATAATATAGTGATTAAAAAAACAAAAAAAATTCAGGTAGTCTCTTCTAACGAAACTACCGCGAGTAATTAACGTAGGATTACTTATCGTTGCTTACCTCTTTTTTTACGCATTTTGTTACTTTTCTGTTTAACTGTTTACTGCTACTGGATTTGGCGCGCTGCCAAAATTATAACTCGCGACGCCGGACAATTTTTTTCTCTCCGCAGGACCGTTATTGAGGAACGTAATCCTACGTTAAAAATATGAGTGTAAATAAAATATGGCTTGGCCGTCAGACTGTATAGCGGAACCCCCAAATTTTTCTTGGCGGAACACACTTTGGGGAAACTGTCCTACACAAATCAAACTTGATGATAATCTCGTTCCCAAACCCCGTATCAGTAGCAGTAAAGCGGAGCTTTTTGACTAGAACCAACAAGAATGCGTACATTCTAAAAAGAGACAAAAAATTCCCGAGTCAGATAAAATCACTTTAGCTGATTAAGCTGTAAATGTCTGACCCTAATCTCCACGATCCACTCACTGCACCTATAATAAATACATCGACAGGACTGGCCTTTCATTACGATGAAGATGCCAAAAAAATGTAGAAACTTTTTAACCTGCAGACCACACCTTTTTTTATTTTTTTCTGAAGACCACTGACCTTGAACGCCAGGCGAGTTCCACACGGGTATGTAATATCACCTCCGCAGATTGCAGGTGGCGATGACTTATCATCTATCCGAGAAAAATAAAAATAAAAAAAATATTTTTATTGCTTTGTTTTTCCACTCTTTCTGTGTTTTATAAACCCTCCCACACAGTGAGCCACCATTGGCCAGCAGCGGTCTGGCGAGGTGCCTTTTTTTTCTACCGCGAATCTCTCAAGTTCGGTGGTGTTACTCTCCTTAGCGGTAACTCGTCTATTGAGCCGATGACGACTTCCCGCGAAATTTCCTGTTCGTTTGGTGTTTTGCCGCGAGATGGGATCATCTTTGCCTCTTTTATCGGACACTGGAGAGCTGGGCGGGAGAGAAACAGAAAGGGTAGATTCCTAATAGAATTTGTAAATTAGGGAAAAAAAAAATTTTTTTTTTCCTTTTTCCATGAGTCAAATATTCATATATACAAACATATGATTCAAAGAAAGTTGTCTTTCATAAATGTATATGCTACAGTCGAACCCCGTTATAACGAACTTCAAGGGACCAAAGGTTTTGTTCGCTTTATCCGGTGCTTCGCTATATCCGAACCGTTAAGAAAAATGCTAGAGTTCACAAAATGTATATCTTATTAGTTGTAATGAGTATTCAATAATGATGTATTAAAAATGATAAAATCTATTAAAAATTGTCATTAATAAATTAAATTGACTAAAATCAATTACATTAAACTGACACAATAATAATTAAATTACGTATAATAGGAAACGGGCGGGACCAAAATTTTTGTTCGCTATATCCGTGAGTTCGTTATATACCGGGTTCGCTATAACGTGGTTCGACTGTGTATATATATATATATAGAGAGAGAGAGATACAAATATACAACTTTATAAAGACATTTTGGAGGCTATAGATAGGGAAGATTTTTTAAAGAAAATTCTCTTTTAAAAAAATGAACTGTGATATATAATATATATATTATATATATATATATATATATATAATATATATATATATATAATATATATATATATATATATACAGGGTGGTCCAAAATTATTGAGCGCATTTCATGTTTGAAAAAAAAAGAACAAAATGAGGTATGTACATGTTTACTGTTTTCTTAGAAACACAATTTAAAACAGTTTTACACAAAATTTTAAACATTAAATAACTTCCACATAAGCCGGTAGATGGCGCGACAGCATGTCGCAAGAAAAATTTGCTTATTGCGTCAGTCTGCAAATGGCTACCATACAGGAAAAAGCAATGTGCGTTTTGTGGTTCCATGAAATCAAATCCGTTGCAACTCATTTTGTTCTTTTTTTTCCAAACATGAAATGCGCTCAATAATTTTGGACTACCCCAGGGTGGTCCAAATTTGAAAAAAAAATCGAACCCCTGAAAATTCGAACATAGGGCCGTAAGATCTCATCCCAATACCTCTCAACAGCCGGGACCCTCTGTCAAACACTTGGAGAGGTGTGCGGTTGTCCAACCCGATGCCTGTCTAGACCATGGCACCTTGGCTGCCATAGCGGCCAATCTCTCAGATGTTGGAGGAAAGGTATCGGGTCCCAGGTTCTCTCTAGATCAGTGGTTCCCAACTGGTGGTCCGAGGACCACAGGTGGTCTTCGAGAGCCTCGGGAGTGGTCCGGCACCCGTGTAATAAAGTTGCGAAATAAATGGGGATTTTTAAAGCAATGTTCATTGAACTAGATGAGCGGAATATATCCGATGACTATCAGGTGTTGATTTAAATTTCTTAAAACTTTAATATAATTATTTTATTTTTATAATATGATACGTTATAATGTGAGTACGTTAATCCTGTTTCCCTTTTGCCTGAGAGATATTCTATACCCCTATAACGCCCCCGGAAGATCCCCCCTTCAAGTCAGTAGGGGATGGAGGTGGTCTGCACATGGTCCAATTTCTGGCTCATAGTGGTCCGCAGACTTCTACCGGTTGGGAACCACAGTTCTAGATGAAGGTACGTCGAGATTTAGTGTGCAGGCTGAATCAGGACTCGTCTGTTAAGAGAACGTTGCCCCACTGCAGTCTGGTCCAAGGCTCATGTCGTCTGCATCATGCTAAACGGCCGTCCACCTCTCCAAGTGTTTGACAGTCTTTCAAAAAAATTATTCAATCGTGATAAGAATTTTTTAGGGATAGAAATAGGTAATAGGGGGCACTTATTTATTATTATTTTTCTAAAAACCTGTCTTTCAAAAAATTCCTTTCACTAATTTTTTTTTTTTTTTTTTGGGGGGGGGGGGGGGGGCAGCAGCAGCAAGAGAAGACACTTGGCTTCTTCAAACTCCTTTTTATGTATCATGTGTTTTCATGAATCCATTTTAATATTTTTACGGAGATGTCCTCTACCTCAGAAAAGAGCCCATTTAAAATAATTGAAAGCGCAAACAACGTATCTGCAAGCATCAAATCAAATTAGACCCAGCAGCGGAAACAGATGCGCACACGCTTCATGCAGGTATGTGCTGTCGGAGTCAGTAAACAAGATGAAAACTTGAAAGACACTCAAATTAATTTTAAGACGCTGCTTCGAAAAAATAAGATTTGGGAATTTTCATTTCTTGTCATGCGTTACTCCGTTCCATAAACTTAAAAAAAAAATTACTTTCGTAATACGTGATGAAAATGAGTCGACGAGAACTGACACAAAGTTTTGAATTAAGCAGCTTAAATAAAACATTTAGAAATGATGTTTTGTGAGGCTCTGTAAAGCTGACAGACTTAAAAATTGTCAAGTTCATGAGGGATTTGATAATTAAATAAAAATTTAGTCGAAGATAGAGCGTGATACTTATTGTTAAAAGTCTTCAATAATTTTCCTCTGGAAAATAATAGACTAAGTGGTTTTTCTAAGAAATATTTTTTCTGTACGCTAGTACTGAGCAAAGCATTAAGACAAGGTCTTTGTTTCAAATCTTGCAAGAAGGCAGTTTCAAGCAGCATGTCACGTCTCAACTCGGGCGAAACGAAGAGCAAAATTCTTGTTGTAAATGCTTGTTGCATAGATTATTAAAACACGTAGAGACACGCATATATATATATATATATATATATATATATATACGATAATATTATTAATAACCTTTAATCGCCCTGTCTGAAACTTCCTTTCTCATCTGGTAACCTTTTTAACTTCTTGGCGAGATGCTTCGCCTTTCCATAATAACTTTCTCCGCCAATTCTGGCAACCTCTCTCTGACCTAATTCTATTTTCGCGCGATACATTTTAGACACGAGGCTGGCTTCAAGCAAATAAGATATTCTGCTTTATTCGTAAATAAATCCCTTGTTTCTGAAGCTGACTTTATTATTTTCCGGCCATGATGTTTCCTGCATTTGAGGAGATGACCATTCCAGTCATTTCATATATATATTATATATTATATAATATATATATATATATATATATATATATATATAATATATATGTGTATGTATGTCGATCTCGTTCTTCACGCCCATTTTAAACCATGTAGTCCGAACTCCTCTTAGATTACAACTGCAGTCGGCTCCCGACATCTCCATCTTCTTCTACCAGCAGTCATGTGGCGAGTGGCAATAAACATCACACCATTCAATCCCCAAAATATATTTACTAATCATATCCGAAAGCTCAGCTTCATTAATAAAATTAATTTAGTCCCATCCCTGTCGAAAATGCGTGCCTGCCGAGCAGCACGACTTTCCCAGTCATCATCCCATTGTCTCTGAAGATTTCAACCCTTTACGTCCAGCTTCTAAGTTACTACGCATGCTCGTGACGTCTGTGCCGGACATGAGGCTTGGGAGGAGTTATAGCTGTCAATCAAATCCAACCCTGTAATATATTTTCTCCGCGATGCTTTTACCCCGATATCTCGTGAATTAATAGTATGTAATTGATAATTCCTATTTTCTCTAGGCCAACCCCCCCCCCCCATTTAAGGATCCCTACAGTTAAGGCATTACATACACACACACACATATATGTATATGCACTTCTGGCCAAAAGTATTGCAAGTTTGAGAAATCTAACATATTTTTTCAATGCAACTGATATTTGATAATGTCAATATGTTAAATTAGTTTAAAGACAAAATATGATTAAGTTATTGAACAAAAATAATTATTTAATTTTATAAAAAAATAGCATACAAAAATGTTCAGGTTATCAGAAATCGGAATTCATTTTGGTTTCCCCGGATTAAAATGAAATAAATAAACAATTTCAAGTTCTTCTGAGCAGAAAAGATAAGAAATGACCACCAAGACATTTTGGGGTGACCGCCTTTACTAAGACGCGCATACTAAAAGAAACATATTTATGGAACACAGACGCGATTTGCTTTAAACGCGGTTTTAAACGAGTAAGTTTTTTTTCTTTTGTTATGTAGGTAAGTACATATTCCGTATTTATTATTAAGTTATAATAATATTGTAGACCTTTTTTTTAGCTCACCACACCTACGTCACTGGGTGGACCGCAACACCTTGAAAAAATTAGAAGTAGCCTGTACCCTGGAAAAGTCTGCCCACCCCTGTTCTATGAGGTCAGGGAGGGTGGGAGAAGGTACGATCCCAGTAGATGTTACCCCTGGGTGTGCTCGAATCAAATTGTGGTGGCAACCTATTCACCGGCAGGGATTCAGTGCCGGAAGGCCTTAGTTCCTATGCCGATCCCTGACTGGCAAATTGGAAATTTTAAGAACTAGTTCCACTGTCAAACAGTTAGCACTTTACTAGTAACTGTTTATTACTAGTAAAGTGCTAACTGTTTGACAGCGGAAGAAGCTTTAAAATCGAAATAAAATCGATTAAAACACAAAGAACGTATAAAAAAGAAAAAATAAGTGAGCTAGATTATAAATTAAAAGAAGCTGAATAAAAAAAAAAATACAACATAGAAAACACAAAAATTTAGAACGTGTAGCGAAACAAAATGAATTACAAAAAATGTTAACGAACACAATAAAAAATATGAAGTGATCAAGATTATAAATCAAAAGAAACTGAATCAGGAAAACAATATCGGAAATGGAAAAATTTTGAGGCGAAACAAAACGTTTGAAAAGTGAAAAATATTTAAAATTTACAATTTTGCCGCAAAATATTTTTGAAATTAAAAAAAAAGCCTTGATATCTCCCAAAGGACAAAACTAGGATAATTATCCCGTTCGAAGAAGGGGTGAAGGGACGAATTCAAAATATTACACGACAAAAAGGAAACACGACGATCGGTGCGATATTCATCTAATCACAGCCTACGAAAGTTAGTCCTTCACATCGTTTATAGCTACCACCAACCTCTTTATTGAAGAATAAATTAAAAATTTGAGCCTACAACCATTTTATAAGTTAGAGGAAAAATTAAGAAATTTAACAGCACCTCGGAGCGTAGTAGCCAGCAAATTTTTTAGGACCTAGTTCTCCACTTGTGTTTAGCAGACACTTCTGACAACGAAGGATATGGATATTATAAAAATTCGTTATCAAGAAAAACAGAATTTGTGTACTTACGGAAATATGAAAGGATATACTTTACAAACAGATGTGACTCAAGATCACTAGATAGAGTGCTGGAAAAATATTAAAAAATGTCCAAACAATAGATTGAGAGCTATGACTCAGCTGAAAGGCTATCATTGGAATTTCTGCTATACGGAGTCGTTTAGTTGGTAGAATTAATTACCTTATTTAAATGAAATGAATAAGCAATTTTTGTACTAGAGTATGCGTTCCTAATTACTCGTTAGGGGCTGCTCAAATATTACGTTTAAGGGAAAGGGTGGAGGGAGGTCAAACTTTGCTTATTTTTGCAGACGAGGGAGAAAGGGGTATCAGAACAATACTTACGTATGTTGTCTTCACAAAATCAAACACTATTTGTCTATTTTAAATATTCAATTATAACACAAAAGTTCGTATATTTCAGGAACCCAGTACCTCAATCTAAAAACAAACAAACAAAAAGGCCACACGAGTCCCTGACTAGGCTAACATTCCCAATTGCTCGTCGCTACGGATACCGCTAACTTACTAAAGTTGCAGTTGCAGTTAAATAGAAAAAAATGATTAAACGTAAGACAGAAAAACATGCACGCAACAGAGTTCGCTGCGTTGTGGGCCTGACCCCATCAACTCCCCTGCAGTTTGTATACTTGTATATTTGCTTACTTTTGTATTAAACTATTTACTTTCAAAGAATTCGAAAAACCTTTAGAACCTTCGTGTAATTCTGTTTTCATTTATTGTTCAATGTGTATTTACTGTTCATGATTTAATATTCTTACACTTTTTTTTTAAAAATGTATAATAAATTTAATGATAAAAAAAATCGTTTGCCTACGATATAGCGACGAGAAATTTGCCAAATCTTACGTAAGCAAAAGAGGAGGGAGAGTCAGACATTTGCTTATTTTTGATAAAATGATTAAAAATGCGCTTACGTAATACGTGAAAGGCCCCTTACGAAATTGCAAGAAATAAAGCACATGATTTACTTGGTTCAAATAACTTATGCACAGCACTGTATATTTATGAAAAAGGGAATCACTTCTAACAGTGCGTATTTCTCCATTGAATTTTTCCTCTTTTATTTTCATAAATTTTTTTAATACAGACTTACGATATTTTTCAACACTGAAATTATTTTCAATTTTCCTTACACACACAGAAAAAAAAACAAAAGCAACTAGACTAAACAAAAAATAAAAACGCTTAAATTATAAAGACTAGGTGGAAGCATGCAACAAGTGGCTGGAGATGAAATCGACAACGAATCATAATTTTTACAACTCTTGTTTCACCAGGAGTAACTGTTCTTCCGTTGCCATAGTAACCGTTGTCATAGTAGTTTGTCGCTTATAAAGAGACGGTGTGCGAAAAAAGGAGTAAGACGTTTTCCAGTTGCAAAGCTAGTAAACAATTGCACAAACAAGTTTCCGATATGGAGTAGATAATTTTGTAGCAAATGAATATTAATTCAAGCTAATAATTATATTCCACTAAAATAAAGGGGTTTTTGTTAGATGATGTAATTAAACATTTCAATCCATCCGAGATACTGGAATGAATCATTCTCGTCATTTTAAGAAATCTATGCAATGATTTCATTAAAGAATACCTTTTTTTGGTTGGTTAAAGACTTTGATTTTTCTTTTGATTGGTTGGGACACAGACATGATTTGCCTTTGTGTTTCCTCAGCATAGAGCTGCAGTACCGAGTGAATGCTGTTTTTCAAAACATTAAAGTTTTGCAACTTTTGACGGATATTTCGTTACAGCTAAAGATGGCAGAAATGAAATTAAAAATGCTACCGCCATTTCTCTGAACATTATAAATTTTCAATCTTCTGAACTCTATAACGAAATTACTGTGAAACACAGGTTAAAGTATTTATAACTCAATTATTCGAGATATAACTTGAAAAAAAATCTTGTTTAATTCTATTTCGGTTCATATCAGATGCCCCTCAACCTCAACCCCATTTTTGCATCATTAAATCAAGCACAAATTCAGAAATTCTGGTATTATTACACCGTGAATTGGGTACATAAACGTAGCTTTTATTGAAGTACGGTACAGCGTCGGTAATCCGGACGTCAATAATCCGAAGCGTGGAAAATTTGGATTGCTTAACCGAGAGAGAGAGTAATGTGGGAAATGTGATTTGACACACTGGTCATTACCTTCATCTCTCGGGCGACATCTGGGGGAGGGATCGTACCTTTTTCTACCCTCTCTGAAGTGCTCTTATCCGGCCTAGACACGAAGGTATTTAATGGCGCTTATCGGAATTCGAACCGAGCCCCCTCGGCCGACGCGCCACCAGTAGGTTACCTTGGGCCCTTTGAGCAGCTGTCTAAGAGGAATTAAAGACTTGGCTGCCACAATAAGGCACAAATCTTCTTTAAAAGGCAGTCAAAGACCTTTTACCGTAAGCCCGTGGGAATTTCGGTCAAAATTGAGGTGGCACCAGGAAATGCTTTCCCAGATAGGGATTCCAACGGGGGGTTACATGACCCCTTTTTACGAGGGCGAGAGAATCCTCCCTCTCTACTGGCGTCGCAACAACCCCTCGATACGGGGGTGTTGGTTTACTTACGCAGTGCCCCCATTCAAACTAACCAATGATTCTCGCGGATTATGGGCGAATGTCTTGAGTAACAAGTGCCCCGCATTGGTAAAACAAGAAAAACAACACTTTCCAGTAAATTAATTGCAGTACTGTATTTGAATGTCATCTAGATACTGTTAGGAAAGATACAGGTACAGTGCAAGATTTTTCATTTTTTTTTTATGATTGTCATAAAAAAATGCTTCAGTGCTGTATTTTAAATGAACGTTTGATTCTTTCATTTAAAATACAGTACTGTAAGCATATTTTGTAGGATCTTGCTAGTGTGGTTTTTCCTATTGTTTTTAGTTTTAACGTAGGATTACGTTCCTCCATAACAGTCCGCGGTAAAGCAAAATTTCAGACGTTAAAATTTTCACCACGAGTTATAAATCAAGAGTGGCAGAATATTATTTCTAAAAGTTTTTTTATCGCTTTTCTCCCTTCATACTTAACCAAAATCGATAAATGAGGTACCATTTTAAAGATTCAGATCTCAGCTTCGTGTTAATTTTTAATTTAGAATTATACAATTTTTCTTCCCCTAGATGGCGCGCGTTAGCTTTTATTTTACCATTATCAATCGCACTGAACTTTTAAATTTAAAAATCGTTTTCTTTTATCAAAATAAATAAATCATTTTTCTAATTTTAAAAAAAGAGGTACGCAACGATAAGTAATCCTACATTAATAACCCGCGGTAGTTCCGTTAGAAGAGACTACCTAAAATTTGTTTTTAACAAAATAGTTATCGTAAACAATACTGACATTTTTGTACTTAATTTACCGAACTATAGATATCAGGTAATTCGAAAATCCGGATAAGTCGTTAATCCGAACGGGGGAGTCAAACCCCACGTAAGCTGGAATTTCGACGCACCACTGTATCTAATCTATGACACTATCCTGTATAACGTTTTTACACAACATAAAACATAAAACACATCACACGGCGCAAAGTTCATACATTTCGCTCTGAACCGCAACTGTGTAATGGTCACAAAACAAAAGTTTTATCATCCAAATATGATTCAAAAATGCAATTTTCCGAGCTATTTTACAGGAAAAGGAATCTCTACACCACCGAATCCCCTCTTAACTCGAAAAATAGTTCCTTTTCGAGGCCGTCTATTTCCACTACTTCCTGGTGCAATCTAAGAGATTATTTCGGCGTTTATATCTTCACAGAAGCACTTCTAATCTTTTAAGATTTATCTTGCGCCAACGTAGTGGCACAGTACGTATATATATTACCGAAATGTTCGCCGGGATATAGCGACAGTAATTGCCCCCACCTCACCCCCTTGCTCCATCATGCATGGGTCCTAAAAATCCGGAGGTGTGCAGTGGTAGATCTGGAAATGTAAATAAGAACCATAAACTCGTTTATTGATCTTGGCGTGCGTCGCTAAAAAATTCAGAGCCCAGGTATCCGCGGATGTACGAATGGGATCGATTCGTTCAGACAAAAGGACTCCTGCATTTTCTAAATTTAGTTTTTCTTTGTCTGCAGCCCCCAGCGCGGGCAAAATATGCATACAGATGCATGCAAATATTGCAGCGTGCATTTCAGATGATAATTTCCAGCGCACGACTACTTTGGCGATTTAATTTTATTTATTTATTTATTTGCTACATTTTAGGTAAGACCACCTGTTGCGATCTCTAGGGTTATTTATCTCTAGGGTTGCGATCGCTGGGTTCTCTAGGTTAGGAAGATGTAGTGAACCCCCACTTCTCTTCACCGAGGTTCACTTACGTCCTTTTCTATGGCGTAGGGACAAATGAGGTAGTGCAATAACGAGTCTCTCCTAACGACACGAACATAAATTTAATTACAGTTGAAACATTAAAATGACAATTAAAGAAAACTCTGAGCACGAGGTGGGCAAGTCTACAGCACCTTGCCAGACCCCGACTCCTACTACTACACTCTAATCTAGTTACAGATTAACTCTGTTCTGCTTACAGAACTAATTATTCCACTGGAGGCGAGACGAGCCTGCTCTATCTAGCCAGGCGTCCTAACATTACTCTCAGAGACTCTCTCTCTCTGTCTCAATTCTAATTCACGAATAATTACTAACCAGAGGTGAGACGAGTCTACATTTACCTCGCCAGACCTCTGATCCCTATCAGAGACGCTCTCCTTCTGTTACTTTCTTACTGACTGACTCCCCGCGATCCCAAGCACCCTCTTGGGTTCAACGCCCCCGCAGCCAATCGTCTGATTGGTAGAGGGGTGGGGAATCAGGGGGTAGAACATTTTCGCTTTAACAAGCGCTCCGTCTCAAACATTACACTACAGAAGAATTTACGTTTACCGTAAAATCTCGACTAAAACACCCGAGTATAATACGTATGCTTGATTTTGCGCGAAGTTTTCGGAAAAAATTAAAATTAGACTATAATACGCAGCCATAACTTTTCAATATTTTAATTAAGAATTGCACAAATATTTATTAACATAAATGAAATTTGTAATAAAAAGAAACGAAAACGTCAAATTTGATAGAAAAAAAACTTAAATTGTTAATTCAATACAAACAATACTGTCAAATTATCAGTTAAATCACTTTCACTAGAATACAGCTCATCTATTGTTGTTGCGTCCATGTCAAAATTTTTTTGCCATCGTAATATATATCGCCATCATCATCCTCACTTGGCTATACAAACTGTGAGTTCCGTTTGTTTAAAAGGAATACCTGCTTAGTAAACGGGTGGATGAATCGCGGAGTGCAGATGCGCACGCACCCATGTTGCGACAATGTCTTACTGCTGCTGTACGTTCGTATATCCAATGTTTAAAACTACGTTTTTTTTGTACGCGAGTATAATACGCACCCTCATCTTTACGGACTAAAATGTGAAAAAAAAAGTACGTATTCTACTCGAGATTTTACGGTATTTCAATATTAAGCCGAAATTAAGGTTCTATTTTGTGATTATTCAATTAAAAATTTCAATCTATCCGTATTACAGTAGAGCGTCGATAATCCGGACTAATTGGGGTTAGACCCCGTCCGGATTCTCGAATACCTTAGCGAATCTGATATCTATAGTTCAGTAAGAAGAGGTCTAGACAGAAACACGATCAGAACAACAACAACAAAAATGCACAACGGTACAGCGAACGATTCTGTTCATGTAAACGAACTCCACAATACTGACAGTCTCGGTGCCGCCGATGTTACAGCACTCGTCGTTCAAGGTCAATGGAAAGAGAAAAAGGTTAAGGACCAGCCTCCCCCATCTTTCCCCTCTTAGGCAATCCGGATTATTGACGTCCGGATTATCGACGTTCGACTGTATTTCTGAATCAAGAATCCGAGTAGTTTTTCCCAATTATTTTCAGGAGTAACTTCTCTCAGCCATAGACCCCCCCCCGTAGGTTTACGATCCCCATAACGGTCCTTCGGAAAGCAAAATTTCAGACGCTAAAACCTTCCGTCCATCCGTCTTTGCGAGTTATAATTCTGGCAGCGTGCCAAACCCAGACTGTATTGCTTCGACAAGCAGTAAACAGCTAAACAGAAAAGTACCAAAATGCGTTAAAATTTTGACATACATATATGTATACTAGCTTTATATACCCGGCGTTGCACGGGTGAACCCTTAATAAAGCTTACTTGTATGATATGTATATTTGTATTTTATGGCAATCTATACCCCTCTCCACTGGTCAACATCCCATCAGCATATTATAATAACCCCCCCCATGCTAATGTCAGCATTAAAATGTTTCTTTCAATTTTGATAACCCACTGGATCCCGGCCCTTCGAGGAGTTTGAGGGCTTCCCCGTAAACCCTTGTGAAAATCGCCGGTTTCATAAACAAAGAATTACCTGACGTTGCCCAGGATAATAAAAATGAATGGAGTTAACCTGAGCTCTAGATGTATACGTACTAACAACCGAAATATATACAATTCACACACACACACACCTTTCCACACTTCATTTAATTAAGGTTGATCTCTCTTTTTTCTCCTAACACCAATTTGGTGTTCAAAATGGTGATATATAGGAAATATAAATTATTGGATTGTTTCTAGCAATTTTTTCAAAATCTAAAGCGAATGTCGAAAAATCGTGACATTGATCGTGTTTGTTACATTTAATCGTGTTTCTTACATTTTAAATCAAGAATCTTATGGATATCTGTTTCCTTCTTGGAGATATGACGGAATATGTAAAAAACGCGTAAAAACACGTTTAGCCCCCCCTAACCCCCTTGGGGGCCGAATTTTGAAATATCCTTAAATTGGTTTTTAGGTATTCATATTCCTTACATTTTAAAGCAAGAATCTTATGGATATCTGTTTCTTTCTTTGATATATGAAGGAATACGTGAAAAACACGTTAAGCCCCCCTCCCCGTCCCCTGGGGCCAAATTTTAAAAAATCCTGAAATTGGATTTAAGGTATTCGTGTTCCTTACATTTTAAAGTAAGAATCTTATGGACATCAATTTCCTTCTTTGAGATACGAAAGAATATGTAAAAAACACGTTTTGCCCCCTCCCCCTTTGGGGGGCGATTTTTGAAAAATCGCTTCTTAAATGACGCCTTCATTACAAAAGTAATAAGCTCTTAAAATTTGATATCTGTATCTCCAATAGTTTTTGCTGGGTGTTGATTCCTTTATATATATATAGATAAAACACGTAAGAACACGTTTAGCCCCCCCCCCTCTCCCCCTTGGGAGACGAATTTTGAAAAATCCTGAAATTGGTTTTTAGGTATTTATGTTTCTTACATTTTAAAGCAAGAATCTTATGGATATCAATTTTCTTCTTTGAGATATGAGGGAATATGGGAAAATACGTTTTGCCCCTCCCCCCCATGGGGGCCGAATTTCGAAAAATCCTGAAATTGGTTTTTAGGTATTTATGTTCCTTACATTTTAAAGCAAGAATCTTATGGATATCTGTTTTCTTCTTCGAGATATGAAGGAAAATGTGATAAAACACGTAAAAACACGTTTTTCCCCCCTCCCCCCCCCTTGGGGGCCTAATTTTAAAAAATCCTGAAATGGTTTTTAGGTATTCATGTTACTTACATTTTAAAGCAAGAATGTTATGGATATCAATATCCTTCTTTGAGATATGAAGGAATATGTAAAAAACACGTTTTGACCCCTTCCCTCCTTGGGGGCGAATTTTGAAAATCGCTTCTTAAATGACGCCTTCAGCACAAAAGTAATAAGCTCCTAAAATTTGATATCTGTATCTCCAATAGTTTTCGCTGGGCGTTGATACGTGTATGTATATATGTATATATAAGTCAGGACTTCTTCCTTTATAGATATAGATATACACATACGTACACATGTATAGATACATATATACATAACACATATATATATATATACACACATACAGAAGCGGTAAGCAACAATAAGTAATCCTATGTTAATAACCTGCGGTAGTTCCGTTAGAAGAGACTACCTGTTTTTTTTTTTTTTTTTTTTTTTTTTTGAGACTTTTGTTTGATTAGTCATTTTCAAATACTATTTGTCCATGTTTTGTACCTTTTTTTCTTTTCACAGAGCTGTTTCACCAGCCAAGTAACTTTTTTTTCTACAGAAAAATGTTTCTACTAATAAATGATTCTTATCTAGAGCGACAAGTGACGGTAATAAAATCAGAAATGAATTCGGCATTTTTCGTCGTAACTTCTTTTTCTTAACAAAAAGTGGTCTCGATGAATATGTTCGGTCGATCTGACATCTCACAAAAATATAAAACAGTTTCATTTTCTCCTCTTACAACATAATGCCACATTACCAAATTAACACCGTTTTTCGTAAAATCAAATAAGTTCCTTTTTCAGCCAACAGATGGCAGCAATGAAATCTGAAACTGAAGCGCTATCTTTTGTTAATATATAATGTTGTAAAAGACAACGCAGCATTGACATAAATTAAAATACTGTGTGGTACAATAGGTCGTGTGCGCGCTTGTTTACAGCTATAATTTTATTCTTATAAAGGAACAAAATATCTACAGCGCTTCCAATTTTATACGCTACTGAACTGGTCGGAAAGAGGTTTAATAATTTATACTTTAGTTTGTGCGTGAGAGAATGTACATCTGTGTTTAAATATACACACTTAAAAATATATTTCTCAGCCTGATTTACTTTTAAGTGTCTACGTGCCCATTTTTAAAGTCCCTTAGCATATTATTCTTACGTACACTTTCACGTAATGAAATTAAAACATTTATCAACTTATTTCCATTCCCTCGGTGGCAACTTTCATCCTGTATTCGATAAGAGATATCTCACAGAAGCATGTACGATTTCATTGGGGCTTTTTTTCACATCGGAACTTTCTAACTAAAGTACTCCCAGCACGGCCATAAAATGCTATTATTGCCTTTTATATTTGATGCACAGCTTTGCAGCCGAAGTTTATAGATAGTTATGTTCTCAGATATTTTTTAAAATTTACTTATAGTAGTCGCCTCAATTTATCGTTTTCGGTATTAGCAGGATGTATGGGGGAAATAATCCG
Organism: Dolomedes plantarius; assembly: GCA_907164885.2. Classification (NCBI taxonomy): domain Eukaryota; kingdom Metazoa; phylum Arthropoda; class Arachnida; order Araneae; family Dolomedidae; genus Dolomedes; species Dolomedes plantarius. Next base: position 40,477,358 of record OU015502.1, on the reverse strand, counting down.
CTGAGGTTTCCAGATCGTCTGCGCGAGAATCTCGCTGCAAATCATCTTACGCTTTACGGCGAGTTGAAAATTTTTATGGCTTTTAGTTTTACGATACACGCTGATTTCGCAAGTATTATATGTAATATTTTCTATTTAAAACTGCGCGTCTGCTGACATTGCAGATTCGTAATTCCCATGTTATACTATGGGGAATTTTCCTCACTGCGTTTCCTACTCAAAAACTAGGCATGCAAAGCGTGTGGGTAAAATTAAAATTCATGACGACCTTTTCTATCTTCACTATTTTGGTTTATCAGACATTTACGCGTATGCTACAAAACTTCGTGTGGTTGCAAATGGCTCTTTTAATGTTCTAACATGTTCGTTATATTAATGCGAGTATCCACGCGGATTTGACAGCATAATGTAATCTATGCACGCCGAAGTTTATAAATAGTTATGTTTTTAAAATTTTTAAAAATTTACTTATAGTAGTAGCCTCCATTAGTAAATTCCTCTACATAAACGTGCTGATGCACCCGGCATTTTGTCTCCTACCATAGCCAAATGAAGTCGCCATTTTGATTCCTTGCCTTTTCTCTCTGTCTCTTCTTGGAATGGCCAGTTGATGCAGAAACTAATATGTTCCGCTGAGATTTTAAAGTTCATTGGAGTGTGAAATATATAATTATGCGCCTTTCTTCATCCTTTAATCCGAATTATACATCTTGTAAAATTGAGTACGCATAAATAATTCTGGGTACTTCCTTTTTATAGCGAGCGGCCTTGGTGAGAAAGGGAAATTGGCACATTTTTGCCTTGGCGAGATACAAACGGATACTATTTGTTATCTATGTAAACCATTAGCTATATATGTTGTATAATTTAAACAAATTGTTTACAAATTGTATTAATTAAAATAATAAATACAAATTTAGATTAAATTCCTTCTGTGTGTATCTATTAAATAGACTGTGCAGTGTAGATTTTGAATGAATTACTTGTGCGTATCGATAACTGTTTGTTTCTCGCCAAGGAAGAAACTCGCCAATTCACCTTTCTCGCCAAGACCGCTATTAAAAAAAAGTACCTAATTCTGTTGGAAAGGTCATTTTTTAAAACTATACATTGTCATTTATGTACAAAACGTATATTTTTAGATAAAAGATAATCGAATCCGTAAAGTAACCTATAATACAAGCTTTAGCAACTTCTGTTTGTATACTGATACCGAGACAACAAAAATATCTCGTGGCGTGTATTTTGGCGAGACTGGGGAGATGGAGACTTCATGAGTCGAACTGGATATTTAGAGGCTCTGGTGTAACCTGCAACGTCATTTTTAAGTAGTCCAGCAGTGTTGCCAACTTGGGGGTTTTCCCCTTAAATTTGAGGGTTAGACGAAAAGAGGTGTTTTTAGGTGCCCCAATTTTTAAGGGGCATTTTGTGAGGGGAACATTTTAAAATATTTTGTACAATCGAGACGCGTTTTTTTATTAGATTATAAGTTTCATACATATGTCAAATGTAAATAAACCACCATTTCATTATGTAAGTGTGTATTTTATATTTATTTCAATTTATCTCCCAAAAAGGATGCCTATTTGGAACCAGAATCTTTTAGGAAGGTCTGGGGTGATCTCAAGTTGGTATTAGGGGGAAACAGGGGGATTCGAGATGGCGCTTGGGGGAGGTGCTTCGTAGAGGTTGGCACACTGTAGTCCAGTCCGCGTCCTGTAATAGGAAATTCACGTTGTTTTGACATCACGTGACTTACTGCGCATTCTAGAAATAGCTCATTCTTGAGGTGTATTTTTAAGCACACACCACAATCAAAGAGACATTTTAAGATCAAATTGTTCCGAAAATCCGGACTGAATTTGACACCAGCACGAGAGAGAAATTCAATAATCTCGTCACACATGACGTAAATTTATAAACGAATGGAAGCTCATAGTCTCGTCACAAGAGATTAATTCACAAACGAGCAAACGTGCAATAATCTCGTTACAAGTGACAAATTTCGCCACGGCATTTCTGTCACGCCTGACAGTATGATGGATTTGTGTTAGTTCACGAGATGGCGCTTTCGAACTAATAGTATTAAAGGAAAACTAACCTTTTCCTGAAAAGTATTTGGACATTAATGGTCAATTTCTAGAGCCGACGTTACACCATTTGTGTTTGGAGACACTGCGTTTTATGGGCTAAGACTTTTGTTGACTTTCACTTGGGTGTAATTTTCTTTTTTTTTTTTCTTCTTTTATCATCTGCCCGACTTGCCGCCGCCTGGACTAAAAAACAGCGTGCGTGGACACGGACTTTTTCTAGTGTCGTGACTCTGTGCTTTTTACGTCCACAGTCATTTCGTGGGATGCATAATAGATGAACATCCAGTTTAAGCCGTTTGAAACGTGTTCTACGTTGCTCTTCGCTCTGATTTTTAGCGTCGTTATTTTTCGAGTGTGATGTTTAAAACTACTATTTATGCACTTCACATTCTACGCATATTTCCAGGGGTGGCCAAATCGCTAGAATTTTTAAAACTTGTGCCAAAATTGAAATGAGAGGCATGTGGAATAACCTCCATTTTTGGTACAACTTATAGCTGTGAATCTTTCTATTCTATATTTAGGTTGATAAAAAAGAAGAGCAACTTTCCATGGTGAGGCATCAACATTTAACTGAATGGCTACAAAGTACAAAAACTTAAAATATGGCAGATTTGAATAATTTGGCAAAAAAATTAGAAGAAAAATGATTATTAAAGCTACTACAACTCTTTAAGAATGTAGCAACATTAATAATTATAACATTTGGAGACTGATATATTTAATAAAAACAAAGGGAAACACATAGCGAAAAACAATGCTGGCAATATGACTAACGCTAACGAACGCAGTGTGAACAGGTCCTAGTATGTAGATATTCCCAAATGGCTTTTAACACAGTTTGTCTTTTCGACCCCTGGCATATTGAATCATCAAAGATAAGAGATTGATAACATTCTTCAACTATCTCTATCAAACAGAATCTCTGAAACATTTATCTGAAATTCAAACATAAACAAACAAACAAACGCAAATCTTTACTCTAGCACTGGAACGAACGGAAACACCACAAAAGGGGGGTGTTAAAGTAGGGGTTGAAGCTTCAGAATTTTAGGTATTTTTAAGGTCTAAGTTCGTATACCATCCCATTCGGCCGATTTTTTTTTAGGTTGGCGCTAATATTGGCGGGTACCCTGCAGAAAGGTGTCATCTATGACGATAGTGAATAGATGACGACGAAACGAAAAATAACGATATAACAAAACGAAACTTTTGTCCGATAAGCAGAAAGTTAGAATCCTCTGAACGATTCTAAAATTCTATAAGTAACTTGTCGTGTTGTAAAGCATGAAAAGTCATTAAATCAGTATCATAATGTTTCCTTCGAAGAAAACAAACAATTGAAACAACGGTAACAAAACGCTGCCAATTTCGGCAGTATTTCTTTTCCAGCTGGTGACCTATCTAGCATCGCCATACACGTGGGACTGCACAAAATCGTTTCGTTTGAGTTATGGAGCCACTCATTAAAATCCCAGTGGCGTGACCCGGTTGTTTTTCAACAGAGCCCAGAAAACTAACACCCGCGCCATTCCTCGGGCCGGCAGAGAAAGAACCGTACACAAGAAGCTTCTCTATGTTAGCTATGGGAGCGTTTTAGTGAGCTCGTAGATAAGGATCCTCTCGACACGTAAAAGCTGGCAAGATATTGCAAGGATCACGTTACGCAGTCGAGAGTGAGTTGGCGATGCGGAAGTGCGGGACGACTTTCCATTTTCTGAAAGTGATATTTGGTAGCGAAGACCGGCCATGTTTGGGAAAACAGAGCACAAATCAGATCTAGAACATTTCAACTAGGAGGTCTGCATACAGCAGTCGATGAAAAAGCCTTGTACTCTTTCGAATGACCAATATGAATAACGGATTAACCGTGCCGCGTTCACATAGAATCCGTCCATAGAATCCGTCACATAGAATCCGTCAGCGCTACTCGATTGAAATATATTAACCAATTACAAACTTCCAAACGATTAGTCACGAAATTTTTTCAGGTCTGTGATTGGTTCAAAATATGTCAATACGAGAAAACGTTGACCGCTAACGGACGCAGTGTGAACAGACCCTCAGGGTTTCCTTTCCATTTATTAACGAGTCAGGTTTTTTTTTAATCTCGAGGACATTTACACATGACATCGTGAGACTTGTTGAATACTACATTAAACGTACAATTATCCTGCAGACATGTTGGTTCTTCATTGGTGTGTGCACCTACAGGTGAACTTGCATGCTACCTATAAAAGACGGAAAATTCATGTCTGTTTTTTTTTGCAAGGCTTCGACATCAACAAGCTAGCGCCATTTTTTATTTTATCTAAAGTGAAAATAATTCTGACGCAAACAGATTTCTGTTTCGGACGTCAGATGGATTAAAATGAGCTCGTCCTTCCCCTATGTATAGTGATGAATAAAGTATGAAATATGATTAAAAACAGCTGCATCTCCGAATAGCTACCGATGCTGTTTTTTTAAATTCTCTTTTGATTCTCTGGGTGATTTCTAGCCAAATCTGACATGGTTGTAATTTTATATCTTTGTTGTACCTGAGAACAATAGATTGCATCGATGTATCGCAGACTTTGGGGGCCGTTCAAGCATTACTTAAGCATCTAAGGGGGGGGGGGCTTTGTTTATTTCTGCTAACAAGGGTCACGGGTTGGATCAGAGCATGCTTACGTAAGACAGAAAACATTCACGCAGTGCGCTGCAATGTACTCCTGACTCCATCAAACAGCCCTACTATCCAGTACTGGAAAATTGTTGCTCTGTTTTTACTGTTCATGATTTAATATACACTGAAGTGCCACTGAATTAGGATAGCAAAGTCTATGCAAATGTGTAGCGCTGCGCATCATGTATGCGCAAGTGAGGGCGCTGTGGTAACTGCATATATAGCGCGTACTGGTGTTTTTCTGAATTAGTTGTGGAATTTCCAGTATGGATAAACTGCCTGATTTAGACGCCTTCGATCGCGGACAAATCGTAGGTGCGCGACGCATGGGCCATCAATTTCCGAAATCGTCAGACAGCTAGGATTTTCAAGGTCGACAGTGTCAAGAGTATACCAAGAATACATGGATGGTGGGAAAAAAACTAGCGATCGGGCAAACTGCAAAGGACAATTAGCCTTGACAGTGCGTGGTGTGAGACAGCTCAGGCGTATTGTACGTAGCCAGCGAAGCCAAACATTAGCTGAAATTACCACCCAGTTTAATGACGGTGACAGTCGTACAGTCAGTAAACGGACTGTGCAACGCTCGCTTCACCGTATGGATTTCGGGAGCCGTCCGACCTACGAGAGTACCATTGCTCTATACTTGCCATCGGGGCTGCACGTCTTGCCTGGGCAAGAGAGCACAGAGACTGGAGTGTAGAGGACTGGAAACGAGTAGCATGGAGTGATGAGTCTCGATTCCGACTACTTAACGCCGACGGGAGGCTGAGAATATGGCGTCAGGTTCATGAAGCCATGGATCCTTCATGCCTGGCTGGAACTGTAACAAGGGCATGATGGCTCAATCATGGTCTGGGTGTTTTTTCGTGGTGCAGTTTGGGATCTTTGGTGCGTGTACCAACCTCCCTCAATTGCAATTCGGTACGTAGAGTTTGCTGGGTGATCACCTCCATCCTTTATGCTGTTCTGTTATCCGCACGGTAATGGAGTTTTCCAGCAAGACAACTGTACCTCTCACAAGTCCCGGTTGGCTACTGGCTGGTTGGATGAGCATTCCTCTGACTTCTCTGTCATGAATTGGCCACCTAGAAGCCAGACCTTAAATCCTTTTGAGCATCTTTGGGATGTTTTGGAACAAGGCGTGAAAGGCCATCACACAGCACTAAAGAACCTTACTGAATTATGACAGCTTTAGCCAATATTTTGCAAGCCATTCCCGTGGAACGTTTCCAGAAACTTGTTGAATCTATGCCTCGTCGTGTGGCAGCCGTTATTAAGGCCAGAGGAGGCCCAACTCGTTACTAGGTAGGTATCCCTAACTTCAGTGGCACTTCAGTGATATGCACTTTTACTTAGGAATGTACAATAAATTTAACGATTGAAAAAAAATCGTATAGCCTTCGAAATAGCGCCAAGAAATTAGTCAAATCTTAACTAAACAAGAGGGGGTCTATACTGACTAAAAATGTGCCTTACGTAATAATGAACGGCCCCCTCGCCTATATTTTAAGCAAGCTTGTTTAACACTATCTTCCTATATCAACAGTGCAGTATATTTAGAAGTACTGAAAGCTACAGTCTAAGACACTGCTATGTAACATGAAGTCAAAAAATCCCACAGCAGCTACTTCTAGTAACCGAAGTCTACAACTGCAGAAATGCATTCATCTCCCAGTGAACATTATCGGCGCCTCTCGGCTACGTTCGGAAGAATCTTGTAAAAGAGGGACAAAAAAAAAATGGCTCCCCGAACTGCGATCGTAATCTCTGACAAGAGACGCGTTAACCCCTTTGACGGCGGAATGTCAGAGCTCAGCACTTCTCCCGAATCACGAAAGGCGAGCGGCGTCGGTTCCCCGTTACGTCGAGTTTTGCGTGTAATTCATTAGTATCTCGCGATAACCCTTCTGTCGGCCTTCACCGTTTGAGACGGATCACGTTACGGATGTCGAGAACGAAATCGAAATCCGAAAGAGGGGGAGGGAACGCTTCCCGGAATGCTGGTTGGCAAACACCTACACACGTTTGGGGTTAGGAATTTTTTTCCCCCTTGTTCGCGTCGGTGTTTTAAAATAAGATATAGGATCGCTCGCATATTTAAGTCTTGTATAACTGACAGGAAAATGCTGATTCTTAAAATCCACGACAGAAAATAAGAATGGTAATGAAATCGAAAGTAGTTCTAATTGTTTTACAGAGGTTTTTAAGAAACTGTGTATTTGAAAACCGCAATAAAAACAAGAATGGCAACGATTTTGAAACTAGTTCCATTTTTCTTTGGGTATTTAAGAAGCTGTTTTAAAAGGATCGCATATTTAAGTCTTGTATAACTGACAGGAAAATGCTGATTCTTAAAATCCACGACAAAAATAAGAATGGCAATGAAATCAGAAGTAGTTCCCATTCTTTATAGAGGTTTTTTTAAGAAGCTGTGTATTAGAAAACCGCAATAAAAAACAAGAATGACAACGATTTGAAACTAGTTCTAATTTTCTATCGAGGATTTTAAGAAGCGGTTTTTTAAATTTACAATAAAAAACAAGAATAGCAACAAGCTCTAAATTAATTATTATTTTTTAATTTTAAGATGTTTTAAGAGGCCTTAACATTAAAACCAACAATAAAAAACAAGAATGGCAAAAAGTTCAAAACAAGTTCTAATTTTTTTATTTATTGGGGATTTTAAGAAGCTGTGTTTTTAAAATTTAGAATAAAAAACAAAAATGGCAATGAGTTCAGAATTAATTCTTATTATTTTTTTTAATTTTAAGATTTTTTAACAATCTTTGTTATTTAAAACCTGCAATAAAGAACAAATGGCAACCGAGTACAAAACTGGTTCTAATTTTTCATTGAGGATTTTAAGAAGCTGTGTTTTTAAAATTTGCAATAAAAAACAAGAATGGCAACAACAAGTTCAAAACTAGTTCTAATTTTTTTTGTAAGAATTTTAAAAATTATTTTGTAATTAAAATTCACAATAAAAAAACAAGAATGACAACAAATTCCGAAATAGGTCTAATTTTTTATTGTGGATTTTAAGAAGCTGTGTTTTATTGTAGAACATTTTCACATGTTTTCGTAAAGTGATATTTTTAAAACATCGCTATTTCTAGAGAGCAGTTTCTATTTCCATTTCTTTATCCTTCTGTCTTGTGTTAGGGAAAATAAAAAAAATAACCAATTACTGTACATTTAACATTATCTATATAAATAAAAGAAAAACTTAGTCGATTGGTCGGCGGAAAATTCCTGGTAGACCGTTTCCGGTATGGCATCCGTTATGAAATTCGGCCATGTTTGAAAATGTCGAAATCGATGCATTTTTTTCATGACAGTACATAAATGTTACATAATTGGAAAGTGATTTAAAAACTGATAATTTTTTCTGCATACACTTATTCTGTTACTTTAATAGTTTTAGAGATATTTCCATTCTAAATGCATACTCAACCGATCACAATTGACCGTACAAAACGCAATCCGCCATGTTTTAAAAGTTAAAATCGATTTTTTTTTCTTTTTTCATGAAAGTACATAAATTTCACAAATTTAGAAAGAGCTTTAAAAGTTGATAATTTTTTCTGCGTACACTTAATCTGATACTTCAATAGTTTTAGAGTTATTTGGATTTTAATGAGGCGTCCTCCTGTGAGATCATCCATCTTTGACGATGTAAACAAAGCGTGATTCTTTCACAGCGTGATTCTCACTAAAAAATGAATCACTGAAAAGAATTGTTTCATCGTGTGGTCTAATTTTAATTCTTTTTCTATTTTTCATACTTTTAATTCAAACTTTTTATCATAAATAGATCATTTGAAGATGTACTGATTTTGGGGGGATTTTTTTGGCAATTAAAAGTAAAAAAAAAATATTAAAAAAAATTAATTCAAGTAAACTGTGATTCGAGTGTCAGGTGGTTCAATAACTGGACGAAGCCCGGCTAGTTTGGAATATATAAAATATCATTCTAAAACAAAATAACAGTATAAAAATTTGTTTCCTGATCTGTGGTTAGACGGCAAGTTATAAAACTGCAGAAGTTGCCAAAATATTAAGTCGGATAAAATTCCATAACGGGATAATTTGGCATCCCTTTTTTTTCCGTTATATTTATATATTTCTTATTTTTTGTGCTGAAAATGTATACTGTATTTTCTTAACAGATTGGGGGGGGGGGAGGGCACTGATGCAATGGAACATGGCTCACCCAGGGTACATTGTATTGTTAAAGCTTATTTGTTTGCCAAGATAGATGAGATGGCGCTATGAGCGCTGATGAGGTGTTGAGAAGAGCAGATGTAACGAGGAAACGGAAGTGAGCGGTCATGCTCGAACGCTGTTGAATAAATCATTTTGTTTTATTATTAATAAGCTTCTCTTTGATTTCTTATGGACATACGAATCAGATCGTAAACGTACAACCGTACGAGAGTGGACATATCCTCCCGAAAGTGATACGTAAAAAGGAAACAGATTAAGTTAACGTATAGTTAACAGTATGTATAGTCAGTGGTAAATTTGTTTTCAAAACGCTGCCAAAATATGTTGCGAAGATAAAACTTTTAACTCCGAGAAAAGCAAGTTGAATAAAATTCCATAACGGGGATAGTTTGGCACCTTTTTTAAATTCCCTTTGGCAACTTATGTTAACATGTTTCATTCGGTAGTGTGTCGCCAAATTTAAGATGGCGTCATTTTTCATACCAAAGAAAGTAAAAACAAAATAAAATAAAAACGGAAAGTTTAATAAAAAGGTTGCACGGTACTTATCAGCGATTAAAATATGCTAATTAAAAGTTGAAAACATGAAAGTCACTTAATCACACCGGGTAGTGTAATTGAATATAGAATCTTGGGGCAAGTCTGAACCAAATAGGGTAAAAAAAAATTCTCGCGAAATCGTCTTTCAATCTACGCTATGGAATATTCGCTAATAAGTTCAGTCGCGATTAATTTTAATATATTAGTAAATTAAGCGAATATTTAGAAAATTCTAATTTATCTAAGAAAAATGGTAAATTATTGACAGTACTCTTATGCTGGTATCGTCATCCAATAAGGAAACTTTTTCAATTTAATTTCGATATACCATGTTCTCTGAACTACCACTAATATATATATCGCTGTATAAATAATGAGTTTACATCAGAAGTAATTCCAGTTCCGCTAGACTAAACTATATATATATATATATATATGTAGGAAGGAGTTAGTACTCCTTCCTTTAGAAGTGAATCATTAGACTTAATTATTTTGAACATTTAATTAAACTAGACGATGTTTACAAGACAGGACTAACACTTAGTATGAAATTAAAAAAAACAAAGCATTAACATAGCTATTTGACTCAAAACGGCAAGCCTGCGGAGCGACACATCCGCTTCGTAATGTCACTAGTCTATCACTCTGTTTGCGCGCCAAGTCCTTTGCGCCGAAGTAGTAGGAGTGGAAGTTGTAGTAATAGTTCAGTTGTGTTGCCAAACTCACTCTCACACGGCCGTTCTGACTTTCCAGACGTCCGCGGCTGGGTTGTCAACAATAATTCTGAAAAGATAAAAAAAAAAGAGCAGAAAAAGGAAAAATATTTCAAAAAATCAAGCAGTGTTCAACACAGTGGTATTGGTGTTCAGTTTCTGCACCACTGTTTCATTTTGTCCGCTGCAGTTGATGTTATGGTTGGACCATCGTGATGTCCTAACTTTCGAACTTCGTAACGATCGTTGGGGTTGATGTTCGTGATCTCATATGGTCCGAAGAACTTTGGTCGGAGCTTTAATCCGGTTCCAAATTGAGTTCGTTGTATTGCCACTTTGTCACCGATCTTGTATTTACAAGCCGGTTTACGCCGTTTGTTATATTGTCGTATGTTTTCTTCCTGTAAACGGAGGATATTTCGTTTAGCTTCGATACGTAACGCTTCTTTGTCATCAAGAATTCTTTGGTGGTGTTCCTCGTCAAGAAGATTTTCAATCTGTAGATCCTCTTGTTGTTTCATTTTAACACCAATTAAAAGTTGAAAGGGTGTGAATTTTGTACTGCGTGTGGTGGTACTATTTAAGATACGTTGCAATCTTGGGACATATTTAAACCATTTGTCAGGTTCATCTAGAGCTAACTTAGTTAAAACGGGAATAATTGTGCCATGAACACGCTCAACCTGACCGTTGCCACGTGGCACACCTGTTGCTATTGAAATGTGTTCAATTGACTGTTCCTGGCAGTAACTTTGAAATTCTGAAGATGTGAATGCGCTACCTTTGTCAGTAATGATTTTTGAAGGGTTGCCAAATGTAGTTTGTTGCAAGGATAATTTGTCTAAGGCATCTTTCGTAGAGGTGGACTTCACGGGATAGATCCATACAAATTTGGAAAAGGCATCAACTACTGTAAAAGATACTTATAACATTTTTTTGTCGATGGTAAAGGTCCTAAAAAGTCGCAATGGTAACATTCAAGGGGTGCATCACCTTTTGGAATGGGGTGAAGGTATCCTTCTTGTTTTCCAGATTTCGCGAGGACAAAATGCAAGGAATACAGTTCGAAATAATTTCTTGAACTAATTTCTTAAGTTGAGGAATGAAAAATTCACGAGAAACAATTAATTCGGTTTTTTGTGAAGCAAAATGACCTTGTGAATGGGCGTTTAGCACTATTTCTTTCTGCATCATTTGTGGTACTACTAAAAGTTCGGCATCCTGATGAAGTTTATAAAGAATTCCGTTTTTAACAAAAAATTCATCAGAAGGTGTAGATTCAAGCATAGATTTAATTTGAGATATAAATTCATCCTGGTCTTGGGCATTTTTCACCTTTTGAGTGATATCATTTGAGGTAATTACAAGAATGGGGTTACGACTTAAAGCATCAACATGTTTCATCTGTCTACCGGTCGATGACAAACTTCATAATCAAAGTCTTCTAACATCAATGCCCATCGAGCAATTTTAGCTGGTAGGTCTTTTTTGTGCATCGTTTTTTGGAAAGCATCACAATCGGTGATAATTTTAAATTTTGTTCCCAACAAGTAGTTTCGAAATTTTTTTAGCGCTTCAATAACGGCAAGAACTTCCAGTTCATAACTATGATATTTTTCTTGTTGAACTGTAGTTTTACGGCTAAAATAATGAATAGGATGAAACTGTCCATCATCGGATTGTTGCAAGAGCACAGCGCCAAAACCTAAGGAGCTGGCATCAGTGTGGAGTTCTAATGGGTATCCCTGTTGAAAAACATGAAGAACTGGGTTTTGTGAAAGAATGTTTTTAAGTTGTTGAAAAGCTGCTATTTGTTCAGAGTCAAAATTAAATTCTACATTATCCCGAAGGAGGTCACTTAATGGTCTAGCAATCAGCGCATAATTTGGAATGAACTTTCTGAAATAACTTGTTAATCCAAGAAAACTTTGAACTTGTTTAGGGGTTTGAGGTTGTGGGAAATTTTGAACAGCTTGTGTCTTGGTAGGTGAGGGTTTAACTACTCCATTTTCGATAATGTAACCAAGAAATTCTATCTTTCGCTGTAAAAATTGACACTTTTTAAAGTTCAATTCAAGGCCATAGTCTGCAGCTGTTTGGAGAACGAGGCGTAATTTTTGTAGACCTTCAACTTCATCATTAGATGGTATGAGAAGATCGTCCATGTAAACAATAAGAACATTGTCGCGAATGAGATTTCTAAAAACTGTGTAAACATATCGTTGGAAAACACTGGGACTGTTACATAAGCCAAATGGGACACGTAAAAATTCGTATTGTCCTTCATGAGTCACAAAAGAAGTATATTTAGTGCTATTAGGGTCCATAGGTACATGAAAGAAACCATTTTTGAGATCAAGTGAAGTGAACACCCGAGATTTTCCAAGTTTGTCTAAAGCTTCTTCGATGAGCGGTAAGGGAAATTTATCTTTTATCATTTTTCTATTCAATTTGCGGTAATCAACACAAAGTCTGTAATCTCCACTTTTTTTCTTACATAGAACAATCGGTGCGGCATAATCGGAGCAACTTTCTTTAATAATTCCATCATTTAACCAATCTTGAATTTGGCTTTCTACAATTTTCTGTTCCGCGAAAGGGAGTCTTCGAGAACGTTGAGCTACAGGGATTTCATCTTGTAATAAAATAGTCATCTTAATTTCAGTGTCTTGAACTTTATGTGATTTGTAGGAAGTAACGATATTTTGAACTTCCTCACGAGTTTCAGAATTCAAAATGTGTGAAAGATCAAATGGAAAAGCTTGATCGTCAGAAACATTAGCAATATTAACGAAGGTGTTATTTTCAGGAGCTTTGCATAAACGAATACCGTCTTTATCAAATGTAAATTGGGTTTGCTGTAAAAAGTCGATTCCGATAATCACATCAAAAGGAATCAAGTCATCCTCTAGAACATGTATTTTAGCAGGTAAAGTAATGGTTTGAATTTCGATGGAATCCTGAAAGAATCCGATGCTGTGAACTTGGTTTTTGCCAATTCCTGAAAAGGGAATGTTGGTGGGCTGCAATGGTGGCGAACCAATTCTTCGATAGGTTTTCTCATTGATGAGGGTTGCCTGTGACCCAGTGTCACAGAGTGCTGTCAATTGAATTCCTGCAAGTTGAATGTCAACATGCATGGGATTTTTCGATGAAGTTTCAGGAGAAAGTGCATTTACAGTTTTATCAGAAATAGGTTTTTGAGAATCAGGTTTTGGTTTAGAATTTCGATAACTTTTAGGGCAATTAGCATGAACATGACCAAAACTTTTACATCCGTAGCATTGTTTACCATATGACTTATTCAAACATTGGTTGCTTTTGTGACCTCTCAAGCCACAGGAAAAACATACTGGCTGTGTATATGGGCTACGTGTATTATCGACTTTCACATTGAGGTAGGAAGCATCAATTTTTTTCTGATTATTTTGTCTGAAATTTTGTGATCTGTTAAAGATTTGTTCATAAATTTTCAACTTTTCCTTAAATTCAGGGACGGATTTACAACCGTAAAGAATAACTTTATTGTTTGTTGAATCAGGAATTCCGTTTATGACATACTCAAACAGAGAGGAGTCATCGAGAGAACCTTTGTGTGCCAAATCTCTCATAGCTAAGAAATATTGTTGTAGGGTTTCAAACGGTTTCATACGTCGAGATTCCATTAATTTATGTAACTGAATACCGTTAATTTTGTCCGAAAATTCGTCTAATAAATGGTGCTTCAATTGTTCCCAATTTGTAATTCCACGAATAGACCTAATTAAAGTTTGAGCGGGACCAGTTAAACATTTTCTAACAAAAGTAATTTGGTGAATTGGATTGTTTATCTGATATAAACAAAAAGTTCTTCAACGTCAGATATAAAATTCTCAACACTGTAATTATCACGAGACGAGAAAGGTTTTATTAAATCAACAACGTCTTTCAGACTAAACAACTGGAAAGAGAGATTCGCAGTTTCAACTGAAGGCAATGAATTTTGATCTGATTTACCAACGGAAATGTGTGTATTTTGCTTATTCGAAGATTCTTTTGCGTCAATGGTGGGGGAAAAGGGAGATCTATTTTCCTCTATAACGCTGTTAGTTTGGGATGAACGTGCACCCGGAAGTGAGTCATCATTCACTTCGCATTCCGAAAGATCAGAAAATTCTGCTTTTAATAACGATAAATCACTAAGACTCATAAGAATGGTATTGGCACATTTGTCTGGGTCAGTTGAAAATTCTAAATGAAGTAGATTACAAATAGAAATCAAGTCTTTAAGTGAAAACTCTTTAAGTACTTTCTGTTTCGTTGCTTCCAACACGAATGGCTGTTTAAAACCTGTAAATTTACGTAATCTGGTACGATTTTGTCTGTCGCCGTCTGTACCAAAAATTAAACGATGTAGAACCTTTATTTGATTCGTACCACCAAATTTTAATGATTTTGCAATATTGGGGTAATCGTTGAGAGTAGCCATAACTATATACTAGGTTCAAACAATTATAGTACACAAATATACAAATATTCAAAACCAAAATCAATAATTATAATACGTAGTTACTCAAATTCAAAGTAGAAAATAATATTTCAAATCGAAATTTTTTCAAATACCAATTCAATAATAAAATATTGATTCTCAAAATATGCATCAAAATAAGTAATCTTTAAAACAGGTTTTGTTCAAGAAAACAAAATTATGAACTAAAATAAGCATCAAATATCAAATAATAAGTTCTTCAAAATAATTTCTCTGGTTGAAGAAAACAGATGACGTAAATTTAGATATGTATCAAGTTAGATATTACTTCAGCAAAATATTCATCAAATTAATCTTCAAAATAAATCACTGTTGAAGAAAATAGAGGATGTAAATGCAGCATCAAAATAATAGTTAAAGTTCTAATGTTAAAAGCATCAAAATTGGGAAATCGAAAGTATCAAAATTGTGAAATCGAAAGCATCAAAACATTCTGCAAAATAAAAAATATTCTCGCAAGAAAACAGCAGAATTAAGTTCAACATCAAAGCGCATCAAATAAGCAAAGTTGTCATCAAATAAACATTCGCTTCGTCAAAATTATGCATCAAAATAATAATATAATAATCTTCAAAAGTATTCAATTCGCGATCTTTCAAAATATATATTATGTTGTGGTTTGTTCAAGGAAACAAGATTCTTCAAGTTAAATGTCGAAATTTTCATCAAATCATCAAATAATTTCATCGAAATAGAATTCTCTTCAAGAAAACAGAAGTGATAAATTCAACGTCAAAGACCATCAAAAATGAATTTAGCATCAATTAAATTCTTGCATCAAAAGAACGTTGAAATATTTTCAGTTTTCTTATAATTATCATCAATAAGATGAGAATTCCATTAATCTTCAAAATTTTCTTGAACAAGCTTCAAAGTATGCATGAAATAATTACAATATGATCAGAATATACTCACAGTTCTGGTTTTCGGTTCTCGTCATCCCATCAGAATATTATCAGAGTCCGTGGCACATCACTTTCGTTTTCGCTGGCGGTATCCAAAGCCGAAATGACAGACAACAGTAATCCAGGAATCATCAAAAGAAAATAGTTTTTCAGTCCAAGCTAGGGGTATTTTTCGAGTCCGAGGGCCGAGCACCCATGTAGGAAGGAGTTAGTACTCCTTCCTTTAGAAGTGAATCATTAGACTTAATTATTTTGAACATTTAATTAAACTAGACGATGTTTACAAGACAGGACTAACACTTAGTATGAAATTAAAAAAAACAAAGCATTAACATAGCTATTTGACTCAAAACGGCAAGCCTGCGGAGCGACACATCCGCTTCGTAATGTCACTAGTCTATCACTCTGTTTGCGCGCCAAGTCCTTTGCGCCGAAGTAGTAGGAGTGGAAGTTGTAGTAATAGTTCAGTTGTGTTGCCAAACTCACTCTCACATATATATATATATATATATATATATATATATATATATATATATATATATATATATATATATATATATTCTTTCTGAATTTACATCAGTATGGCTTCCCTTCTAAGAAAAGTTAATGAAAAGTTACTCTATTAAAACTCCATTTTTACCGTAAAATATTAATTTTTAATTTTTGCTACAACGTTGAAGCTCCCTTTAATCATAATAATTATTTCCGTTCGAATTTGTTTGTCAGGAAGTCGAGTAACAGCTATTTGAATATTAAATGAGAGATAAAAGGATTGTAATTAAAATTTTTTTATTTTTTAGTTTTTCCACAAAACAAATTTTTTTACGTTTCTCCTTACACATAACATCATACGTTTAAACAAAAAAAATACATGCCTTGCAGGATTGTATAATTACTTCGGAAATGTTTGTAAGAGGAATAGAGATTCATAATCATAAATGAAAAGTAATTAGCTTTCTATTTACAATATAAATTGCGGTCGATTTTAGAAGATTTTTTCAAAGACAGAACGTTAACAGTAAACGATTCTTAGGTGGTAGGATTATTATCAGGTAAATATCGATATCCCATTTATGTCGCTGTCAATAGTAGTGAAGAAATATGGCTACTATGTTCTACTAGAAACTAAACAAGAGTACTAGAAACTAAACAACACTCTAAGAGTTAGAAACTTCAAAACGAAAGTGGTGCAAAGTTTAAATCATTATTGCATGTTTTTTAATGAATTTAATATATTTACATATTTACAAGAAGATGATAATAGGCTGGAAAGCCTCAAAATTAACTAAATTCAACAGAATAGACATATTATGGGATCTTAATCCCCTTCAAAGCAAGCTACATTCTAAACTGATTCATCAATCTAGCAACAACAAAGAGGACGAAATTCTAAACATTTGAGAATAAAATCAAACGATGGGCTTGCAGCGCCATCTCTTGACATATTTCTCTTCAGTAGACACATTTTCTCCATAGGTTAACATTCAGATGAGCGAATCCAATAAGGTTAGTAGACAGCAGCCGTAAATGGATTGTCTCCGAATATTACACGGACAGCTTGTTCTGTCCGTACCGGAGTTTCCCTCCGGAGGGAAGAAAAAAAATCTAACATTGTAGTGTTCGACAAGCACTCGCTGCCTGCTCCCTCTCTCATTCCGAAGGTCTGTTCGACTCTCTCACTCCCACACCTGAGCTCCCAGTGGGGGTCTACGGGTTGGAACGCACCTGTGTCCAAGGAGGTCGCAAGCCACCTCTTTCTAAGTAATGTTTCCAAAGAGAGCCGGGGAATCCGGTGACGTTATGGTATATTCGCCTCTAGAGGTTGCAGTTTAGACCAGTGGCACGCATTTTTTCGACTGAGACCCACATTATTTAAATAAAAAAAAAAGTACCCGACCCCAGTGAATTTTTTTTTTTTTTTTGTAGTAGCAATTTTTATTTTTTTTTAACTGAGAAAATGTTAAAAAAAGGAAAAAAATATGCGAATTTTGACTATTTTAAAAATCGATGAACTGGGGATTTTGGTATGTTAGTTTTGACTGCAAGACTGTTTTGACACCTAATTTCACAATATCATATTATATATTTAATACAAAATGATAAATAAATGAAATTTAAAATAAAGAATTATAGAAAATTTAAAGCATATTTTTTAATTTAATTACTTAATATTACATAAATTTCTATCAGACTATTCGTGACCCTCCCTATCTTTTTCGCGACCCACAGTTTGTGCACCACAACCGCTTGGCAGAGAAATGTTTTGGAGCCGATATTACGCCAAATCTGGCACCCTCTGAATCTCGTGCACATGCCTTGTCTAAACTTGTAACCTCGTATTTATAAAGGAGAGGTCTATGAAGAAAATGAAATGCATATCCTAGAGTACTAAATGTGTAAGGTGCCAAATAACCCGAAGAGTCCATGATTGTCGTTTTATAATTTTATTCAACACCACGCATAACAAAACATATAACAATTAAATTAGACTGAAATTAATGAACCTGGCGAGTACTGCCAAGATGTGGTCCATTCTTATCAAAACCTAGCAAGACAAGCGAAGAAAACATGAACAGCAAAGTTTTACAGCGTTCTACCGGGGGTCCCCTGGCATCGGGGGTCACGTGGTATTGGTAAGGGCGTGGAACTCCACCCACACATTCCACTCGATTCATTCGATTCGCAACAGTCTATTTAATTCAATTGAGGTTATTCGTTATTCAATTGGATTTACTTATACACAAATACCGATGTAAACACAATTGACCAATCAGCAGCCGTCAAACGATGTAATGGCGTGAATTCATGTAAGGAATGGTAATATGCCGCCCGGATGAGTTACGGTCACGTGATCTCTCGACTTCCACTTGTCTTTTTATTAGTATAGAAGATTTTTTTTAATAATATATCTTTGCTCAACAAAAAAAGCTTTGGACAACGACATTTTTGGTCAATTTGCCAAATTTCAAAAATCTACTTTCTAGTCTAATGTAGAATTTTGTAATACACTGAGCACAGTTTTTTCGAAAAGTTTTTCCGTAGACAAAATACACTTGAGAAAGCTGGCAGACGGCTGCAATGCAACTTGAAAGATAATACGTCATTTTTCGTCTAACCTTAATTATTAAACAGTATACCAGTCATTAAAATTCCATATAATTCTGTAGGTCTTATTCTGCTTTCACACATTTCAGGGGTGCGCAGTATCCTGAAAATATATGGCACTACAGAGAAAAGATTTGTTTTGTCTTGAACTGCGGTCAAACAAACTGAAGAATTACAAATATGCCGCGATAAAACGCGAAACTTAACACCAAATTCAAAGAATTTTAAATATTTTCCTCCAAAGGTTATACGTTAGAGAGAGATTAATTTTGCATTTTGTTCTTTTGCATATGATGCTAAAATATTAAATAAAGTACGTGTAATTTTAATAATTTTAACTTTTCAAGTAGTTAATTTTTGACAGGGTATCGAATTATAGATGTCTGTCGCTAAAAAAAATTTTTTTTTAATTTCCGATAAAATTCAGTTAGAATGAAAAAAATTCATAATTTAAAAATCTACATTTGCTAACTCGTAATTGGGAAAAACCACCACCACCTAACACGGAGAAAGTGTTTATAGATGTTGGATCCGAAACTAAATGTTTTCCAGAATTTCGCTTTTGCCTAAGATTAAAAACGTGATGACATCAGCTATTATCTCGTAAGAAATCACTCCGTGTGGGAATACACGGTTTGGTTAAATGACGTCCTCACGTCATACCTCCTCAAGCTCAATGAACTGCTTAGTCGGGTACCTGGGCATAAGCCGAATCCCCAGTACTACATTTAGATAGTATTGATAAAGTGCTCGTGATAAAAATTAAAGTAATGAAAAAGGCATACTTAAAGTTAAAATAAAAGTTATAAAAATGAGATACCTAAAAGGTATACGTAATAAAAAAGAAGGATAATGTGAAAATAAGTAGAGTTTAAAGAGAGAAGAAAGTAAGGAAAAGAGATAGAATATATAATTATATATTTGGTAAGTTTTGAGTAAAATTGAAAGTTTTTAATTTTATATATATATATATATTTTTAATTATAAAGAAAAATAAAGTAAGGAAGAAAAATGAGAGAGAGATTAATCCGGAGCAGGCTCTAAAAGAGCCGCAAGGTAAAATTAAAGTATCACGTCATACCGCCTCAGATATGTGTTTATAAAAAAAGCGGAATTCAATCTCGAGGCGTTGCTTCACTTTGGTGAAGCAACCTGAAGGATCCTGGAGCCAACCAATCAGCTCACTCCATTTTTTACATCGACGAACACTCTCTCTCCGATGTTATTACCAGAAATATCTGCGTTAGAAGGCGTGGCCTAGAAAACGCAGTTTATCACATCGCCTCGATGTACAGGAAATATGGTATATGGTCCATATATGGTATGGACCATATATATCCATATATATATGACAATATATTCCATATATGGTCTCGAGGCGATGGAGGTAGAGATACAGGTTGACCTCTGCCTTCGATATACAGGAAAGATGTACTAACGGCCGCAATTTCTCTCTGTATTTTCGTACGTTAAGCAGTGTATTTTTGTTAAGTTTTGTAACGCCTTCATTTAATGCCACGAATAAAGGGTAATTTATTTGTATGCTAGTCAATATTTCTTAAATTGATCCACGGAAAAAAAAACCCACACAGCAATAGTAGATCTGCGACGTCAACTGATGCTCCGCCTTCAAAGGCTGCTAGATAGTGGGCCCTATTGGAATCCCCAAGCTCAGTGTTAACCTATGCGGAAAATGTTTCCAATGATTGTCGGCTAGGATTAAACGATAGATTTTTTTTTTTAACAGAATTCTGTAGTAGAGAAAGGCATTTTTTACCCGGGTATCTTTTTCATTCTTAAAAAAAAATGCACAAATAACATTTTTATAATTGAATTACTCGGGGGAATAGTTGGGTATACGGTTTTTTTCAAACGTACATGATTTCCTTTAAGTTAGCAATGTAATCGCAGACGACATCATCTAATCTCAGTTCTTTCCCTTCTCTCTGATTTGTTCTCGTATCAAAGATTTATATTGGATGTCTTATTAAAAGCTACTATTGGTTCTTTCTGGAATCCCGTATAAGTTTATAAATACATGTGATGTTCTTTTTTTTTGTCAGTCTCTGTCTATCTCTGTTGTAGCTCTTATGCGTTTGACCTATTGAAAATAAATGTCTGTTAACCCGGTCCATGGAACTTTTTAACTTAACACAGTTGCCTTTCTTATTCTAACACTTTGGTGAACGAAATTTCTATAACGAAAATGATACACAAGTAATGACTTTCTCTATTACCTAGTATAATTTAAAGGGAAATAAGTACAAGATAAAAAGAACTTTTTATATACCATGTTTTTAAATTTTCTGTTGAATCATATAAACTTGACAATTCTATGTATTAATAAATACTTAAAAAAATTTTTTTGATGAATTATCCCATCAACTTGAAAGAAAATGAAGTTAATTGGAAGTTAACTTGCGTTTAACTTTTCGTTCCCGTCCCGGCCGATAGATGGCTGCCCCAGTTTACAAAACCAAATTAACTGTAAATGAATTAAATTCTGCTTAAAGATGGCTAAAAGTATCAAAATAATGCATTGTCATCGTGTTCTGAGCCATTCTAAAAGTTTCAAATGTCTAGCTAGTCGGGAAGTTAGTTAAAAATCGATTGCAAGATTTGTACGAGACAAACACACAAACATGAAAGCGAGTCAATAAAAACATGGAAAAAACAGAAACGTTCACAAATTCCCCGAGAAAAAATTCCAAAGTTATTCATTCATCAAGGATTTTAATCATCATTAAAATTTTTTTTAACTGTTTAAAATGTTTGTTTTGAATTTTTTAACTGTTCCTAAAACTATAATTGTTAACATGGAACGAATTTACAGGATCAAATATCTAAGCATTGAATAGTATGGTAATAAGTATGAGCATAAAAAAAAAACTGAAATACACGTTTGTCAACACTAAAGAAGAAACTTCGGCTTTCTCTTAGTAAAAGAAAAAAGCCTTCCTGGTTATGTTTAAAATATTTTCGAATTCCTGAAACATGATAGATTAAAAAGCTATGAATATTAATTTACTAGCCGGGCTTCGCCCAGCTACGCTCAAGCCATCAAAGGAAAACGATGAATGAATCAAGTCAATGAATGACTCAATCGTTATTTACAACCCAAGGGGAGAATTTGCCGTCCTTCGCGTTTGAAGGACCGATGGAAAATTTGTGTTAAGTATCGTTCTTTAAAATTCAATTAAAAATCGAAATTTTAAGATAGAGACTTGAAATGAGGTTTATATGAATGAGAAAGCTTTCATCTTCCAGATGATTTAAATATTTTCTTTGTAAGATAAAAACTCGAAGAGCATCGACCGTAGATCCTCAAAAGTGCGTAAATTTCTCGAAAAAGTGGGTTTAATATTTTGATGAAAATATTAGTCTGTTTTAAATTATTTTTAAACAAATGAGGTCTTGTTTGAAGGAGAAATGTCTGTAGTCTTAGATTGTAAAAAGATCAATCTATTGCAAGATTTGTACCGGACAAACAAACAAACAAACAAACACACACACACACACACACACACACAAACAAACAAGAAAGCGAGTTAATAAAAACATGGTAATAAAAAAATCTCCATATCCAAGTCGACAATCACGGGAGAAATTTTCTCCATGCGTCAACATTGAGCTGCGCTAATCCAATACACCTAGCTTCCCAGCAAGCTTAAAAGATCCGCGAGGTCAGCCGATGCGCTGCCTATAATAGAGTCCGAAAGTAACGATGCACGTTCTTCAAAAACAGTCAATTATCCCTCCCTGTCAACCCGTACATTATCGAATCACTGATCGTTTGCTAAGCAGGTTACCCCGAGTTAATTTTCACACTTCTCTGGCGTAAACACCCCACGAGCCTATTCCCAATCCATCATCCGTGACAAGTCGTAAATGAAACACGTGTCACCTATTCCCAACAGAATTATTTCATTATTGCCCTTCCAAAGAGTAGGTATAGAAAATTAAAGTTCCTGCCCCCCGCCCCAAGCCTGTCAAGGGCAGATTTCCCACTTTTTTGCCCCGTCAGAATTGTCAGCATAGTTTCGTTTTCACCCAAAAGTCGAGCGAGTTCGGAAGCCCCTCCTCCTTCCTCCCCTGCAGGTCAATAAAGTTTTGGGACCCAGAGGCCCTTGCGAAAGTCATCTCATCGCAACTACGTCGTAAATCTTTTCCGCCTCTTTCTAATTACAAAAGGGGTGTAGTTAGGCATCTGTCTACCTACGCTTGGGGACTCGCGGGGAATGGCTCGGAAATCAAGTGTAGGGGGGAAGGAATAAACTGCGACGATGGCAAAGACCTTTTGTGACGGCCTTCTGGGATGGAATTTGACCTCTTTGTTGGACGCGGACACTATAAAGTGTACGTTTGACATTCATGAAATTAAAATTATTTCCACTGTCGTATGGCAGCACTAATGATATTTCATTCCACTTTGCAGCCAGCGTTAACAAAATATCGTAACGTTCCTTTTTCATGCGCTCAGTTTGTTTGAGTATTTGTAGAATACTGTTGGGAATTGATAGGCAAAGGCTTATAAAATATATTCAGCTTTTAAAACTGCGTTCATTTAAAAACGAATCTGCATTTATTATTGGAAACAAGAAAAAAAGGTAGGCGTTGATCGGGTTTGCTCAATTCTCGATTTGAAATTAGGATATATTTATGTTTCAAACTAGTTAGTTCGCAACTTCCTAATGTCATTTCCCCCCCATCACAATTAATTTTTTCCCTTTCCTTTTGCCTATCTCATAAATCATGTCTGAATCTTGGTGACTGTATAACTATTGATTTTTATTTAATTTTCATTTTATTAATCCTATGATTATTAATTATGTCCACATTCCTTATGACGTTCCTTATTTTGCGTTAATTATTTACGATTTATGACCGTTTTACTTACGATTTTGTTTTGACATTGAAAAACGTTCTATTCATACGGCCTACTTTCGAATCACTGTCTCTCAGAAAGCGACCTTGCCATTATCTCTTTAACAAGAAAAGATAGAAACACTACATTAGGCTTTTACAAATAATCTATATTGAATTTAAAGCTCGTATGCAAAATTTCAATGTCATTTTCGAAAAAGTCAATCCACAAAATATGGGTCGTTGTACATTAGAAAGGCCTCGTTACGCTCGTCCAATGAATAAACGTACACACATGTGGACATTACTAGAATTTTTAGGGGTGTATTTCTTACGTTTTTCCAATTATTTTTCTTGCTAAATTGGGAAAATATTAGATGAATGAATGTCTGGTGATGTAAAATGAATAAAGTGTAATCAAAAAATGAATAAAATCATTTTTCTCTCCCTTTTTTTAAAAAAAAAGTCATTCCGGAAGGGATTCAAAGAAACAAAAGTTCATTACTATACGGCAGATGTTTTTTTAACATTCTTCTTACAGTGCTGTCTCGAATTAGGTTATTTTGTTTGCGACACATGTGTGCGTACCCTGTATGTAAGTATATGAATATTATTTATTAAGCGCTTTTTTTTAAACCTTATTCCTATATCATCATTTATTTCATATATCATCAATATGAAAGGTTTTTTTTCCCCCGTCAAATTTTAAAAAATAATAACTTTAGGTACTATATTCTGTAAAACCAAGGCTTGGTCAGCATACTTTAACGGGCGTGGCACGCATCCCCGTCAAAAATTTTGCTTGATGCATCAACCGCATGCCAACAGAAACTCCTATGTCAAAAAAAAGAGAAAAAGCACGATATTAAGTCTAATATAATATAATTTTTCAACTTACTCCTCCACATATGCCAAATCTAAGTTTACAGCCTAAGAGGAACGTGAACTCTGCGAAAAAGATAGCAGCGTAAATACTTTATATTGATAGAAGTGACGGTCTAGTTTTTGTTATGCAGGTCGTCGTCGTAACTTAAAATATAATAATAAGCTGATAATCTATTTATAAATTAATTATTATTTTATTTTATTTTAATTGATTTCATTATAATTTAATTTATAATTAATTAATTTTTATAATATATATATATATATATATACATAATTAATGATTCAAAAATATTAATTAATTTCAATTGCGCAAATGAGTATTCTTTTTATCGTACAACTTTCAAGTAACATTTATTAAGAACTAAGGCATTCATAATCGTAAAAACCGAAAATTGAAATTGAATAATTTCTTTATTAATGCTATAAAACTATGAGGTATATTTCCCGTTACCACACAATTTATAAAACAAACAAACAGCAAATTAAAATTGAATTAAATCTCAGCAAGCCGTTTTTTTTTTCTACGAAGTCAGTAGCCATACATAATACAAGAGCAATTTTCAATACTACGGAATCGATAGCCAAAAAATATTGCTTCACCAAGAAATAAATTATTAAAGCGAGTAAAAAACATGTCCATTTATTTAAAATATTCATTTATAGCAATTTTCGCCTCCAACAGTTTTTATCAAAAAGCTTTCAAAAACTGAATGGGTTCAGGAAAAATCAAGAATACTTGAACAGTTAATCGAAAAATTTTCGCCATCGTCTGCTGCAAAAGAAAAGGATGGGCGGGGAAAAACGAGGGGGAGGTGGGGTTACAAAAAAGGACGAGAGTGTTATTTCATCAGTCGGGAACGTAATGCGCCTAGAGTCTCGGGATTCAACAATCTTTGGCGCAAGAAAAAAAATTGGAAAAATAGGGATAAAAATGAAGGAGGGGGGAAAAAAGTCGGTGCTCCAGGGTAAAGCTGGGGATTTTAGCGGACAGGTTCAGGAAAATTAATACTTTTTTTTTTTCCCCTTACGTCCGAAAAAGCTGCGATAAAGCGTTAAAACAGATATTCATGCAATTTATTGAATACAAGTACTTATGTAAGAAGGCAAAAAAAAAATTCACAATTTTTCTTTATAATCAAGGGTTAAAAATGGTAAAAAATCACATTCAATTAAAAGGGAGGTAGAGCTATATCCGCATAAATTATTTATTTTAATTCAGTTTCTTTTATCTCGATCCTAAAAAAATTTTATGCGTCAAATCCTACTTTTTATCGTCCATGAACTTTAATTCAAAACATTTTTTTTTAAAGTACAGATTTAAAAAAAAAAACACATACATTGTCTTCGTTGATCTTAAATGTTTTTATGCAATATAAAATTTCTTTCTTTAGTAAAATATTTTAGGAATTTTGTTTTAGTAAAGAATGGAAAAACAGATAAAGAAAGAGAGAAAAAGGCCTGACTGATACCCTTCCCTATTAAATAATTTAACTAATTATTAAATCACACACACATAATGAAAAGAAAAAAAAAGGTTAAACTTAGCAGTGGGTCGAATTATTTTGATAGAGGCTACTCTCATACCCACCGTGACATCACTCTCATTATTTTAATAACTAAATTGGAACGTAGTTAGATCAATATCGATTTCTTTCAACTCAGTGTTTGGTAAATTTTTCAAGAAATAATAACAATAATTTAATAGTGTATCATTCACCAGAATTATATATATATATATATATATATATATATATATATATATATATATATATATATATATATATATATATATATATATATATATATATATATATATATATATATATATATATATATATATATTACCGCATCGCGATACTCATTCTATCTTGCACACCTGCTTATGTCCTGCCGTAGCGCAGAGGCATCGCGCTGATCTGTGAAACCCTGAGTTGTGGGTTCGATCCCAGGTGGTATCGCACCTTCCAAATTTTACATCTTGATATTTCTTTTTCCCCCGTGGAATTCTGCTTCCTACTCATTACGAATTGTATGACCCTGAAGAGGGCCTTTTTTTTTTCTCTTTTGATGAGGGCCACCTAACTTATTCCTATTTCTTGCCTTGTAACTTTAAACTTAAATTATTAATTTTTAAATATTTAAATCTCTATTACATGTTATATTCCTAAGATATTATTTCCCCCACCCTTTTAATTATAGAAGGATTAACTTTAATTTACTAGTATTTTTATTGATGTAACCCCACTCTTAATTATCTAATTATCCTTTAAACTTTAACTACTGAGCACACTATCATTGATTACTTGACATCTTGCGTACTGGAGATAAAACCACATGGCCAAGGAACTCCATTCATCTCTCTATTCTGCTCAGATATATATATATATATATATATATATATACATGCGTGTGAAAGGGGTACGGAGCCCCCCAAGGTAATAAATACACGTTTAATACCTGATTATAGTACTTATTTAATACCTCATTAATACTGCCTAACTGAAATACCTAACTAAGCCTTTAAAAACCCTCTTTTACATAATGAAAGAAAATATCGGATAAAGTGAGAAAGTACCACCCCTTTAATCACACCCCAAACGAAGGTATTTTAAAAAAATAAATTAATTAAAAAGACACTAATCGTTTGGACAAGTATTTGGCAACACTTTCCCCTGAAAAATCGTAAAATGTAAATATTATTTTACCGAATCAGAATTACCCTTTTTCTTTCATTGCCCACGCAGTTGTGGTTCCGAAATATATATATAAATTTCATTCGCTGCTTGTTTCCCGCACGCACATTTCATTTTATTTTTCTCAACGGAAATGATAAAAGAAATATTCTAGTCTACAGTTCCGCTAGCATCACCTTTTCACTCAACAATATAACAGAACCATAAACAACTAAAGAAGCATTTCAGCAATAAGATATTAGATAACAATTCCCTAGGTAAGAGTGATCTTTTCAAGCAGCATTTATTTATCGTGAGTCCCTGTACGAAGAACAATCTACTCCTGCCTACATAAACAAGCCGAGACAAGACGGGAAGGATGTTTACTTTATTTCGTGGGACTCTCTGACTTCTGCATTTCCGTATGTGCGCGATGTATTTACGTAACTTAGGAAATTCTATGCCATTTTCGAAACACTTATATCGTCTGAGAACAGAGGGATTGTTTTTCTGGAAAGAGTTATCAAATAAATGGATATTATTTAAATATCAGAATTAAAATTTGTTTCTGGCAAACGACCATTCATTGCAATTAAATATATATAAAATATGAATAACATGCAGGGGTATTACAACAGAATTAGAAGTATCATGACAGAATATGACTGTGTTAGGGCCAAATCAGTTAATAGAATCTAAAGATCGCCAAGTTTATCACCAAACTTCTCGCCACAAGCGTCACCTTTATATATATTAATTACCGCTGAATTTGTCCCCGAATAGTGAAACTATAACAATTTACTGTATATCTATTTACAGTTAGTAATATCAAAGAGATGGAGATCACTGCGAATATATAAAAAATTAATATGATTATTTTAAGTTATCAAATTAGTTGATAAAATCAAAAGATCGCCACGATTATCAACAAACTTGACGCCAAGAGCGCCAAGTTCGTAAGACAGATCACCGCAAATATAAAAGGTTTAATATGATGATATGCAAATAATAAATTTACAATTCTTTGGGTTGTTAGTGTTTAATAACTGCGAGATTTCCGTCAATGCAATCACTAAAATCTATGAAATATACTTTCTTTTTTACTGTAATATCGTTTAATCGTTTAATGCTTTATCATTAAAATTATATCTCAGAATTTTGATGACAGTTGAACGAATAATAGATTGTTGAACGAATAATAGATGGTTTTCATCAGTCATTCAATGATGGTTTAAAAAAAAAAAACTAAACAACGCATTATCATTAGGGTCCGCTATTGCTTATAAGTTATAAAAAATTCAAACTAAGTATAATATTTCAACGAAATTTTTTTATTATTATTCCATTTTTGGTAATTAATTTCAATCTATTCGCGTTAGTCAGAATGTTCAATGTCATTTCGCTATCACAATCGAAATAAATTAGGTCTCATTTATCTATAAACGTAATTTATTTAATGCTTCTAGTACCAACAATTTTAATTTCTTTATAATATTTCTCTCTTTTTTTTATATGATAAAGTAATAAAAGTATTATTGAATTTAACTGAATTAATTAATTTGGAGTTTGTGTCCGAGGCCCGACTACCAAGCCCAATGCCCGTTCGGCTGTTTTTCCGGATATCGTCGTTAATTGCCGTCTATAGATCCTGTACTTCATATATATGTAAAGGAGGGGTGGGTGTGTTAAGTTAGTGGAATTAACCAAAAGCTAAAAAACACAAATATTTAATTGAAGACGATTATTACAAAGAGAAGTTGCACAGATGAAACATATTCGTCGTTGAATATTTAACATTGAAGACTTCGGAGAATAACGTCGTTACTGTCGCATTATAACAGCTTTTTAGGAGCTACACGTCGTTGCGACCTAGTCGCTTGCTAGCACAACATCATCTTATAGCGCTTGCACATTCATGCAGACAAGTACCCCCGACCCCGCTTGACACCATTTTAGGCTCGATTGCTCACGCTCCAGGAGCATGACCCCCGCCCCCAGGGTCCTCTTTAATGCTCTGTGCAAAACCACCCGATCGAAGGATCGTTGCAGAACGCTCTGCCCATAAATCACAGGTTTCCCCCGCAGAATACTGTGCAGTGCAGATGAATGTGGACGCCATATCACGTCTTTCTTGGCGCAGTTTTTTGAAACAGATACGGTAAGATGAAAGTCCTTTGCACCGTCAGGTGGCGCCATCTGGTTGTGGTGGTCCAAATGCACTTCACACACACACACACATTATATATATATATATATATATATATATATATATATATATATATATATATATATATATATATATATATATATATACATTAAAACCATTGAATTGACATTAAGAGAGGTTGTCAAAAATCCTGCTTTGAGATTTTGAAGTCACAGACTTCAAAATCTCAATCATATGACTCTGTCATATGACTTTCGTAGTATTATATGCATAAATATAGCGCAATTAAGTATTTTCTTAGCCGGAACTATTGGATAAAATATAAAGCCTGGCATTTGCGGTCATCAGATTTTCCCAGAAGAAAATCGAGATGGAAGTAATTCAACAAAACCCGAAACCAAATGAAGCAAAAAGAGAACTTCCCCTTTAAGTTTTTTTTTTTTAAAGGCATGCTGAGCTTTCATTCCGAAAACTTTTCCTCTCGGCAAAATGTAGAAAAATCGAAGCTCAGAATTTTCGATAAAGCCGAAAGAAATAAGTGCTGAAGTGTAAAGTTATTTACGGCGTCCACAGCGATTACCATTGTAGTTCGGCAGAGCGAAGAAAATAACTTCTAGAATTCGCGAAGAAAATGGCGATTGTTTGAAGAGTTTTTCTTTTAAAGCTCAAACCGCTGAAAACGAAAAGAAACGCAGCACAATGAGAAACAGCGAGGGATATTGTTTGTCGTCATGATATTTCTACAGTCATCTGATTAGATTACAGACGATAATTTTCAGAATGCGCATAAAACAATAAATCCGTAAATTACACAAGAAACACCGGAAAAGATGCATTTAATTCTTATGTCTGCTCTAGTCTGTTGGCAAAGGGCCGATTATCGCTAAAACGAATCGAGACTCATGCACTCCATCTTAAGTAAAAACTTAAAATTTATTGGACCTTAGAGCATCTTACGATTGTTCCCGGCGTATATTGTAAAGAAACGTTCTTTTTTTAATAGGAAAATACGTACTTTGCGAAATAGTGTACAAAACGTTCATGTTTATTTCAATGAAAATCTTGTTGAAAATTATTATTCGGTTCAAGTGTAAGGGCCTGTTCACATTACTTCTGAAGCATCAGCGATAAAATTTTTTTAACCAAAATCAATAAAACCAATTTTTTTAAACAGTTCAACGGAATGACCAGGTGATATGACCCAAACGACCCAATCGCAGGTTACGCTAAATATCTCGCTCTGGAAGCAGTGTTAACAACGCCTAAAAACACTCTAATAAAAATCTCACCAAAAAAAAAAAAAGTTGTGCGAGAAAAAGTACGTGCATTGACGATACGATTGGACATTCATTTATGTCTCCAGTCCACAAAATGTTAACTGCACTTGAATATTATCGTGCAATTAAGGCGGCTGCTGTGTACTAACCCTATTGGATTCGCTCACCTCAATGTTAACCTATCGAGAAAATGTGTCGACTATTTACAGTTACATAAATGCTGATAATCCAATAAAAATGATAGATAAAAATTTCAGATAGCCTGAACTTCTCTTCACCTTGCAACAGAATTCATTTTAAAAACTTCGTCCACCAAAAGAATTAATGAACGTTTAAAACACCCTATACCAGATCTCCCCCCCTGAATAATTTAAATTTTAAAATATTATTTACAGTTAAAAAAAACGAAAAATGCTCCAAGGTGTAAAATATCTTTTTCTATTACGGAGTACAATTAAAAAAAAAACTTTCAATCCAAGTCGGCAATTCTTGGACACATTTTCTCCGTAGGTTAACATTAAGGTGAGCGAATCCAATAGGGTTAGTACACAGCTGCCTTAATGTGGCAGTTTTCATTCGAAATTATTGGTACTTATCAGGGCGTGCGATTTATAAAAGATTTTTTTTTTTCAAAAAAATAAAAAAACTAACATTGAAGTCGACAATCATTGGAAAATTTTTCTCCATGAGTTAACATTGAGCTCCGAGAATCCAATATAACCCAACATCCGTAAACAAATATTAACTTAATAGTTTTGGAAATTGCCTTTCGATTCATATCAATGAAAAATTTTCGTCAGCATAAAATTAATAATTTATTCACTCGCTCCTACGGATTACACAGAACATTACAGGGAAAGATAAAAAAAATTCAAACTTGATGAAAGGAAAAAAAAAAAAAACAGAAAGAAAATTCTCCTCTTTCACTCCCTTGAAAACTAATTTTACTCTCAAAAGAATCGCCACCGCCTTACGAAAAATTTTAATTTCATGCATGCGGTCCTTAAGCATCGTGCTACGTCCGTGAACGAAAAGTTCCTCAAGAAAGCAGAAACTTTTGGCAACTTCGGAGGAATATAGGAAAAAGAAAAAAAGAACCGTGCACGTGATTGCTAATGTCGCCATTTCGGCATTCATCCTCCGAGAACGTTTGCATTTCTTTCTTCCGCGAATCGGAATTTCAATCAGTGGGGCATTTGTTGTTTAACTTTGTAGCTCAAGTGGTGTAGGAAAAAAAAAAGTATTTAAATATCACGGAAAAGATTCAGGAAAAAAAAAGGGGGACGGTTATTTCGTTTTACTCTTTGCTGAGAATATTGATCAATGAATATTAAATGTATAGAATGAATACCTAACGTCGACAATATTCAGAATTAATTTTTTTTTTTTGCAAAACAGCAGAAGACCTTTGTACAGGTGGTAGACAAGATAATGAAAAAGAGAACACACATAGAAGACAAGGTCAGCTGATGCTTTTTCTTTTTTAAAAACGTAATTAAAGTTCTCTAAATTATAAATTGACCCACATTCATCTCTTATCTTTATATGAAAAAGGCGTTAAAAAAAAACCAGAGTAAAATCACAAAAAGAAATACATAAACTGAAAATAAAGAAATACATTTTGTATACTTCAAAACATACGTTATTCTTTTTCAAAATATCCTCCCTTAAATGATAGGCAATGGCCCAATTCAATCGTCCAGTCCGATTCGCAAGTGGCGAAGGCATTTCCTGGAAGCTGAAACTCGTACAGCTGAAATAACGTCAGCGTCTACATTGAATTTTCTTCCACAGAATTTTTCCGTCAACCCGAAAATAACCAGAAATCGTATAGATCGAGGTCAGGACTGTAAGGATATTGTACATGGTTTTAAAATGAATTAACTTTTTTATGAATAACAAAATTTTATCGAACAACGCATTTCATTTCTTAATTCCAAACCACTTATCTCCATTGGTGTGTGCAAAACGCAAACGTTCTTTAAACGACGACGAAAACAAAATCGTCGGCCACGTTTGAAAAATTTTGCCAAAGATTCTTAAAGTCG
The DNA here is from genome assembly GCA_907164885.2 of Dolomedes plantarius. Taxonomy (NCBI): domain Eukaryota; kingdom Metazoa; phylum Arthropoda; class Arachnida; order Araneae; family Dolomedidae; genus Dolomedes; species Dolomedes plantarius. The sequence continues at coordinate 40,444,661 of OU015502.1, read as the reverse complement.
TCTGCAGTTTCATTTTTCATTTCCGAATTGTTGCCAACTCGAGTAAAAAATGCTATCAGTTTTTATGGAACGCCCTTTGTAGTTCAAACACGCTAGATAATCTAAAAAGTTTTACGTTACTTAAGAATAAAAGGATATAAATCCCCATCCCTAGATCCTACAGGAAAACAAGAACTATTTAGATAAGAACAGGAATTACTTTGAGTTTTTAAATTTTCAGATTTTACAGAATCTATATTCAAAAGGTAAAATAACGTTCATACAAATATTCCAACAGTTAGCAAATTCCAAAACTTTATATTTACATAAAATTGGTAAATTAAATTTTGTTTGTGTGGTGAAGTATAACCTTTGTCGTTTTAAACGTTCCGACGCTTAAGTTTTTTACTTGAGGTGCCGGTCTAAAATTAATTAATTTATAGGAGAAAAAACGCAATTATAATAATGAAAAATTGGTCAATTTTAATTAAATTTTAATTAATTTAATAATTTTTTACCTTTTCAAGGACAGCAGTATACCATAGCAGTGTACAGCCTATTCAATTTATTTCTCCATCTTTCAATGTTTATTTATTTTATATACATTTTTTTAAAATATATATTTTGTGGTTTTTAATTGTAGGTTTTTTTATATGCCCATATGTATGTTCAGGGCCGCCCAGAGACTTTACGGGGCCTGGGACAAACTTCTGTTGGGTGCCCCAAGAAAAATAAAAAATGGAAAGAGACGAAAACACACATTCAAATTAAGTTACTCATACTTAAAATTTTATTACATGAATGATTAACATAATTATTATATTTCATTGCACTGCTCTCTTGTTATATTTTCTGAGGAAATCTAATAAATAAATTTTTAAAAAAATTTTTGGGGGCCCCTCCGGCAGTTGGGGGCCTGGGGCAAAGTGCCCCAGTTGCCCCCCCTCTGGGCGGCCCTGTGTATGTTTCTGTTTACGCGTTTATATTTTATTATTCATGTCCAATTATGAATACACTGCAGTAAAAATTGTCAACAGTAAATTAACAAAGTCGTGATGTAGCTGGTTTGTAGTAGGAATTCAGCTGCGAGTCCAGCATGATTGAACTTAAAAAGAGTCGAGCAAACATTTTTAATAGCAGTTGTATTAAACCAGCCTGCTGTTATAAATGACTAAAATGTATCATTTAAAACACTCGTTGTCACACACTTGTATACACCGCCTAAAACTTTTGTTCGACCATTATTATACATATGTGGCGAGGCAAATAGAATGTATATAACAACTAAGACATATATATCACCATAAATATGAAAACATACCTTTAACTATTTCAGAAAAGCAATAAATAAATTCAGCAGGAAAAGTAACTTACCTGAAATAAAAGAAAATAAATATTATTTCTAAAAATCTTAACCACTTGAAGAAATATTTGCAATAATAATAATTATTATTATTATAATTATAATTATAATACAGGAAAATAATTACGAAGTTTATTGTTAAGTCTATTACATCTAAATAGGTTGTCACTTTGAATTATATATTGACATGCATGTAGGCAACGTATTAGCAGAGAGAGAAAGATAACAGAATTCACAAAGAAGCTTAAATGGACGATTTTTATCATCCATGTTTGGTACACTAACTTAGAAACAGTAAAAACGGTACTGTAATATATGGTGTATGTTTTGGCGAGATTGGGAAACAAAATGGAGGATAGTGAGTCAACCTGGATATTTAGCATTTTTAGTTTGGCTACACATGGTCTGCTGTGCATGTGCACTAAGGAGGTTGAAATAAAGACTAAGGACATGTTCTCATTGAATCCGTCAGCTTCAGCGTTACTCGTATTGCCATAGTTTAAACCAATCACAGACCTTAACAATTTCGTGGCTAATCGTTTGGAGGATTGTAATTGGTTAAATATATTTCAATACGAGTAACGCTTATGCTGACGGATTCTATGTGAACAGGGGCCTGTTCACATAGGAGTCCGTAGCGTTGCGTTACGGAAAAGATGACGTTGAGACGAAAATAAACCAATCATAGGCGTTAAAAATTTCATTGCTAATCGTTTGGAGGCATATGATTGGTTTATTTTCGTCTCAACGTCATCTTTTCCTTAACGCAACGCAACGGACTCCTATGTGAACAGGCCCTAAGGGTTTCTTACGTAAGTAGTCACGATTTTTTCTATCCTACTGCAACTGCAACTTTGAAAAGTTAACGGTGACCGCAGCAAAGAGTTTTATTGGATTTAGAGAAATTATGGATGTTAGCCGAGTCAGGAACTCGTGGTCAGTGCTGTTTCATTTAGATTGAGGTGCTGGGTACCTGAACTGAACTATTCAGATTCATAAATGTAAGAATTGTTTTGTTATAATTAAATATTTAAAATAGACAAATAGTGTTGTGATTTTGTGAAGACAAAATATAATAATACTGTAAGAATCGATATGAATATCGTATTGTGACGACACATGCGTATTGTGCTCAAAAAGTCTTTATCGTATTTAAAATAAACACAATTAAAAAAAAAAAGAGTCGACAATCATTGAAAAAAATTTCTCCATAGGTTAAATTGAGCTGAGCGAATCCAATACGGAGACTACCCCGCAGACTTAATAAGAGTTACCTGCTTCGGTGAATAGATTCAGTTCACGTTCAGTGCTAAGCTTCTTTAAAAAAGCTATAGCGAGACAAGTTAATTTAAGATTAACATCAAATTTTCGTATATCAAATGATTTTGGGCGGGGGAGGTAGAAAAAAAATTGGCAACATCCTCTCTGCAAACTAAAAAAGAAACAGTAATACTTAACATTTTATTGGAAGCACTACAGAAAACAGTTTCCATTACGTATTTAGTTTAATGGCGTGATACATTGCGTAATCGAAGCGACGGCTCAATAAATGCATTTCCTGGATCGATGCCTAAGTATTCCGTATCGATGCAGGAAAGGGTTTCTGTGAGATAAGCCCCGATTTCGAAACCCAAAACGACGGTTTAATGGCAAAATGATGATCTCTCTCTGCATCGACGACACATGCGTGGTCCAATACACGAACGGTCGGCAGACGATTGCTGAGCATTATTCCCAAGAAACTGAATATCCAGTGGAGTGGAGGGTCTAATGTTCAAGACATAAAACAATGACCATTAAGATAATAATCTGAGAGAGTTTCAAGTGCTTAAATACGAGGAAAAATTTCTTCATACTTTTGACGAAAAATCGTAAACTCAGTAACTGTAGAATTTAAAATAAAAACGGTTTCCTGAAACTTCAAATAAAATGAGATTTGATAACGTGATCATAAACACCGATTACGTCATGAGCTTGTATTATCGTCTGCGATACATTCATTCCTTCTTTGCCAAACTTGAGATAATTTCTACTTCCATATTTTCCTACGAATGTTATGCTGTTTTCTCGATAGCAAAATATGTAGTAAATTGAATGTTATATTGTGAGCTGTCAAATTTTAACGTAGGATTACGTTCCTCTATAACGGTCCTCCGGGGAGAAAAAATCGTCCGTCGCGAGTTATAATTTTGGCAGCGCACCAAACACAGTAGCAGTAAGCAGTTAAACAGAAAAGTACCAAAATGCGCCAGGAAAAAATAATGAGAGGTAAGCAACGATAAGTAATCCTATGTTAATAACCCGCGGTAGTTTCGTTAGAAGAGACTACCTGAAATATTATTTTAGTTCTGAATTTTCACTCAAAGCTCTAATTATACGTAAATTAAAGAGTACGGGAGAGATGTTATCTGTATAACTGCGAAACCGCAGAAATTTTTTTTTAAATTTCAACTCCTCTCAAACTCTACTGTGGCTGCATAGTCGTCTACAAACATTGTTTATAAATATGTATTTCTTATGGACAATTATTTTTAGACAGGTTTGATAACCGTATAAAATGTTTCACGATTTTGGGTGCCAAATTGGCGATATCACGCCATATCTGGTTGAAGAACATTTAGATGTGTGAATTTTTGCTTTTTGCATCTACGTTACGTTCTTAATTGTGATTAAATTTAAGTCAATCAAAAATGGAAAAACAGACAGCCAGTTATGAAATGCAATGATAAAGTGTGAAAGTTTTTGAATTACGATTTTTTAAGCTCTGTTACGTTCTCCATTTTTTTTTTCAGACAGGTTTTTTAGAAATTTTCATTTTTACAGAATGGATTTCTCCCATAGGAATCATTAAGTTAGAGACCAGACGGGTTTTACGTTGAAACGACTTCTAATTACTCTTGTTAATTATTACACAGATGTTAATTAATACACAAAAAAGACCCAGGAAAACATGAATAATCCAAAAAACTGCCCAGCATACCAAACAAAATGAACAATTCAGAAGTTTTAAAACAACGCAGTGATTTATACTGGATTTATTAAAAATAAATATAAAAACATAGATAAATATTCAGTTTTTCTTCTATGAGACATGCCTGATATTACGTCTAGATCATTTATTATTGCTTTTTAAGGGGGTCCAGGACACAAAATTGTTCGAATTTTCGAAAAAAAATTTATTGCATTAAAAATTTTTGTGTTTTTTTGCGCTTAAAATGACGTTTAAATCATGTTTCTATCTTAATTAGAACAAGAGAAATTATTATTTTTTTTTCAACATTCTAATAGTAGCCAATAGTTATACCAATAGTTATTATTATTTAAACCTGTAAGTGCTTTTTTTTGCATGATGGGTTTTTTCCCCATTTCTCGTCTTTAAATTGTTATAAGTGAAGAACCGTTAAAGATAAATGATTGAAACTTGTAACATGTATTTTTCAACTATTTTACTTTAATTTTGATTCAGCAAATTTGAAAAAAATATTTAGTTTGGAAAATATGATTTTTTAAAAATAAGTTACATAATTTTTTTCGTAATTTTTAATCTAAAAATTTTTAATTTTTTAAAAAATTAATATTTTAAAAAAATGGTGAATCAAAACTAAAATTTATATATTTCTGTTTAATTAAATGAAAAAATTTTGAAATTCGACAAATAATATTTCGAGTTATAACGATTTTAAATTACTCCACTTTTATTAAAAATTTTAAATTTTAAATTTTTTTAAAAACTTTTTGAGAAGTTTTATGGTGTGATTTTGTTTACAAATTATATGGTTAACCATCAGAAAAAAAATTCAAAATTTTACTCAATAAATAAAATTTTTTTCAAAATGTGTCCTGGACCCCCTTAACGTAGGATTACGTTCCTCTAGACATTACGTCTAGATCTATGTTTACTAGTCATGTAGACATTTTGACGATCAAATTCAATTTATTTCTCGTATTTCTTGTTGGATCCCCCCCAAAAAATAATCGGTAGTTAACTATAGCAAGATTCTTAACTAGCAAAAAGCTTTGAATGGACTAGCTCAGTTTCCATCTAGCTAATTTTTATCATTAAATTTTTTGGGAGATGCTCATAAAAATGTTTTAGCAAAAATAAATCGAAAACAGAAATAAAGTGAAAAGACTGTTTTCATTTTAACGAAATAAATTACATATTTACGAGGCCATTACTGTTCAACATGAAAAATAAATCGAAACAAAATTTCAGGTATTCTCTTCTAACGAAACTACCGCGGGTTATTAACGTAGGATTACTTATCGTTGCTCACATTTTTTGTATTTGTATAAGTATGTATGTGTTATGTATATATGTATCTATATATATGTACGTAGGTATATATATATATATATACATATATGTACGCCAAAATTTTAACGCATTTTGGTACTTTTCTGTTTAACTGTTTACTGCTTGTCGAAGCGATACAGACTAGGTTTGGCACGATGCTAAAATTATAACTCGCGAGGACGGATGGATGGACGATTTTAGATTTTAACGTCTGAAATTTTGCTTTCCGAAGGACCGTTATGGAGAAACGTAATCCTACGTTAAAAAGCAATAATAATAAGTTGATTGAAATTTCAATATGTTAATGTTTCGAGCTGCGTCGCTGGCAAACTTCTGGGTGATGTGTGCAATAGCTGGCAACTTATCGTTATTTTCGTATTGCCAATAAATTTTTCCCAATACCATAATAGACTCATATTTGAAGACCTAATTTTTTTGTCGGGAATAAAACTTGCTTATACAATAAAGGTCGCTAAAAATGCGACGTAAAGAATCAGATTTCATAGAAATTTATTCTTAAGGCGACAATGGACCTTCAGATTGACAAAAATATGTCCCCAAAAACGATTTTTTTTCTTCTTTCAGAAAATGATTCTGCAACTCATCAGCTTTAAACTAAAAAAAAAGTATGTTGATCCGACCATTATTAACCGACTTATAAGTATTTTTTTCAAACGTAAACAATGGAAATGTTAATCAAATTAAAACTTTAAATGTAATTTTCTCAAAACAAGTTTTCATGTCGTTTCGTTAAGTTCAAAATGTTCCATGTGTCATAATTTTTCTTGAATTTTCATAAAATTTCATAAAATGATTATTAATATATGTTAGAACAAAACTTAGTAATCAATTCATTATACTATTTTAAAACAACTTAAAATTTTTACAATAAAAAAAAATTGATAAAATTTTGCTTAAAATGACCTATTTTTATCGATTTCTTTTCTATTTTTTATAAATATGACTGTAAATCAAATATTGCTACTAACTTTTATTATAACTATATAAAGCTAGCTTAAGAGACAAAATTAGATATCTGAGACAAAAATTAATGCGCATGGAGCATTTTTAAATAGAGTAATTAACAAACTGAGTTTAATTAATATCTTAATTAATTACATTCTGATTTTTTTTAAATTTAGAATTTCCATCTATAAACAACACTGTGTAAGTATAGAAAATTTCATAGGAATTGGTTAATGAATAAAAAAAAAAGTTTTTCATGGTCCAATGTCGCCTTAACGAATTAAAAAGAAATAAGGATTCGAAAATTACGCCTGGCCCTCGCGGTAAGCGTATACGGCAGGTTTCACTACTAATGACCCGTCGCCGCGACGGCAACTCGCTCGACATCGAACAACCACCGGATCAGACACCCAACACCATCCAATAAGCTTTTGTGTCTAGCAGGGCAAAGTTCATCATCCCAGAACCTATAATATAAGTATCCCTACAGGATTCGCTCAGCTCAATGTCAACCTATTGTACCGTAATGACACAGCTAGTTAACAAGAAAAACAAAACTTTATTTCCTACTGATGAGACGAGGGGCAACACATCAACAAAAATTGGTGTGGAACACATCACATTATAACTGTAGCAGAATATCGCAGCTACTCAACAGAATCGAAAATTGACGAGGGGTATCACCTCAAAAACATAGGTGTAGCTCAGCACGAACAACCCTTCTTTTTCTCTCCTCGTCCGATCTTTTTTTCTACTTCACTTCAGTTCGCTAGAATCGTTGAGCCGTCACACTATGGATAAAATGTTTCCAATAATTGTCGACTTGGATTGAAAGATTTTTTTTTGTTGTTTTAATATTGTACTCCGCAACAGAAAAATAAATCTTTTACATTACTATCTTATTCATTCTTTAAAAGAAACGAAGATAATATTTCAGAATTCGGATTATTCGCTGAAAAAATGCGGTACACTATTTTTAAATACACATCCTTTCATTCAGTGGACTCAATTTCTAAAATGAATAAGATAGCACAGTAATAATAATAATAATAATAATAATAATAATAATAATAATAATAGTAATTTGTCTATGACGGAGTATAGTTTACAAAATCTTCAAATCTAAATCGACAAACATGTTCTCCATACGTTAACATTGAGCTGAGCGAATACAGTTCGACTACTACCGGCCTAAATAATAATAATAATAAAAATAAATAAATAATAATAATAATAATAATAATAAAACCAGCCGTACAATGCAGTATTTAGAATAGAATTTAACGATGAACATGATAGAAGTTCATGAAGCAGAATGCTTCACAGTCTGTTTTTTTTTTTGCGTTATTTCTAACTAGCCGGGCTTCGCCCAGCTATCGAATTACTTGACACTCGAATCACAGTTCACTTGAATTAAACTTTTTTTTCACTTTTAATTGCGAAAAAATCCCCCCAAATCAGTACATCTTCATATGATCTATTTATGATTAAAAAATTTGAATTAAAAGTATGAAAAATAGAAAAATAATTAAAAATTAGACACACGATGAAACATTTCTTTTTACTGATTCATTTTTTATTGAGAATCACGCTGTGTTTACACCGCAAAACATGGCAGTTACGTTTTGTTCGGTGGAGTATGCATTTAGAATTGAAATATCTCTAAAACTATTAAGTAACAGAATAAGTGTACGCAGAAAAAATTATCAGTTTTTAAAGCTCTCTCCAAATATGTAACATTTATGTACTTCATAAAAAAAAATCAATTTCGACATTTTCAAACATGGCCGAATTTCATAATGGATGCCATATACCGGAAACAGTCTTCTCGGAATTGTTCCCCGACCGAGAAAGTTTTCGTTTTATTTATATAGATTATTTCACTCGGTGAATATACAGTAAAACCTCGTTTATCCGGATCAGATTTGTAGACATTTTTATTTAATGTTCACATTAGATAATAATTTTTAACTACGATAGCAAGAACGTAACTACACGTACGCCAAATATTCGCATTTTAGTTTGATTCAATGTTCAGTTTCTGCATAGACTGTACAATAAATTATGGCAAAATGCTTTTTGTCGAGTTTAAGAAAGCTTTACTAGACTTACCGATTCTTTGATAGGAAATGATATGAAAAGTTATTTTTATATTTTTAATGACTTGTGAACAATACCACGTAATTTTGTTACAAAACATAGTTTTTTATCGTAATAAATGGTAAGTCTGCGTAGTTAAGGATTTTGCTCTGCTAGTTACCCATATTACCCGTATTTTCGATTGGCCGGATTGCCTATGGTCCCAGTTAGTCCGGTTAATTGAGGTTTTACTGTACATTTTGGGTGAATTCTTGATAATCACATTGACCCTTTTCTTTGAAATGCAGAGTTTAAGAAACGATATCTCGCAATGATAGTTTCGGCACCGTTGACCAGGATATATTAAACAATTTTCACCTTCCTTACAAAATGTGTATTTACATTAAACCCAGTCTCTTATTTTATTTATTTATTTTTTTAAATTTTATTTAATTTTTTTTGTAGTCGTTATATGTCTAATTTTTTAATATTACAGGAGCCTTAACATACTGCACCCAAGTACGCTATCGAGTAGAGAGCAATACAGCATTTCATTTCAGACTCCCCTCGATCGGATAATAAACTGCGGAAGAAAATGGCGATTCCATAAAGCGCTACTTAAAATGATGTTAAAGCATTTTGCAGCAGAATAGAGTAAGATTAGATGCAGATCACCTTCCCTACAAGAGTTTCAAAACTTCTGAAATGTCTGCTTAATGGTAAAATGATGACCTCATCTACAAATTGCCGCAAGGAACGTTTCGGAGAGCAAAATTATGAGGTTTATTTCTTTGCATGAACTTTGGTATCACGAATATTAACGGATTTTTGTCGCGAAAACTGCGTAGCCTAGCGTCACCTAACATCGAAATGAACAATATGGTACGAAATTAATGCGAAAAAACGCAGAAAGTTTTTGAGGTGAAATAATTAAAAAAAATTTTAGTTCTCAAAATCCGTTCGTTTTATCTGAAGTTTTCTTTTAACCCTTCTGCGGGAACACCAAATTTTGGAACACCAGCAGGCGCGCGTGGCACAACGTGCAACGTCTCTTTCAACCTTGATTATTCCATTTGTAATAAACTTTATTTTTCAAATTGAAAATAATAATCCTGCGATTTATGACAAGATATAAAATGTTGATAATATTGAGATATATATCTAACTAGCATTATTGCCCGGCGTTGCCCGGGTATATATAGATATACAATTTCTCATGCATTCCATCAAAAAAATACTGGGCTGCACCCCCCGCTCTTCATGTTCATCTGGCCAGACAGAATGCGCTTAGCGCGTTTCTACTGAAATGATATAACCAGTATTTTTTTGAGGGAAAGCGTGAAAAATTTTATATCTATATATCTACCCGGGCAATCATTCTTTAAAAATAATTTAATTAATTTTCTTATGCCTTAATATAACTAATGGACTAATAGTTCGGTATGAAAGTTATGTGTCGTCATGTTTCTCTGTTTAAAGAGCTTTTCCTCCCACTGCTTAAAAAAACCCAAAACTTTAAAAGATTTATCTTATATAATTTCACGGAATAAGTAATTCCTTTTTTTCCAAATTTTTTTAAGTTCTATTAGTTTGAACGCCATTGTCTAAAATTATCTAAAGCAGCGGTTCTCAACCTTTTTAGACTCACGACTCCACAAAAGAAAAATAAAATAAACAATTCTCCCTCCCCCCCCCGTCACCCCCACACCAACTCTCAAACCACCCCAGGTCACCCCAGAACAAACCTCTTTTCGACCCGCGTATCGAATTTGGCTGGTTGTGGTGAAGGGGCTGTAACCATATTTAAGAGGTACGCTTAGGGGCACAAAAATCATTAAAAAATTAATTTAAAAAAAAGGTAATTGAGTCCCAAATTTCGTTTTTCCTGATTTAAGTTTCTCGGGTCCTAAACATTAACTGTGCCGAATTTGGTCCCGGTGGGTGAAACAGTCTATGATTCTATAGCGGACAAACAAACAGACAAGCTCTTTTATATATATAGATTAAAGGCTAAAGAATGCAGATACAATCGCCTTATTTCAAAACTGTCCGGTTTATTGGATCTAAGGACAACTTGCGAATGGATTCCTATTATGTCCAAAAACCTAAAAACCAATGAGATCGTCCATCTTCGTGATGTGCGGGATACCGAGTAATATTTGCATATTTGATTCACTACATCAACTCTTGCTTTTGTCGTATTGTAATTCAGTATAATCGCTGGTTTACCACGCTTAAATCACGACTATCAATGAAAGGAAAGGAATACAAGGGTAAAAAAAATCAGACCTGCTTTAGAAAGGGTGTAGCTATAAATAGAAACTGCTTAGAACATTCAAACCTTACATGTAAAAACAAACCATTCAAAATTACGAAAATGTTGCACTTTGTACACAGGCGCGCCTGCTGAAGGGTTAATGTAGATATAGTTCACAAATAAGATGCTTCACTGACAAAGAGAAATATGTTCTATTTTCTGCAAAACAATTTACGACAAAAACAAGTTACGAAATTATGAACATGCTAATAAAAAATGTATTTTGAAGATTTTACGGAATGAACTTAAAGTATTATTAAAAAAATAGATGGCGTTGGTATTTGGTTTTTCAATTCGGTTTTGAGAATCTTACATAATCACGAACGCATAGTTATTTTAATTATCGTGCTTGAGTGTAAAAAAAAAGGAAGACCTCCAATCAAATATTTTTTAATACATCACTAATGATTTAGCTAAAAGATCACTAATGATTTGGCTTAGTATTAATTAAAAAAAACCGTAATGAACAGAGTGTATTCTTCACCCTCTACTTGAGTTCTCTGTGTTTCAAATATTTTGTTTCAAAAGTTTTCAACAGTATATTCGAATTGATACCGCTGAAAACTTTTCAATTATTTAACTTTCAGCCTACAGCTAATAAGTTATTTTTCCTCTCTGGTGAATTTCTCGTCAGCGTATTACATTATTCATATTACAGAGAAACATTACGGTTACGCTATCGCCGCAAAATTAAAAATCAAAACTGGAGGAAATGTATATAATATTATCGCTAGTTTTGAATTTATGATACTATTCTATTAACTATATAGTGCTATATAAGTGTGTCTGTAACTCTGTGTACTTAAAACAGGCTAACGAATATTTTTTTTAAATAGGGTATCCCAGAAACAATATAAAACAAGTTTAGTTAAAATCGAGCTAGAAGTAACCGAGTACTTAAATGGTATTGAATAATTAAATAATTATATATAATCATAGAGTAAATAGTAATCTTTCGTGATGTGTCATTAAGTTTTCATTTTGATCATGACTTGTTACCGATGAATACTTGAATTTTCGTCATTTTGAATAGGGGTCTTCTCTACTTTTAAAAATTTTTCATGAAAATCAAAAAACCATAACTCGCCTTCATGCATTATTAGTTAGAATAAATTTAGTATTTATTATGTTTATACGGCATCAATCCTGATGCAAAAATATAATTTGTTAATATCTTTTTTAACTTGGGGGGGGGGCAGAAAATTTGGAGAAAAGTGGAGATGACCCCCTTTTCAAAACGGCCGATTCACTTAAAACCTTAAATTTAAAAAAATGTCAATAAGTAATTTTATGAAAAGAGATTAAGTAAAAAAATTAATATCTTTTGATAACGTCCCGGAGCAAATTAGTGGTTAGCGCATCGAGATTGGGTACTGAGTGCGCTCGGGTCGAGTCTCCAGAGCGTCACTGAATGCCCTTGTTTTCACGCCGGGTACGCGAGTGTTCAATTTGCAGGCCGGAAATTCCTTTCGTTGCGGTGGCAGGTGAGCTGCCCAGATGTCGCCCTTGGGGGTGATCGGTCTAAATTGAGGTAGTGCCAGGTGGCAATGGTGGTTCCCCTATATGGTGCCTTCATTACACGAAATTAACAACTTTCACGGTTTATGAAAAGGGGAGAATGCCAAAAGACTACGAGACTGTCGCGTTGGGGGAGAATATCATTTATTAATGTTTTTTGAATAAATTATGGTAATGATACATTTTGCTTCTTTGCAGAATTTAATTATTGTCTCCAAAATGTTTGTAATAAATGCAAAAACCATGTATTATTAATATGAATTCTGATGACAAGAAGCACCATTAACAAGTTTTATTTAAACATATTAGCTTGACTACCGACTACTTTAGAATTAGTAATACGTTGAAACCATATATTGAATTAATGTTATTAATAAGACTGAGAAGCATATATTATTGATACGAAGAAAGTACGACTAATATATGCATTTTTTTCAGTACATTAGCTTTAATTCCGAGAAAAGATGATGACACACACACAAACAAACAACAAAAAGAAAAAGAAAAAAAGGGAAAATACTTTAGCGACTAGAGCAAACGTCCAAAAATGTCTCGAAATTATAATTGCTTGAGCTCAGAAGTGAATTAAAAAAAGTAACGAGGAAAACGAATGCCGATTCGTTAATTATGAATAGCACGTATCATTAATTCAACGTTTGATTAATTGAAGTCCAAACAGACCTCTGGTGTTGAGCGATTTTCATTTTAGCTCGCATACTCAGTGGCGTAGCGAGGGGGGGGGGCAAGGGGGTCTATCGTGGCCCGGGTGCCACTTGCAGAGGGGCGCAAAATAGTCCCCACGACAAACAAGTTTTTCCAAAAAGGTATCCCAAAAGGGTGTCGAAAAGGTATTGTTGGCGCCCTTTTTTAGCGCTATTCTGCGCCATTTGGCGAATTGGCTGCTGGCTAAGCTTCATGCTTGGGAGTTTTCCAAAAAAAGAAATGGCAGAAAATTAGAAGGTGATTGAAAATGTGGACGGATGTTTGGTGCGTTCCATAGTTGTATCCAACAATGAAGTTCTTTGTAGTGTGGTGTTTCGAGGTGTTGGTGAATTTAATAAATGTTTGTTTGTAGAATTACAGTCTGCTTATTACGATTATAAATTTTAAAAACTAACGTCAACAGGCAGTGGCGCCGGAAGAGTCAAATATAGAGGGGGGGCAAAGTAAAATAGATTAAAACTTTTACACCTTTATTATTAAAAATACATATATACGGTTTTAAAAAATAAACTTTTATGTTATTTTATGTTATATTATGCCCTATCACACGTCAACGTGTACGCGTTTCAAATGCATCGAATTCAAGATTCCCTTTCGCGATGAAAAAACATCGTGTAGGGTTGCTTTTGAATCGCAAAAGCAAACGTCTGGAATTGGCGCTTAAACGCGCTTGCGTACCTGAAATTGGCGATTAATCGCTCCTGCGTATATGGAATGACGTTTATCGCGCTTGCGTTAACGAGTGTGAGAATGCAATTTAGTATTCAGTTTTGTTAGGCTTTATGATTTTAAATGAAAATTCTAATATTTTACGAGCGCTAGCTAGGTAGAAACAAAAAATTCAGTTTTCTAGGGGGGGGGGCAAGTGCCCTCCCTTGCCCCCCCTTTCCGGCGCCACTGTCAACAGGTATCGTGCCCTGGGCGCCAGTTATGCTCCCTACGCCACTGCGCATACTGAATAATCTATGGTAGTCTACAGGGTAGTTTCGTTAGAAGAGACTACGTGAAATTTTTTTTTCTAAACGGCCGTTTCAAAGGTGCACAAATACTTCAAAAGGAACATAAAACATATTTTTAAATTATAGAATTGTTCGTGGGGAAAAAATGCTGTGTTTTAAACGCACATCATTTCTTTCAGTGGACGAAATTTCTAAACTGAATATGATAGCAAGAGTCAAAAGTGTCTTTCACTATTACGGATTGCAAATTTAAGGTATCTACTCCAATAAGGCCTACATAGGAAAGGCTGTTTTGATGCAAAATTTCCAACTTTTTATTTTTTATTGCTCTGTTTCAAAGGCCAATTTTTCAGAATTCTCAAATTGCTTTTTTTTATTCATGCGATCATCGGGTGAGAACTTATGGCCAATTGAATAAACCCAAAGTGATATTACAAGACCGGGAGTAGCATCTTTCAATGCATTTTCTAGAAAACTCATTATTCAGTTACTTTTAAATGACAAAGCTAATCATTTAAAAAGTTTTCAATGTATTTCGATGAAATTTTGTAATAGGGTTTTATGTATTATTAGCTGAACATTCATGCTTCGCTACGGAGTACATTCAAATTAAATATAACGGTCAATGTATGCAATTAATGCCAAAATATGTATTTACAATAAATATAACGGTCAAAGTATGCAATTAATGTAAAAAAAAACCAAAAATATATTTATAAAAAATCGTAACGGATATTTTTATAGACAAAATAATGTAGAGGAAAATATTCAAATTAATTACAACGGTCAATGTATGCAATTAATTTGTATGTTTAATATCCATAAAATATACTAACTTGAATTAAATTCTTAAAAAACTTCCATCTCAATGAGTCTTTTACCGTATTTTAATAATTTTGTTTGTCAATTTATTTCGCTGTTATGCACTTGATGCAAAATTAATTTAAAGTATCACAAAAAGTAAAGAAACCACGTGATTAGCATTTAATAAATTAAATTCTAAAAATTAATCTTTAAAAATTCACCAAAAATCAGAAAGTGGAGGCAAAGATTCCAAAAAGATTTCATTTTGAAAGATTCTTTTATGATCTTTCTCGTAATATAAATTTTATAACGCTCAGATTTTTAATTTAAATGCAAACTTAAAAAAAGTCACAAAAACAGCTTAAAAATTTAATTTTAAAAAATCTTAGAAGAATTTAAAAAAAATATTTCTTAGTGCACCCCTACACTATAAGAATCGCCATGCAAAATTTCAGCCCTTTAGGTCCAGCGGTTTGGTCTGTGCGTTGTCTGCCAGTCAGTCAGTCAGCCAATCAGTTACGGAACTGTTTTATATATATAGACTAACTATGTTTTAAACTAAAAGTTAAGCTATATGTGTTAATTGAATCATTCTACAACTACCTGTACTTGAAAATAGATACTTTAAAAAAATTCAGTGTTTTTACACTTTTTTGGTATAATTCGGTGATTTTTGGAAATATTGTAAAAATTTTACTTCAGAACACAGATACGTGTACAATAGTATATTGCTTAAAGGAAATTAAAATATATTGAGTTGAACTGAGTGTAGGGTTTCTGGCGATAGCACTCAATTGTACTAAAAACTTATTAAAAATTCCCTCTATTTTAATATGTTATGACATTTTTACCAAAGTTGTATTTGTTTTCGGGATTTTATATCACATCTGAACTAAAAATATATGTATTTAAATCAGTACCGTAATTTGGGGCTACTTGGACCCTAGGAGGTTACTTGGACCCAAACCGATATAGTGTTTTAAATTACACCTAGGTCTCTTATCAATAAAATATAGGTATAATTCACAATCTCTCCAACAGATAGGAGCATTAGCTCGGTCCTGAGGAACTTTACCACGTTCCCGCTGTTCCCAACTTTTTCAATTCCTACTATTAGTTCACACTCTCCCTATATATATCTTGTTCAAATTTTCAATCGCTAATAAATACTTTTTATTCCTCCACTCAAGTTCAAATACATTTTTTTAAACTTGTAGTGGATGACACTTAATGTTAATACAGTTTTTTCAAATATTAATTCATTAATTAAATTTAATTAATCAATTTTAGTTTTAGACCTAGAGAGTCTCTTGCTCTTGAATATTAATTTCCTTCTTCTTACTCTGTAAACGGTAGCACTGCGGTAGCGCGGGCTCCTCCCGTCCTGTAGGTTGCGGGATCGAATCCCTAACCTGACAAACTTTTTCTCTCTCCCCCCCCCCTCCTAATCTCGCACAGTAGGCAAGGTTCTGGCAGGCAATCCTTTTTTTCAATTCCTACTATTAGTTCACACTCAAATTTTTCTTTGTTGACCTAAGTGGGAATTGACTTTAAAAAATTTTGTTTTTATATTACTTGTTTTAGTTCAGGTTATGTTGCTTTGTGATAAAAACACGAATTTTTGTGACCTTATAACTTCCACTTTCACTTTTTTACACACTACAGTCCCACATTAGGTAAAAATAAATTTGCATTTCAAATACAGTCTTTAAGAATATAACAATAGTTTTAGATGAATAGGGAATCAATCAACCCAGTAAAATTTATAAGTATTAACTCGTGTGCTGATAAACTAAAAATGGGGTAACTTGGACCCCAGCAAGGAAGTGGATCCTATTAACCCCTAGTCACATTTTTGATTAGACACTCTCAAATTTCACTGCAAAAATAATTAATATTATTACTTCATGTCGGGTTCCTTTTATTAAACGGTTAAACCGGTTCATGTGCATCAATTCGCAGATCTGATATAAAAATGCCCCAAAATTACAAGAGCTCTCCTGGGAGCAGGAAGTATGCAGATTTTACAGCTGAAAAATTAGAGAATGTTTAAATGCTGTGAGGTCAGGAGAAATGTCTCAGAGAGATGCCTCAACCCACTTTAAAATTAGTAGGTCCACTATAAAAAGGAGATTGAAGAATGGTTTACTGAACAACCCTGGACATCCAATCCTATTTACTAGTAAAGAAACGTTGGCCTGTGCCAGTCATTTAGACAAAATTTGTGATTTTGGATTTCCCGTAGACAAACTGGACTTTCGATTTATTGTCAAATCTTAATTTGCAATGCATGAAACATCAGTGAAATGTTTTCGAAACAAACTCCCTGGGCGTGACTGGGTAAAATTAGTTTTGAAGACGGATCCACTGTTAACAATAAGATTTGCAAATAAAAAAGGGTTTGTTTTCTGTTTTAATGTAAAATAAATTTTTTATACATTAGCTTCTATTTTTATTTCAAGATCCTAGGGGCTACTTGAGCCCACTACCTATTTGAATTGTATATTTCATGTAAAATGTAGGTTGGGTTCAAGTAACCCCAATCAGGGGGTTACTTGAACCCAAATTTCTATAATTTATTAAATATATATAAAATTAAAATTTTGGTTTGAAAAAGACCAAAAATCCTGGTGAATCTTCAAATAAGATGTTCAATTCAGGTTATCAGCACAAATATGTTTTTAAGGCTATCGCTGGGTAAGAAATGAACAAAAATCTTCACTTTTTGGGTCCAAGTAACCCCAGTCTACGGTACTATATATCTTTGAAAAAAAAAAAAAAAAAACGCTGTGAAAGTAGGCATGTACCTTAAATTAAAAACAAGAATAATATAAAAAAATTTTTTTTAAGTCAATTCCTACTTAGGTCAACAAAGAAAAATTTGTGTGTGAACTAATAGTAGGAATTGAATATAGGGAGAGTGTGAACTAATAGTAGGAATTGAAAAAAAAGGATTACCTGCCAGAACCTTGCCTACTGTGCGAGATTAGGAGGGGGGGGGGAAAGAGAGAGAGATAAGGTTTGTCAGGTTGGGGATTCAATCCCACAACCTACAGGACGGGAGGCGCGCTACCGCAGTGCTACTGTTTACACAGCGAGAAGAGGGAAATTACCATTCAAGAGCAAGAGACGCTGTAGGTCTCTTCCTATTGAAAGGGCTCCCATATAACACTAAAATTAATTAATTAAATTTAACTAATGAATTAATATTTGAAAAACTGTATTAACATCAAGTGTCATCCACTACAAGTTTAAAGAAATGTATTTGAACTTGAGTGGATGAATAAAAAGTATTTTATTAACGATTGAAAATTTGAACAAGATATATAAATATACACAGGGAGAGTGTGAACTAATAGTAGGAATTGAAAAAACGTTTAAATCAGAATCCATAATCATCGGGAAAATTTTCTCCATTAGGTTGACAGAGAGCCGAAGGATTCCAACAGGACTAACAACCCAGAAGCCTTAAATTAATAACATCCTGCCAAACGATTTTCAGGTAAGCTAAAATGAGTTTTTCATTATTTCCTTACGTTTCAAAGTTCCGTTTCTTGGTTCAAAGCGGAATTCTGCTACTTACTTTTAAATAACGCAGGTAAGCAATTAATAACTATATACATTGGCATCTCTTGGCATACTTTAATTATCTTTCAGAATTAAAACATTACATACAGCCAAAGAACTTTAACACTACTTAAGTGATTAAGTTTTAAATGTGGAGCACAATTCGTGTGTTTTGGCCATTAAAAATTATGCATTTCGTGAAAAGATTTCGGCACGTGCCTTTCTTCCATTATGTCTCCCCCCCAAGCATTAAATATATATATTTTTTTATACTATTATTTTTCATTCTTTGTCGACTGACGTTACTTCAAAACATTATGTCCAAAATAACAGGCATTAAATTCCGCTTCATCTTCCAGACACTGTTTTCAGCTGGAAATTTTTCTTCAGAGCGCCATTTTTTATTATTTTTTTTACCCTGGCGTGAATTCGTTCGTTTGCAGCTTTCTCCAGTTTCTCTTTCCGATAGGATGCCAAAAGCAAACTTCTAAAAAGTTAAAAGGGAAGTTATCGGGCGCAGACTACTTTTTAGGAATAACTAAATTACGAGTTATGCAATACAGTTTTTTTTTCAAACCCACCTCGTTTTACGATGAATAATGGGCAAAATTTGGAAACACGTTTCTTTGTTTCGATAAACTGTTTACGGTAAAAGAATATTTACGAGAGTCCACGGAGTGGTGAAGAGTGCAGAGCAGGGCCGATCCCTCGTGACACCCGAGGGAAGTTTTAGAACCTTTTCAAATTTTTGGAGAGAATTTTTGGAATGTATGTCTATAGGAAATAGTCTACTTTAAGCATAACGATTATTTTGGAAAAAATATGTATCGACTAGCTCAAAACCCGTACTTCGCTACGGAGTATATTCAAATTAAATACAACTGTCAATGTATGCCATTGAAGCACAAAAAAAATTAAATAAATAAATAATAGTAATAATGATAATAATAATAAACACAACGATCAATGTATGCAATTAATTCAAACAATATATACATATTTATAAAAATATCGTAACGGATATTTTTATAGACAAAATGATGTAGAGGAAAATATTCAGATCAAATACAATGGTCAATGTATGCAATTAATTTGTATGATTAATATCCATAAAACATACAAATTTGAATTACAGTCTTAAAAGACTTCCATCTCAATTAGTCTAGTGGTTAAATTTTATCTTTCACCGTATTTTAATATTTTTTTGTCAATTTATTTCGTCGTTGAGCACGTGACGCAAAATTAATTTAAAGTATCACAAAAAGAAAAGAAACCACGTGATCAGCATTTAATAAATTAAATTCTAAAAATTAATCTTTAAAAATTCACCAAAAATCAGAAAATGGAGGTAAAGATTCGAAAAAGATTTCATTGTATAGGAATTTTTCTGATATTTCTCGTGATATAAATTTTTTAACCCTCAAATTATTATTTTAAATGCAGACTTTAAAGAACGTTACAAAAACAGATTAAAAATTTAATTCTAAAATATCTAAGAAGAATTTTTCAAAAATCTTTTTCAGTGCAACCCTACGCTATAAGAAGAATCGCCATGAAAAATTTCAGCCCTTTAGGTCCAGCGGTTTGGTCTGCGCGTTATCTATCAGTCAATCAGTCAGTAAGTCAGTTACTGAACTGTTTTATATATATAGCTTAATAAGTTTTATTTATTAAAAAATATAAAATTTAAAAAAAATTACAAACCTTAAAAAAAAAAGTAAATAAATTTGAACATAATTTATGATGTAGTAAAAATAATAACTAAATCATTCTTCGAACTTCAATTTTTTAGAGTTTAAATAGTTTTTTCAAAGCATACATACAAACAGCATATTATTTATATTACACAAAATCACTGGGAGAGAACGGGACGAGGCCGTTTCCTATTTTGCAGTATCTGCTGGGAGCGTATTTACATGGAAATATATTTGCGATAAAGCACTCACTGTATGTAGTAGGTGTACTTGTGCGGAAAATTTGAATAGGAAATGAAACCCGGCTATAGGGATATTTTCCGCGGCCATAATTAATGTCCCATAGAATCAGTGCTTACAGAACACCCTTATAACGATAAACTCTTTTTAAGTGGAACCTCCCTATAACAATCATTTCGAACTTAGAACCTGTGAGTTCTATGAAAGATGTTTTAAACTGAAAGAAAGAACCTTTGACAACAATATCAGTGTTGAGAATATTGTAAACAGAAGTATGTTATAATGAGGAGATGAGTTTCTCTACCACTGGAACTAAACACATTTATACATAATGTATTTTAACACCTCCATAGGCGGCAGACGAAATATCACGAGTTTATTCTAACGAAACTTATGGGCGGGCAACGGAAAATTTCGTGTTTGCTTCGTCCGTGCGTTTGCTTTTAGTCTGGACTATTTCTTGCTCTTAAAACTAGCTTATCCACGCGCGACGCACTCCTAAGCAATTATTTACTTTATTTAAATTATTATGTTATGTTTTTAAGTCGAATTAAAACTACTTTTTTATGTGGTGATGCCAATAATTGAAATGGCTGATAATGGTAAACATAAATCAAAATATTTCATTAAAATCCAACAATCAGTCTAGTATGCGTACTTCACAAAATCGGCAAAAATAGCCAAAGACTTTCTTCGACGATTTTTTGAAGTACCTCGCGATATTTTTTTACGACGAGCAAAATAATCCGCTACAAAGGTGTTAAAATAAAACCCATTTCTACATCAGCGTTTCAGATTAATTTTTTTTAATTAGCTACAACCTTACTAGTAAGCTAACGGTCTCAAGGTAACCCTGTGGTAGCGCGCCGGCTTTCGGAGCTCAGGATGCTCGGATCAAATCCCGACACGCGCTATTAAATACCTCCGTGTCTATGCCTGATAGGGGCACGTTAAATCAGTAGAGCAGAAAGTCCCTGTATGAGGTAAAAGAGGGTGGGGGAGGGTACGATCCCTCCAGATGTCGCCCTTGGGGGGGGGGGGGGTGCTCGGACAAAATGGAGGTGGTAACTAGCTAGGACGGACTCCGACCCTTGTGGTACTATATAAACCAGAGCCGGACACTTGAGCCCGAAGCCTATATGGACTTGGTCTGGAACTTCCAGCCAGAGATCATTAGAAACAACAACGACATTTTATAACTGTTGGTCACACTTCTGCCCGAAGCCTAAATGAATCTGGTCTAAAACTTCCGACCAGGAGGCATTAGAAACAATAACGACATTTTATAACTGTTGGTCATACTTCAGCCCGAAGCCTAAATGAACTTGGTCTGAAACTTCCGAATAGGAAGCATTAGAAATAATAACGACATTTTATAACTGTTGGTCATACTTCAGCCCGAAGCCTAAATGAAACTGGTCTGAAACTTCCGGCCAGGAGGCATTAGAAACAAAAACGACATTTTATAACTCTTGGTCATACTTCAGCCCGAAACCTATATGAACCTGGTGTGAAACCTCCTGGAGGTTACACAATTTAGAACCGATACAGGACGTTAAATATTGCTTTAA
The DNA here is from genome assembly GCA_907164885.2 of Dolomedes plantarius. NCBI lineage: Eukaryota > Metazoa > Arthropoda > Arachnida > Araneae > Dolomedidae > Dolomedes > Dolomedes plantarius. Next base: position 40,422,584 of record OU015502.1, on the reverse strand, counting down.
ATCTTGCTTAAAACTATGTTTCATTCAATCATTTTAACCACAAATAAAATTTACAATAAAGACTTTTTAAAAAAAAATAAAAGATGCCCCCCCACACACAAAAAAAAGGAGAAAAATTTAATTTACAATGAATTCTTGATTTGGAAAGTCAAAATATCAAATTACTTTTTAAAGATATTCCATCATCCTATCAGTACCATTCCGGAATACTTTATCTCTAAGCATGATAAATCGCTCTCTAAAAAGCATCGGTTTGGAGAAAATGTCTCTGAAGTAAATATTCTTTCTTTCCCCGGCACTGTCAAATTGAAACAAAATGTCATGTCTGTAACTGTCAGGATTTTCTCGGAGCATTCCTTGACGTGTCCAGAATACTTACACAATGACGCAGTAGTGAAGAATTTTCCGATTTTTCTGACGGCTTTATAAAAAGAATAAAACCCTTGGAGAAGTAAGAATATTTTTTTCGGTATTACATCGAGTGGCCCATTTGGTTTAATACAGGGTGCCGCAGTATTGGACTCTAACATTTCGAAGGGTCATAAAAAACGAATTTACAGAAAAAAGCTTTATATTTTCGAAAATATACAATCTAGTTCCTTCCACTAGGTTATAAAAATAACATCTCTCTCTCTCTCTCACACACACACACTCTCACACACACGCAAGCACACACACACACACACACGCACGCACACACACACACACACACACACACGCACGCACGCACACACAGTGAAACTTCTCTGGCCGGCGACCCCTCTAAACGGCCATATTTTATTCAGAACTGATTCTAGACTCCACAGAACCAATGTTATGAAGGAAACGTCTTTTCAACGGCCACCCCTTGAAACAGCAATGTACTTTTTAACCACGACTGGCAGCCAGAGAGAAGTTTCACTGTGTGTGTGTGTGTGTGTGTGTGTGTGTGTGTGTGTGTGTGTGTGTGTGTGTGTGTGTGTGTGTGTGTGTGTGTGTGTATGTATGTATATCTATATATATATATATATATATATATATATGAAATGACCCGAATGGTCATCTTCTGATAACAAGCACATCGAGGCCGAAATTAATACGATTCTATTTCAAAGAACAAATGCAGTTTATGCCATCAAAACATCACCTTACAATGGCCGCGTCCAACCCTCTTCTGGCAAGCACACACCCAAGTAGCTCTAAACGGGTTGCCGGAAATTGGCGAGGCAGGTTAGTATTGGAAAGACGGGGTAAATCGCCAAAGGACGGAAAGGTTACCATATAGAGAGAACTTCCGTATTACGTGCGATTAAAGATTAGAGGTGGTTAAAAATTTTATTTTATATATATATGTAGGAAGGAGTTAGTACTCCTTCCTTTAGAAGTGAATCATTAGACTTAATTATTTTGAACATTTAATTAAACTAGACGATGTTTACAAGACAGGACTAACACTTAGTATGAAATTAAAAAATAAATACAGAAGCATCAAAAGAGCTAAACATCGGGAGCTTGCAGAACAACACATCCGCTTAAAGTCCTTCGTGCCGCAGTAGTAGGAGTGGAAGTTGTAGTAATAGTTCAGTTGTGTTGCCAAACTCACTCTCACACGGCCGTTCTGACTTTCCAGACGTCCGCGGCTGGGTTGTCAACAATAATTCTGAAAAGATAAAAAAAAAAAGAGCAGAAAAAGGAAAAATATTTCAAAAAATCAAGCAGTGTTCAACACAGTGGTATTGGTGTTCAGTTTCTGCACCACTGTTTCATTTTGTCCGCTGCAGTTGATGTTATGGTTGGACCATCGTGATGTCCTAACTTTCGAACTTCGTAACGATCGTTGGGGTTGATGTTCGTGATCTCATATGGTCCGAAGAACTTTGGTCGGAGCTTTAATACGGTTCCAAATTGAGTTCGTTGTATTGCCACTTTGTCACCGATCTTGTATTTACAAGCCGGTTTACGCCGTTTGTTATATTGTCGTATGTTTTCTTCCTGTAAACGGAGGATATTTCGTTTAGCTTCGATACGTAACGCTTCTTTGTCATCAAGAATTCTTTGGTGGTGTTCCTCGTCAAGAAGATTTTTAATCTGTAGATCCTCTTGTTGTTTCATTTTAACACCAATTAAAAGTTGAAAGGGTGTGAATTTTGTACTGCGTGTGGTGGTACTATTTAAGATACGTTGCAATCTTGGGACATATTTAAACCATTTGTCAGGTTCATCTAGAGCTAACTTAGTTAAAACGGGAATAATTGTGCCATGAACACGCTCAACCTGACCGTTGCCACGTGGCACACCTGTTGCTATTGAAATGTGTTCAATTGACTGTTCCTGGCAGTAACTTTGAAATTCTGAAGATGTGAATGCGCTACCTTTGTCAGTAATGATTTTTGAAGGGTTGCCAAATGTAGTTTGTTGCAAGGATAATTTGTCTAAGGCATCTTTCGTAGAGGTGGACTTCACGGGATAGATCCATACAAATTTGGAAAAGGCATCAACTACTGTAAAAAGATACTTATAACATTTTTTTGTCGATGGTAAAGGTCCTAAAAAGTCGCAATGGTAACATTCAAGGGGTGCATCACCTTTTGGAATGGGGTGAAGGTATCCTTCTTGTTTTCCAGATTTTCGCGAGGACAAAATGCAAGGAATACAGTTCGAAATAATTTCTTGAACTAATTTCTTAAGTTGAGGAATGAAAAATTCACGAGAAACAATTAATTCGGTTTTTTGTGAAGCAAAATGACCTTGTGAATGGGCGTTTAGCACTATTTCTTTCTGCATCATTTGTGGTACTACTAAAAGTTCGGCATCCTGATGAAGTTTATAAAGAATTCCGTTTTTAACAAAAAATTCATCAGAAGGTGTAGATTCAAGCATAGATTTAATTTGAGATATAAATTCATCCTGGTCTTGGGCATTTTTCACCTTTTGAGTGATATCATTTGAGGTAATTACAAGAATGGGGTTACGACTTAAAGCATCAACATGTTTCATCTGTCTACCGGGTCGATGACAAACTTCATAATCAAAGTCTTCTAACATCAATGCCCATCGAGCAATTTTAGCTGGTAGGTCTTTTTTGTGCATCGTTTTTTGGAAAGCATCACAATCGGTGATAATTTTAAATTTTGTTCCCAACAAGTAGTTTCGAAATTTTTTTAGCGCTTCAATAACGGCAAGAACTTCCAGTTCATAACTATGATATTTTTCTTGTTGAACTGTAGTTTTACGGCTAAAATAATGAATAGGATGAAACTGTCCATCATCGGATTGTTGCAAGAGCACAGCGCCAAAACCTAAGGAGCTGGCATCAGTGTGGAGTTCTAATGGGTATCCCTGTTGAAAAACATGAAGAACTGGGTTTTGTGAAAGAATGTTTTTAAGTTGTTGAAAAGCTGCTATTTGTTCAGAGTCAAAATTAAATTCTACATTATCCCGAAGGAGGTCACTTAATGGTCTAGCAATCAGCGCATAATTTGGAATGAACTTTCTGAAATAACTTGTTAATCCAAGAAAACTTTGAACTTGTTTAGGGGTTTGAGGTTGTGGGAAATTTTGAACAGCTTGTGTCTTGGTAGGTGAGGGTTTAACTACTCCATTTTCGATAATGTAACCAAGAAATTCTCTCTTTCGCTGTAAAAATTGACACTTTTTAAAGTTCAATTCAAGGCCATAGTCTGCAGCTGTTTGGAGAACTAGGCGTAATTTTTGTAGACCTTCAACTTCATCATTAGATGGTATGAGAAGATCGTCCATGTAAACAATAATAACATTGTCGCGAATGAGATTTCTAAAAACTGTGTAAACATATCGTTGGAAAACACTGGGACTGTTACATAAGCCAAATGGGACACGTAAAAATTCGTATTGTCCTTCATGAGTCACAAAAGAAGTATATTTAGTGCTATTAGGGTCCATAGGTACATGAAAGAAACCATTTTTGAGATCAAGTGAAGTGAACACCCGAGATTTTCCAAGTTTGTCTAAAGCTTCTTCGATGAGCGGTAAGGGAAATTTATCTTTTATCATTTTTCTATTCAATTTGCGGTAATCAACACAAAGTCTATAATCTCCACTTTTTTTCTTACATAGAACAATCGGTGCGGCATAATCGGAGCAACTTTCTTTAATAATTCCATCATTTAACCAATCTTGAATTTGGCTTTCTACAATTTTCTGTTCCGCGAAAGGGAGTCGTCGAGAACGTTGAGCTACAGGGATTTCATCTTGTAATAAAATAGTCATCTTAATTTCAGTGTCTTGAACTTTATGTGGTTTGTAGGAAGTAACGATATTTTGAACTTCCTCACGAGTTTCAGAATTCAAAATGTGTGAAAGATCAAATGGAAAAGCTTGATCATCAGAAACATTAGCAATATTAACGAAGGTGTTATTTTCAGGAGTTTTGCATAAACGAATACCGTCTTTATCAAATGTAAATTGGGTTTGCTGTAAAAAGTCGATTCCGATAATCACATCAAAAGGAATCAAGTCATCCTCTAGAACATGTATTTTAGCAGGTAAAGTAATGGTTTGAATTTCGATGGAATCCTGAAAGAATCCGATGCTGTGAACTTGGTTTTTGCCAATTCCTGAAAAGGGAATGTTGGTGGGCTGCAATGGTGGCGAACCAATTCTTCGATAGGTTTTCTCATTGATGAGGGTTGCCTGTGACCCAGTGTCACAGAGTGCTGTCAATTGAATTCCTGCAAGTTGAATGTCAACATGCATGGGATTTTTCGATGAAGTTTCAGGAGAAAGTGCATTTACAGTTTTATCAGAAATAGGTTTTTGAGAATCAGGTTTTGGTTTAGAATTTCGATAACTTTTAGGGCAATTAGCATGAACATGACCAAAACTTTTACATCCGTAGCATTGTTTACCATGTGACTTATTCAAACATTGGTTGCTTTTGTGACCTCTCAAGCCACAGGAAAAACATACTGGCTGTGTATTTGGGCTACGTGTATTATCGACTTTCACATTGAGGTAGGAAGCATCAATTTTTTTCTGATTATTTTGTCTGAAATTTTGTGATCTGTTAAAGATTTGTTCATAAATTTTCAACTTTTCCTTAAATTCAGGGACGGATTTACAACCGTAAAGAATAACTTTATTGTTTGTTGAATCAGGAATTCCGTTTATGACATACTCAAACAGAGAGGAGTCATCGAGAGAACCTTTGTGTGCCAAATCTCTCATAGCTAAGAAATATTCTTGTAGGGTTTCAAACGGTTTCATACGTCGAGATTCCATTAATTTATGTAACTGAATACCGTTAATTTTGTCCGAAAATTCGTCTAATAAATGGTGCTTCAATTGTTCCCAATTTGTAATTCCACGAATAGACCTAATTAAAGTTTGAGCGGGACCAGTTAAACATTTTCTAACAAAAGTAATTTGGTGAATTGGATTGTTTATCTGATATAAACAAAAAAGTTCTTCAACGTCAGATATAAAATTCTCAACACTGTAATTATCACGAGACGAGAAAGGTTTTATTAAATCAACAACGTCTTTCAGACTAAACAACTGGAAAGAGAGATTCGCAGTTTCAACTGAAGGCAATGAATTTTGATCTGATTCACCAACGGAAATGTGTGTATTTTGCTTATTCGAAGATTCTTTTGCGTCAATGGTGGGGGAAAAGGGAGATCTATTTTCCTCTATAACGCTGTTAGTTTGGGATGAACGTGCACCCGGAAGTGAGTCATCATTCACTTCGCATTCCGAAAGATCAGAAAATTCTGCTTTTAATAACGATAAATCACTAAGACTCATAAGAATGGTATTGGCACATTTGTCTGGGTCAGTTGAAAATTCTAAATGAAGTAGATTACAAATAGAAATCAAGTCTTTAAGTGAAAACTCTTTAAGTACTTTCTGTTTCGTTGCTTCCAACACGAATGGCTGTTTAAAACCTGTAAATTTACGTAATCTGGTACGATTTTGTCTGTCGCCGTCTGTACCAAAAATTAAACGATGTAGAACCTTTATTTGATTCGTACTACCAATTTTTAATGATTTTGCAATATTGGGGTAATCGTTGAGAGTAGCCATAACTATATACTAGGTTCAAACAATTATAGTACACAAATATACAAATATTCAAAACCAAAATCAATACTTATAATACGTAGGTACTCAAATTCAAAAATAGAAAATAATATTTCAAATCGAAATTTTTTCAAATACCAATTCAATAATAAAATATTGATTCTCAAAATATGCATCAAAATAAGTAATCTTTAAAACAGGTTTTGTTCAAGAAAACAAAATTATGAACTAAAATAAGCATCAAATATCAAATAATAAGTTCTTCAAAATAATTTCTCTGGTTGAAGAAAACAGATGACGTAAATTTAGATATGTATCAAGTTAGATATTACTTCAGCAAAATATTCATCAAATTAATCTTCAAAATAAATCAAATTCTGGTTTTGGTTCTCATCATCCCATCAGAGTATCATCAGAGTCCGTGGCACATCACTTTGGCTTTCGCTTTCGATATCCAAATCCAAAATGACAGACAACAGTAATCCAGTCGAAATCAAGTCGAAATCAAGTCGTATCATCGAAAGAAAATAAAGATTTTTTTTTTTTTTTTTAAGTTCAGCATGCTAGGGGTATTTTTCGAGTCCGAGGGCCGAGCACCCATGTAGGAAGGAGTTAGTACTCCTTCCTTTAGAAGTGAATCATTAGACTTAATTATTTTGAACATTTAATTAAACTAGACGATGTTTACAAGACAGGACTAACACTTAGTATGAAATTAAAAAATAAACACAGAAGCATCAAAAGAGCTAAACATCGGGAGCTTGCAGAACAACACATCCGCTTAAAGTCCTTCGTGCCGCAGTAGTAGGAGTGGAAGTTGTAGTAATAGTTCAGTTGTGTTGCCAAACTCACTCTCACATATATATATATATATATATATATATATATATATATATATATATATATATATAAGTAATAAAATGTATAATTTATATAAAGTGGTAAAATAAGTTGAAAAGTAAAATAAGGAATGAAATAGTAAAATAGTTAATAGTAAAACAGTTTAGACCAATACTATCATTTTATGGTAAAGCTCGTATTGCAGCCCTTTTCTATGTAAGAAGAAAAATATAAAACGTTGAAACATAGAACAAAACATGACGGTACACGGAATAAATAATAAATTTAAAAATACAAAATCTAATTTAATTCTTACTACATCTAATAAAAGCCTCAAATTGTTCAATTATTTTTCACATCAAAAATGATAATTTTACGAATACGCGTTCGTAAAATATCATTAAGAAATGTGTATAAACATAGAAAAGAAATTAAAACTTTTAACGCTGTCATTGCTAACTATACTTCTAGACAAATTCCGGCACTGATTAAGCTCTACAATGCTGATTACAAATAACATTAACATAATTATTTCTCCGAAAATGTTAACTCTGGCAGACGAAAGAAAACGCAGAGAAATACGTTTAATTGAACAAGAATCGCAGCCAAAGTGAAAACGATTTCCCAGTTTAAAATTGTAAATAAATCTCCATTTCGTTCCGAAAAGAAATTCAAACACACACGATTCGAAACACACCCATCATTATGGGAATAGAATGATTATAGCCGGTAAAGTGGGCGCCAGATCTTTTATATACAAATTTATATCCGTCTGAGACTCTATTTACAGCCATCGCTGTGAATATTATAAAATCATTATTCCGTTTTCGGCGATGTTCGTTGAATATGATTAGGACGCCCACAATCCAACGGATTACCGTGTATTTCGAGGTTATGAAGGATTCGTGCTTAGCTGGATATCGCACTAAAATGATGGAATGTTTCTAAATAAATTAATTAAACATTTCAATCTACTCGCGTTATCCCAGGCATCAATTAAATATTACACTGTATCCGAGCTATCACGAACATTAATTAAATATTTCAGTCTATACGCGTTTTTCCAGACATTCAATAAACATTTCAGTCTATTCGCTGTTTATTCCAGGACTAATATTAATAATTCCTAACATGTCTTATTGCAAGAAAGAGTGTTTCTGAAAGTTTCTTCGGTTTGGAGCCACGTTACTGAATTAGCGCTACTTTTCTTTAAAAAAGTTTCGAATTAGAGGGGAGGGGGGGGTCTTTAATCTGACGTGGCAGAAACGAAATTGAAGAATAAAAAAATGGTTAACAATATGCAGTGATTTCCGCTTATAAGAATCACGTTTGATTCTTATAGCCGAAATTTAGGTTTTTGGACAGGAATACACACACCTATATATATTAGATAATTTACAATAAAATACTTTTTAATTTACGTTAATTATCTTTTATTAAAATTATTTTTATAATTTTAAAAATACAACTTAATTTCTAGACCTATAAGTAGATACACATGATTATAGTAAGAGAAGAAAATAATCCAATATTTGTTACAACATACCTGCTTAACAGTTTAACATTTCCACTACAGGAAGGGTGCAAGAATAAGTTTTCTATGGTAGTTTGACGTAATGAAGTTTACAGGAGGCTGTTTATACCTCTTTCAATACCAATAGCCTCAGGCCAAGATTCACCTTCTAGTTTACGTTTCACGGTTTGATAACGTGCTAAATCTAATAATGTCACATTTTCCTAAGTGATAGTGGACACTTCATCGAAGATTTATGTGTTTCAGGGTTCAGGAAGCCGCAACCAGGATTTGGGAGGTGGGAAAAAAGAGTCCCTGTATTTGTTTGTCAGTGGAGAAAAGTGAAATCGGATCCGCACGGGTAGGATGCCCCTGGGTCAAGCTAATAGGACAGTGTTTAGCTAAAGCGTTTAAGGGGAAACTATTATGTTATGTCTAACAAAGAAGGGGATGCATTTTACGACTGAATTCCATCCCATTTTATCACTCTTTCTTTTAAAAAGAATAAAGAAAAACTTCGTACCTTTGGAGGGTTTAAGTGACTTTTTCGGAAAAATGATAGGAAAGCGAAGAGTGTAAACTGATTCTTAAAACCGGTGGATTGATTCTTTAAAGCGAAAATTTTAACATGGAAATAATACATTTGTTTTTGCGATATTGATACTTATAAGCGGTTGATTCTTATAACCACTGATCACTATAAGCGGTGGTTACTGTATAACATAATAGTTAAAAAATGGTTAACATGATACGGTCGCCAACTGCGGCGATGTGGCGCCAAATGTGGTTTGAAATGTGACGTAAGAATAAAACGACACGTCGATCGATGATTTAACTGAAACTAGATAAAAAAAGACCACATTAGAGCTAAAAACCTAAATTGTCAAAAATTTATTACGAAATATGATTAAAAAAATGGCTACACTTCAAGGTAGCAACCGCTCTCTCATAATTTTAAAACTTCCTGTGAGGATATTGACAACCACTGAATTATATTTTTTAACGTAGGATTACGTTCCTCAATAACGGTCCTTCGGAGAGGGAAAAAAAAGTCCTACGTCGCGAGTTATAATTTTGACAGCGCGCCAAACTCAGTAGCAGTAAACAGTTAAAAATCGTTTTAAAAAAAAGTAAGCAAACGATAAGTAATCCTATGTTGATAACCCGCGGTAGTTTCGTTAGAGGAGACTATCTGAAATATTTTTCTTCGTTGCCATGCTAGAGCCATTTATCTAAAAATAAAATCGTTCTGCTGTAAATAAAAGATTCCCGCCAAAGAGTAGCCAATCCTAACTGTAAAGTCTTATCTATTCCTTTGATTCAGCAGCCACTGGTCCGACAACAATAAATCTCGTTCTATACTATCTCCGTTCTAATTCGTCAGCCCATAACGAAACTTGTCTTTTTCTATCTTAATCTGTCTGCTCACAAAGATGCCGCCAACCGATATCCTGTACCGAATCAAAGACAGACTAACTCCGAGTTTTGGAATTAAATAGGGAAAGTTGGTTGAACAGAATGCTAACCATGGAAAGAATAATAGTAATTTTTTAGAAATAGCGAAGCTGCTAGAATCACTTTGCTTTTAGAACTAGCTAATCTTTATTTATTTATTTATTTATAGTAAAATAATGATGACTAGTTTGCAAAAGGTTGTAGAAGGGGGTTTTGTTTTCGTCTTATATTCTTTAGAACATTTTCCAAACGGCCAAGAGCGAGAATTGAGGTTATTTGGTAATCGTAATCAATATGTCGAAATTTTTATACACTGTAGCTGCTGAAGCACTCAAGAACAGAACTGAATCGACGCGTGTTCTCACGAAGCATTGGTGTGCACAGCGTTAGGACACGCTCACATTACTCCTAGAGCTAAGTGTAGTGGCAGCGATGAAAATTTTAACCAATAACAGAGCTCAACGCAACGACCACGTGCTACAAAGAACCAATCATAGGTCATGTCCACAATCTTGGTGCTACGTGCGCTCCATAACGCTCTGGATGCAAAGTGAACAGGCCTTAATGCTTACTCCACACCAACGGCGACAGCAACGAAAGACAGACACATTTTGCCACCTGTCTCTGTGGCTGTCATGAAAGCCTTCACACCGCTAGGAGACGGGGAGAAGAGGAAATTTATTTGCGCATGCGCATAATCCTCTCTTTCTATTCTGAATGGCTGTCGAGCATGGCGGCAGAGGCAAAAGTTGAACTTTTTCCAACTTGAAACCGCAGAGACCACAGACGGAGACGAACCGGGGGGGGGGGGGGGGAGTGAAAATTTGCTTGTAATACGCATGCGCAACAACGAAGATACATGATTTTCGTCTCCGTCGCCGTTGGTGTGCAGAAAGCATTAGTGTGTAAGAGTTACTCTGCAAGCTACTGTTTAAGCACGGCGATACTTGGGGGGGGGGGGGGGTATGGGCGTTAATTTACGCAACTTTGCTGGTAAGGCTGCTTTGTGCCAACCTTATTGGATTCGCTCACCTCAGTGTTAACCTATGGAGAATATGTGCCGAAGGATTGCAAACTTGGAGTGAAAGATTTTTTTAAAAATTGTATTCCGTAACAGAGAAAGAAATTTGACACCTTGGGGCATATCTGGTCTAGTGTGATTTAAACGCTCCTAAATTCCTTTGGTGGACGAAATTTATAACATGAATCCTGTTGCAAAGTGCAGAAAAGTTCAGACTATCCGAAAATACCATTTTTATTGGATTATTATCAGCATTTATGTAGCTGCCAATAGTAGACACATTCTCAATAGGTTAACATTGAGGTGAGCAAATCCAATAAGGTTAGTACACAGAAGCCTTATCTCGAGCGGAGCTATTATCTAGAGTTAGATTGCAAAGGATACTCGGGTCTCCGACATATTTAGACGTGCACAGTTGAAGCGAGAGCGGAAGGTGAGTTTGCCTATTTTTGGTTGAGTTGCACATAGTTTACCCGCGTAAATCTTGTTTGGAGATAATTAACTATTTATAAGTTCACCGAGTGGAGACTATTTGTGCTGTCAATTCAACCCCCTCAAAACGAAAATAAATTTATTATTGTTGACAAACTGGTCTTATTAACTTCCCCCTTCATTATAGCAACAGACAACTTTCAGCCTTAGAAATCTCGTAACTTCTTTTCCAGCTTATTTCCAAGTCATCTCTCACATTCATTTCCAAAGTCATTAAGTCACTAATGTCATGTACTTAAAAATAGAGAAGGAGGGGGGGGGGGGGTCATTAATTTACCTTTTCCACCTAATTCAGGGTCGCAGCCAGACTTGAATGCAATTGCTTTTTTAGATAGTTTCTATTTTAGAAGTCTTTAATCGCAAGTACGACGAACAAGCCAGCATTCCGGAAGACATTTTGGTCGATTGGACGTCCAGTCTGATTAAATACTTTCGAATTACATTCTAGGCGCCGTCTGCATAGCGAGCATCGATCAACTATTCCATCATGCGTATTTATTGGTACCCGTTATGAATTCATGCCAGCCCGTTAAACACGTTTAAGACAGAATTTAGAGCTACAGTAAATGACGATAAGTAGTGAAAACTAAGTCAAATAGCAAAGTTCTTGTAGACCTTATTTATTTATTTATTTTAATATGAGGAGATAAATTTTCGTTACAAGTTTGTTCGAAATTCCGAATACATTTACCCGAAATCACACTACTAGTTTTTCGTTTTCTTCTTATTTCTAATGTTTTGATGTTTTACATTTGTTATATATATATAATATCCCCATTACATTACGTCCTTAAATTATTACCTGAAAGGGAAAACTAGCTCATATTTACATGGCTGGTGCTAGATTCAGCCTGAAAGTAATAAAAATTAGATTTAAATACAGTCAAGCCAAACTTCTTAACACATCGTTTATTAGAGCGAAAATACATCCGTTCATTATAGAAGAACGGCTCGGAATAATATTATCTTTCAACATTAAATGCGACAGGGAGATAAAAACATGTGGCTATTATTTGTAGGACCAGCAGATTTAGGGCGCTCGCGAAGCTAAAACACACCTGAATTCGAACATATACACGTGTAGAAATGCAAAGCTATGCGATTTCAAGGCCTTGTTCTTGTAGGAAGCTCTGTGTCTAAAGGTTTTTTGAGATAAATTAATATTACTGGGGATTAAATTTAGGAATGGGAATTTAAATGCTAGAATGCAGTGCATAATATTTACGATATTACTTTTACACACACACACACACACACACACACACATATTTATGGCCCGGGGTAGCCTAGTAGTATTGCGTCGGCTTTAGGTACTGAGGGTGCTCTGATCGAATCCCGACAAGCGCCGTTGAATACTTACGTGTCAAGGCCGTATAGAAGCACGTTAAATCCGTAGACCGAAAGGTCCTATGAGGTCAGTGGGTGGGGAAAGTAGGATTCTCCGAGGGGGTGCCCGGTAAAAATTGTGTTGGCACCTAGCCAAGTCGAACTGCGACCCTTGTGGGGTTATTATAAACGGAGCCGAGTTTTTGCTGCGTTAAGTTTCTCGGTTCCTTAATATGAACTGTGCCGAATTTGGTCCCGGTGGGTGAAACAGTCTATGATTCTATAGCGGACAAACAATCAGACAAGCTCTTATATATATATATATATATATATATATATATATATATATATATATATATATATATATATATATATATATATATATATATATATATATATTTACTTACTTACACACACACACACACACACACATATATATATATATATATATATATATATATATATATATATATATATATATGTCTACGCGCGCATGCGTGGATAGACATTGTACATCCCCAAATATATGTAAAACACTAAGTTAAAATTAACGACCTCAGTTACTACCTATTCCATGTTTAGGCTAGATTTTGTATCTAAATCTCAAAATGCTTTACAAAGAGTTATTTATTTTACGTATTTCCCGGGCATCTGAAAAGATTTAGGGTCATTAGTGTTCCATCCAACTGAATCCGCCCAGGAATAGAATCGGAACACCGGTGGGACGCAATTAAATTTTAAGCCCCGTTTCCTTTTTCTAAAACGGCTCACAAGCCCACCGAAGCGTGTTCTCGAACTTCTTAAAAAAATAAAAATCCACCTTGTAGAAAGAATAACGTTTAAATTAGAAAGTTAAGCGTGTGGGCTGAAACCCGGCCAATGTTATTTTTTTTTATTAAACACGAGGAGAAGGACGAAATAATTTTATTTAAAAGTAATATTTATACATTTTAGGAAGGCGAAATAATGATGCGGCATGACGTACTAACGGAAATCATCATTTAAAAATATATTTATCTGCCAGTCTATACTGTGATTGCTTTATTCTGCTTTTACTTATTCAAAAAAATTTTTTTTACTTGCAAATATAATATTTTAGCTCTTAGTTTTTGCTGACAAAATTATTCCTAAATTTACTATTATATGGATTAAATTTTAACAATCGCTTAATTAAATAAGTAAGAACATCAAATCAGCAAACAATGTAACTTACAATGACTTACTTTGAAATTTATCTAGAGTTTTAGAGATAATTCACAGGGAATTTTCGCAAAGAATAGAGATTGGTCTTTAAATTAAACTATATTTTATTATGATTTGCCTTTTGTAGCATTCATTTACGAAGTTTCAAACAGAATAGAGCATGGTCTTTAAATCAAACTGCATTTTATCGTGATTACAAAATAATTTTGTAGCATTCATTTAAGACATTTCAAACAGGATAGAACATGATCTTGAAATCAAACTGCATTTTATCTTGATTAGGAAATAATTTTGTAGCATTCATTTAAGACATTTCAAACAGAATAAATAGAACATGATCTTAAAATCAGACTGCATTTTATTTTGATTAGAAAATAATTTTGTAGCATTCATTTTAGACATTTCAAACAGAATAAATAGAACATGATCTAAAAATCAAACTGCATTTTATCGTGATTAATAAAATAATTCTGTAGCATTCATTTAAGAAATTTCAAAAAGAATGGAGCATGATTGTGGAATAAAATTGCATTTTATTGTGTTTAGAAAATAGTCTTGTAACCAAGTACGTTTACGAAATTTCATAAATATCCACGATTTTCCAATTAAACCGCATTTTACTATGATTTGAGAATCATATTTTAACCGTTGCTTACGCTACAATTTTTGCACTAGTTTTACCTTGGACACTAACGTACACCGTCATGAAAAACGAAACCGTAAAATGCACATAAATTAAAATACCGTTTTCTAAACAATGTAGCCTTAAACGCTATTAAAATAATAACTTTTCCACGTTCGCGTCACAGACACACGCTTGCAAATTATGCCAGAAAATATCAACAACGCAATTATTTTCTCCCATCGAAAAAGGAAAAAAGATACATGGATAAGAAAAACTAACACAGGGAGAAGCAAAAAAAGAAAGTTACATGGGAATGTTCTTCACCAGTTTGTGAAGGAAAACAAAGGGGGCTGGGAAAACAGACATATATCGTTCGCATCCGAGCAAAGAGAGGGAGGGGGGGGGGGGAGGAAATACCTTTACACATTTCATCAGCAGACGATTCCAGGGGAAACAGAGAAGTAAAGAGGAAAATATTGATCACAGACTAAATGAAAGAAGGTAACCGAGTCCCTCTTAATTTTTGGGATACGGAGAAATTTTTGTAAAGGAATGGTTTATTTTCTTGGCAACACCGCGCGATATACCATAGTTCAGATGATCTGTTATTTGTTATAATGCGAGCTAGACGTATAAACGAGAACGTAAAGATACACAGAAAATAAGACTAATAAAGGTTATTTGGTAGAAATTGTTGTGGCAGGTGAAAATTACAAATCATAAAAATGAGCGAATGAAATTTTGAAGGGATAATTTTCTTACACAGAATAAAACCTTTATTAGGCAAAGAAAAATCGATTTTTTTTCCTTTCGTACATCTCCAGTTTTTTTCCAATTATGTCTTTTTTTAAATCATTTCTTTTATCCTGAATTTTTAACATCAAATCCTGATTACTTTGAAAGTGTTTCATAAATAATGATAAGTGATTTAAAGTTAGTAAATAACTACTAAAAAGTAAATAAACTAGTGTAATTAAAATAATAAATAATAACTCTTAGTCATAATAAATGTCTAAGTTAACTTAGGTTATAATGTACTATAACACATAATCCTATGTAAGTCTGCTAAAGTGATTCCATTGGCTCCATGGTTGCAATGTTTGTGACGTCAGTCTTCTTGCGGTCTCCTAAACTTAACTTTCTCTTTGTCTGGCGCCGAGTTTGGTGATCTATGATAAAGCCACTGATTATTCCTTCTTCTGTTTCATATGGATTGTACGGTGTCTAAGTATGTTTATTGCTCAGATCATACTTATTAGAAATAATCCATTGGTTTTTAGACAGTATCGGCACCGCTGAAGACAAGATACTGTCTAAAACCTATTATTCAATTAACTATTCAAAGTTTTCACTTATCTTTTCATGTTTTTCGTTCCTGGCTGTAGTGGTTTATGGCTTATACTGGTTTTTCACTTACAACTTTGTCTAATATATATATATATATATATATATTTATTTATGTTAGGAGGTATATGATTTATTTCAATTAAATAAAGTAAATAACAAAAACAATTTTAAGTGATGAGTTTTGCAGTTTATAAACTCTCTCAGTCAGTTTTCTGTCAGTTTACAAGCAAGTAGTCATTACTTTACGTTTTATCGAAAGATTCCCCCAGATAGAAAATTACGGTTCATTTTTTAGAGTGTGCAAAATTGTACCATCGAAATAATTCGCTAAATGTAATCTCCAAGCAATCATTACGAGGATTTATTAAATGTTTTATACATACATTTTCTACTTTAAAATACTCTTTTTTTATTTTACCGATATTTAGATAAATAAGTATGTGGGACGAATGCATCTGAAATGGTAGCTGGAATAATATTATATTTTGCAATGTCTTGCTTCCATAGATATATGTAACACTTCAAGGTGTATATACTATTACGATTTTTGTTATTCTTCTTACATTAAGGTAGTGATTCTCAAACTTTTCTTTTCCGTCCGGTACACTTTTAATAATTTCAAAATTTGGCGGCACACTAACAATAAGACAAATTTAAAAGAATTTTACTTGGATAATTGTTGGATGTACCTACAATATATTTTGTAAAATTAGCATACGAAATAATTTTCATTGAAATATAAAATATAATGTTTTTTTTTTTTTTTTTTTTTTTTTTTTTTTTTTTTTTTTTTTTGGGGGGGGGGGGGGGGGGCTGCTAACTTCATTTATATTTGTACGTAAAAATGATAATGCTACTCTCATTTCGTGATCCAGGATTAAAATTACGAGACTGTAATAGTCCAGAGTTACCAGTTACCAGTCTAGAACTGTAACACACTATCTACCAATAAGTATTTGGACACCCATGCAAATGACGATATCTGCGGTCCTGATATACGTCACGCCCTCCACCGTTAAATATCATGTAGGAAACAACATTGGCACTAGTCGCATGCAAGATGCCACGAAGTGCAGAGTTATCTGATTCTGAGAAAGGTTTAATCGTCGGGTATTACAGAAATGGCCGATCCTTAAGGGACATATCTAGCGAGCTGAATTATCAAAATGGACAGTGGCCCATGTGATTCAGAAGTGGAAGGTAAGCAGTGATTGTCGGAATGTGCCCCGAGTCGGCAGACCCACGAAACTGGGAGATAGAGACCGACGGGTACCGTCCGGAGAAATTCGGAAGAACCGCACCCAACCGATGGCCCACATACTCCAGGACTTTCAACAGGCAGCCCGGAGTGTTTTTTCGATGAATACCATCCGTAAGGAAGCACATCTGCTTGGTTTTCATGGTCGTGCTGCCTTTGACCACAAAGTCCAACCGCACTGCTCGGTTAATAGGGTGTAAAGCACGTCGAAAGTGGACCGTAGATCAGTGGAAACGGGTTCTCTGGAGTGACGAACCAAGGCTCAACCTCTACCGTTCGGATGGCAGGGTCAGGGTCTGGCGTCCGTAGGTTAACATTGAATCCAAAACGGCTACTACCGACCAGCCTTAAGGTATCTATCTGCCTACGTTGAAATCGTTGTTTTGGTACAAAATTTCGAATTTTTTTTCATTGCTCTATTTCAAAGGCCAATGTTTTAGGATTCTAAAACTGCTTCATTTTTATTCGTGCGATCATCGGATGAGAACTTATGGCCCATTGAATAAACCGGAAGCTATATTAAAACACCGGAAGTAGCACCTTTCAATGCATTTTCTAGAAAACTCATTTTTCAACAACTTTTGTGATCGACAAAGCTAATAAGTTTTACATATATTTCAATGAAATTTTGCAATAGTGTTTTACATATTACTAACTATGTTTTGACCTAAAATCTAAGTCATATGTGTTAATGGAATCATTTTACAGTTACCTGTATTTGAGAAAAGAAATATATTTTTAAAAAAATCAGTGTTTTTTCCCTGCTTTTGGTATATTTCAGTGATTTTTGGAAATATTGTTAAACTTTTACTTCAGAACACAGGTGTCACAGTAGTGTATAGTATAAAGGAAATTAAAATAATATTAAGTTAAATTGAGTGTAGGGTCTCTAGCGTAAACACTCAATTGTACTAAACAATTATGGAAAATTCCCCTATTTCAAAATGTTATGAAATTTTTACCAAAATTATATTTGTTTTCGTGATTTTATATCACATTTGAGCTAAAAATATATGTATTAAATAAGTATTGTATATTATTTAAAAAAAATTGCTATGAACTTAGCCAGATAACATAGTAACTGGAAATATCTTTGCTAAGAGTAGCACTTAACAATAAGAGCTATAAGTAAGCAGAATAAATAAAAATCACAGTAGCCCAGAGAACTTAATTTCCTCCGAAACACAATTTTTCCCACTCATTCTGTTTCAACACGATTTCTTGAGAAACGAACGGGGATTGAAGTGATATTTAATTGAAACAAAACAGAATGCACAAAATCATCAGAGAAAAAGTGTTAACGAAATAAGGCTTATTAAAGCGAGGCCATTAGGATGAGATAAACGAGTTTAAATGAGACCTGCTCCACAAAATGAGACTATAGAAATTTTTTTTGGAAAGTAAGGCCTATTTAAGAATGCTTTAATTAACTGCAAAAATAAACCCGTACAAAAGAAACCCTCGAAATGAATTTTTTTGGTTTATTTTAATGGCCGTTTTAAACGGTCATTAAAATTATTTGTAAAGGTTTCTCTAACGTTAATGGCTTTTTATTATTATCATTTTTTTTTAAAGAAAATTCTCAAAGAAATTTTTTTTAAATATTTCTAGTAAGTAAGACTAATGGTTTTCAAGTAACATGTCCTTTAGTGTTCATAATAAATCTATTCAGAGGTTTAAAATAAAATCTATTTACAAGCATTATTAAAACCTTTTCACGGACCTCAAAAAATGATTTTTAAAACTAATATTTTTTGTATCTTAAAAGGATTATAAAATACCATATATAAGCCTTAAATAATGCATATTTGAGGTTATTTGACTTTATTAGCAAGAAAATCATGTTATATACGTATAAAATGGTCTGGACCTGAGGTAGCCAAGTGATAGCGCGTCAGCTTGCGGCACCGAGAGTGCTCGGTTGGAATCCCGGCAAGTGCCATTAAATACTTCCGTGTCTCAGTCGGATGTGGGCACGTTCAAACCGTAGATCGGAAAGTTCCTATGAGGTCAGAGAGTGTGCGATCCCCTGGGGTTGCCCAGTCAAAATTAAGGTGGCACTAGTCTAAGACAGATTCCGACCCTTGTGGTGCTTTCGTAAACCGAGCCGCACCTCTCAGACCGCAAGGCCTATATGGACCAGGTCTGGAACACTCCCGGCCAGGGGCATTAGCATCAACTGTAGCAGCATGTACTGTGAACTCCTGACCCAGTGGTTTTGTTGGTTTCTGAAATATCTTTTTTTATATGAATAAATTGGCAACATTGTTTTCCTAATGAAAACGATATTTATTCCATTTGTAAAATGAGATGGTGAGAGATTCAATAAAATACGTTCCTGTCTAATAGTCGCTTTTTGTGCGGTTTGAGTCTTTTTATTGTATAAACTTCTACGAAGTTTTAGTTAATACTAAGATAGTATTGTTGTAACCCTAATGAGTTACACAACAACAAAATGGTCTAATTTTTTTGTAAAAACACTAATTAAGGTAACAGAAATAAATTTCATTTAACTAAAAAAATTGTGTAAATAAATGTTTTAATCATCATACAATTAATATTTTATTAATTGTCATTTTATTAAATCTTTTTTATTTATATATTAATTTTAATTTTATCTACTATAATAAACTTTATAAAGAACGCCGAGTGTATCCATGCACATGTATCACGCTACTGAATAACCTGAGATCAGGAAACATAATATTTATAGCACTCCAAAATAAAAGGAGGCAAATAAGCAATGAAAAATAATCCAAACTGAGTAAGGAGATTTTATACATCATATGAGAACAATCCCTTATTTCAATTCCAACGAAAGATAAAAAATATAGACCCCGAAATTGGAATGTATTTCAACGATCATCATTGCGAACATACACAAAGTGCATTCGTGGAATTGGAAAGAAAAAGAGACGGAATTATGGGATTAAACAGATGCAATCGAATGAACCAAAACTTTTTGCTTCCAAACGACTTTTCGGTACAAAGACTGCAGGCGGCCAAAAATGGCATGGTTTATTGGTTTCTAAACAAACAGAATAAAAAAAACAAAGCTGAACTGTAGCTGCTCATTAAAACCTGCTTTAAAATATGATATATTTGTACGTCAGAGGTAAACCATCATATGTGAATTTTCTTCAGTGGATTTCCCCATTTTTCAGGAGAGATTTGTGATGGTTTACCTCTCATCAGGACATACATATGCGATAGTTTATGAGTCTATATTTCACCATCTTGTTTTGCATATAGGAGAGTTTTCCTCAAAGAAGCTCCATCCAAAAGGAGTCACTTACAATAAAATAGAATTCTAATTATTATTATAATTAGAATTGAAACACAAGTATCAGTATATACCGTAAAATCTCGACTATAATACGCACCCGAGTATAATACGCATGCTTGATTTTGCGCGAAATTTTCGGAAAAATTAACTATAAAACTTTAAAATTCGACTATAATACGCACTCATAACTTTCCAATATTTTATTTAAAAATTGCACAAATATTTACTAGCAGAAATAAAATTTGTAATAAAAAGAAACGAAAACATTAAATTCAGCAGAAAAAAAATTGAAATTTTCATTCAAAACGAACAATACGGTCAAATTATCAATCTTAATCACTTTCACTAGAATATAGCACATCTATTGTTGGTGCGTCCATGTCATAATTATTGGTGCCGTCGTAATATATATCGCCATCATCATCCTAACTTGACGATACGAACCGTGAGTTCCGTTTGTTTAAAAGGAATACCTGCTCAGTAAATGGGTGGATGAATCACGGAGTGCAGATGCGCACGCACCCATGTTGCGACAATGCCTTACAGCTGCTGTACGTTCATTTATCCAATGTTTAGAACTACGTTTTATTTTTGTAAGCGAGTATAATACGCACCCTCATTTTTGCGGACTAAAATGAGAAAAAAAAGTGCGTATTATACTCCAGATTTTACGGTAGCTATCATGCTCTATGTGGTATAAATTTGGTGATACATGACAATACATGGCAAAATCCAAGCCCGCGAATAACCTAAGAATCATTAGAGTCCTTCCATGCAGTAAGTAGCCATCGTAGATTGTCAGTACCCTTGTTTGGCTACGGGAATTTTATCCACAGAGCTTTTCTAATCGCAGATTAACAAATGCATATATATATATATATATATATATATATATATATATATATATATATATATATATATATATATATTTCATCTTAAAATACACGCTTCAACAAAGAAAGTGTTATCTTAAAATTTACATTTCTGAGCAGTAAATTTTTTATAGGGCATTGAGTTACTGGTCTTAGCCACCGCAAATTTTTTCCAACGCTGGTACTTTGTTCTGTTGTATCTCAGAATTATAAGTTATATTATTTAATCTATATATATAAAACAGTTCCGTAACTGACTGATATATAACGCACAAACCAAACCGCTGGACCTAAAAAGAGCTGAAATTTTGCATTGTGATTCATCTTATAGTGTAGGAGTGCAATAAGAAAGATTTTTGAAAAATTCTTCTTAGATTTTTTAAAATTAATTTTTTAAGCTGTTTTGTGATTATTTTTATGTTTGCATTTAAAAAATAATTTGAGGGTTATAAAATTTATATTACGATAAATATCATAAAAATTCCTTTAAAATGGAATCTTTACCCCCATTTTCGGATTTTTTGGTGAATTTTTAAAGATTCATTTCTCGAATTTAATTTATTAAATGCTGATCACGTGGTTTCGTTTCTTTTTGTGGCACGCTAAATTAATTTTGCGTCACGTGCATAACAACGAAATAAATTGACAAAAAAATATTTTTCTTTCTTGCTAATGCGGCAGACGATTGGGCAGTATCCAAAAAATATTAAAATACAGTAAAAGAAATGTTCCTCAAACTGTACTATATTAACTGTTCTGTATTCTTTAGTATGTTCTATTAAATTTAATTTGATTATTTTATTTTGTCTTTAAAAATAGCTGTTACGATTTTTTTTATAAATATACTTCTTTTTAGTATACTTCTATTTAGCATTAATTGCGTACATTGACCGTTGTATTTAATTTGAATGTACTCCGTGGCGAAGCACGGGTATTCAGCTAGTATTTAATAAAGAGAGTATTTTAAGTGATTTAATACTGAGAGTTAAGTTTAATATTGAAAGTTAATTAATAGAGGAAGATAAGTAAAAGTATTCCTTATATATTAATTATTATTAAATTGGAAGAGTTCTTAAATTTTCTTAGTTACATTTTTCATTTCACTTAGACGTATAGTGGTTAGCGTCGCATTCATTTCGTTGTTTTCATTTCCTTAAACCAGAACAATAACCTAGATCCTATGGCTAACAGAAATTTACAAATGAATACTCAAATTCGTGACATACAGAATTTTAACAGAGGGACTAAACTGACTTTTATTCATTACTTATAACAAAAGTTAATAAAATCAATTTAATTTCTTTTAACAAAAGAAGTTAGTAGAATCTTTCTCTCATTGCTTTAAACTTCAATCTTAATTCAACATACAAATACATATTTATAATAACTCTCAATCCACTTGTAACTATAATAGTATAAAACAATATCCCTCATATTAAAATTATTAAGTATTCACATTGAACATCAAGAAAAAAATGGCCAATAATTAAAAAAAATATTGTTTGACTGACAAAAAATTTAAGTAAAAAATTAAACTAAACTTTATATATTATTACTTTACCTTGAGTCAGTCAATCAAAATGAAAAGGAATTAAAATAAATTGAAAACTGTCAGCCAATCAAATACACTACAACTAAACTAAACTTTATATATTATTACTTTACCTTGAGTCAGTCAATCAAAATGAAAAGGAATTAAAATAAATTGAAAACTGTCAGCCAATCAAATACACCCCCCCCCCCTAAAAAAAAAAGGAAAGAAAAGAAATACTCTATATTACATTTATCGTACAAAAGAAAACGCGATATATTATTATTACTTAATTAATTGCTGTACTTTCATGAATGCCACCATCTAACTATATTAATAATTAATACGCGCGAAAATAACCGTGAGCGTCACTGTGTTGCCGTTCTCAGAATCCCGGGCTCATACCTCTGAATGACTATATCTGAAATCTCATCTCGATAGGTTGAACGGAACGGCCGCTAGAGGTCCATATATCGGCAAAATTTCTTTATGACCACCCGGCATTATAAACGTATTTGATGCTCTGTATATTTAATTTATAAAGTGATACACAACAGTTCTGAGGACACTGTCTCCTCCACACCGCGAATTCTTCGGCAATTTAATTATGGGAGACCCCTATGGTTAAGCCCTGCAAGGGGAAGGCACGGGGACGTCCATGCCTTATCCAGGATTAAAACCCACTCCGAAGACGCTAAACACTTCAAAATTAGAATTACCCCTTGATAAATTAGATTAAAATAAAAAGGTTTTTTGAAACACACACACATTGCATTGAAAGATATCCCCCCCCCTCCCCGAAAAAGTCAATAAAAAACTAATTAATAAAAAAAAAACCTCAAAAATTTACAACATCAAAACGAAAAAAAAAAACGGATTAAAAATCGCATCCCTTCTCTCCTCTGAAGTTACGACAATACATCAAGAAAAACTTCACGCGTTTCGCAGAAAGAAAAGAAGAAGAAAAATCCACCCGTATCACTATAGGAAGAGAGCGATATGTAATGGAAACAAATCGAATCAGGTAACAATGGCTTATACCTCATAAAAGAAAAACAATCCGGCGTCTCCCGGCAGAAAGAAAAGAAAGACATACATCCGAAATTGGAATGAATTTCGCCAACCAGACCGGCAAATAACAGAGGGACTGGCCGGGGGAGGGGAAGTAATGCGCATTGGATTAAACAAAGAGGAAGAACTTTTTGTCTTCACGTGATTTCGTCGAGGAGACGGGGCGGAATTATAAATGCCACGGTTCGCGCTAAATCTAACCTAATGAGGTTAACCTTCACATAGATAATGAAGGTTGATTAAGAAAACATGAGAAAGCGATATTTTCTTCTCTTGAAAAATATAATCCTTTTTATTCAAATTTTGATACAAAATTATGGCAACAGGAAATAAGCATAATTTCACGAGTAGCTCAGACGATAATGGTGAATTTTCAATGGGCATAGCATTTAATGAATGAACGTCATAAATTTATTGTAATTGAATTAGTATTTTAGAGCTACTAAAATTGCGCGAATTTGAGACAGAAAATTATTCTGTAAGTCTACGGAAAATTGTTTAAGGAATAAATATAACATAGGCTTACATACAAAACGAAATTATAATGTTTAATTAAGGAAGGTCCATAAACTATAAAACGGTTCCTGCAGAGTTCCAAGGGTAATTTTCATGGAATTTTCCCGGTTTTCGTTAAAATTTCCACGAATATTTTTCCCTAATACGTTAAAATTTCAGAGTTTCTGATGCATCAGTAAGTTTACTGTAATATAAATTCACTAAAAAACTTTTAAAATGTAAAAAAACGCCAAGCTTCAAAACAAAAGTTATGAGTAAAAAATGGTGTGATATCAAATATCCAAGCTTATGTTCAGTTCTGGTACTTAATTTCCTAATCACGAATTTTTCGCATCTAAGTGAAGTGGTTAAGTATGACTTGTTGATAGAAACCCTTCTTCCCTAGACCAAACTCATAACCTGTTTCTGAAAATTTAAGTTTTAAATATTTATACATGCAAGGCTTGTCGCCCATCTTTTCGTATTTGGAATAAATAAATTTTGTCTGTTGAAACGTCAAAAGTATGTTATTTAGTTTTATAAATTATTCATTTTAGTTATTTATGCAAAATATGTGTGTCCTATTATTTGCTTACTTTTAAAATGAATGTAGCAGCAATTTTAAGATGGTCCCGAATTATTCTGAAAATTTGAAATTTCTTTTCACGCTACATTTGGGCAACGTAACTCCAAAGCATGGTATTCATATTTTTTGTTGTTTAATGTAAAATTTTTCCTTTCGGGAATGACAACATTATTTATTATTTTTCTTTCTAGCTAACGGTTTGTTTTGTTTGACATCATGCATCGACTTCAAATAGAAGACTGATTAGAATGACTAATATCCCATTAAAAATCTGTTAAGAAATGTAATTGAGTCCCAGTGCTTAATAAAATTGGATATAACACCATTTTTTGTCGTACGGTTTTGTTGGAATCATGCTATAAACATACTGTATAACAGAGCACCGAAGTGCACAGTTAAAATCTGAAATTGATGTTTTGTTACGGTTCATTTAGAACCCTCAAACTTGTCATTTAGGGATATTTGTACGTTTGCTTGTAATATGTAATAGTTGGAAGTTATGTCTGTTGTTGTGCTACAATTAAGGAATTGTATTGGTCTTGTTCAACACTCCTCGCAGTGGTTATGTGTTTAAAGTTGTTATTTAATATAAGAAGTACTTGTTATTGTGTGCGCAGTTGCACTTAAATAAAAATAATAATAATAATAATAATTATAATAGAAAATTCTAAGGTGGCTGATTTGTACTGTTGGCTGGCTGGTGAGTAGTTAAAAATTTAAATTATTATGTTTAAAGGTAAATGTTCTTGTATTCCATTTTCCCCTTAAAACTTTGTAAATTCTTTGGTACACTTCTTTCTCTGTGTTGCTAAGCAGCTATTCAATACTTTTTTGTGCGCCTTTCTTGTCTCTCACATTCCCAGGGCCCTCGATATAGGGGTGAAGCAGAGATCTTTGTAACAGATCTTTGGAATGTTGATGACTTGCCCATCGCCCGTTTATCCGTCCGTCCCGCCCGCGGAAGAATACAGTGCTGTGAACGGCGGGGTCCGCCGTGCAAGAAAACAAATAAATCATTGAATAAAATCTAACCCGAGACCAAGAAATAATTGAAGAAAAAAATAATTGGGCATTTAACTTCCACAAATATGAAAGAATATAGGCGTTCGAAGTAATCATCTGGCCTCAGTGCTCGGCGCGAGGTGGGATTATTTTAAGTTTATCCGTTGTTACGGCGCAGGCGAAGCGGGGGTTTAAAAATTTTTTTTTTTTTTTTTTTGCTCCTGAGGGGTAAGCGGACTGAGAGCATCGGACGTTTTTTCTTCGCCGGGAGCTCCATGGAACGATCGTCATCCTTTTTGCATCTTAGAAGCGGTTTTCACCAATTGGAATCCATGAAGAATGCTTGCTACGAAAGATCCTGAGAGGCCTTAGTCTACGTGGCATTGGCTTCCTTCTTTGATCTCTCCTATGTGCCTTTCCTTCCTTCTTCTCCCCCTTTTTTTTTTATATAGCTGAAAATAAGCTTAGGTAATATGCATTTTTTTTATATTTATTATGAGCTCATATAAAGTGTTACATACCTACTGGTCACCAGCCACCCGTCTCATGTAATATGTGCGTGTAACCATTGTGATTAATGTATTTATAGGTATATATATATATATATATATATATATATATATATATATATATATATATATATATATATATATATATATATATATATATATATAAATAAGGAAATGGATAAGTGTAGATTTAATTTATGATGAGGATGGTCTTGAGGGTAATAATTATTGTAAAGTTAAATCATGTAATGTCTGAATAAAATATTGTTAAGTTTAAAAATATAATTGTCAAGCCTTTATTTTGGTCATTTGAATTTAAGTGTTATTTTTCATCTTCCCTCATTTTAATTCTATGGCAGAAAGTTTTATTTCTGATTTTGGAGATGTTTTTGA
Source organism: Dolomedes plantarius (assembly GCA_907164885.2). Lineage (NCBI taxonomy): Eukaryota > Metazoa > Arthropoda > Arachnida > Araneae > Dolomedidae > Dolomedes > Dolomedes plantarius. Next base: position 40,395,720 of record OU015502.1, on the reverse strand, counting down.
GGTCAATTTTAGGTCGTCTCCTTGCGGGGAAGTTGTTTTCTGTAAACTGCTTTAATTTAATTTAAACTTGAAGCAGTCATAACAGTTTTCAATTCACATTAACTTTTTTTTGGGCTATCTGTAACTTTAATGATTTTATTTTTAAGACGGCCGCCAAACCTGGCATGTATAAATATTTAAAACTTAAATTTTCAGAAACAGGTTATGATGAGTTTGGTCTAGGGAAGAAGAGTTTCTATCAACAAGTCATGCTTAACCACTTCACTTAGATGTGAAAAATTCGTGATTAGGAAATTAAGAACCAGAACTTAATAAGCTTGGATATTTGATATCACAACATTTTTTAGTCATAACTTTTGTTTTGAAGCTTGGCGTTTCTTTACTTTTTGAAAGTTTTTTTAGTGGATATGTTATTTTTTTTTTTAAATAGGTAAATAACCATACATATATGTATATGTAATTGAGAAATTGATATTTCTCTATTTTGCAAACCCACGTGGTTGTAGCAAAAAGTAAAATATGAATAATTAATCCTTAGTGTTTCCTTTTTCAGGCGGAAGACTGACCGGTTCCCCAGAATACAACCAAGTCTTAGGCGGGAATCAAACCCGCGCCCCCACGTGGCAAGCTGATGCCTTAACCACTTAGCCACTGGGCGACAATCGCAATTCTCCTATGATTAAACGGTTGGGAGAATTAGCGTTGTTGCTGAATAATGGTTGCCATTTTGGCGTACTATCGCCCTGAAATGATAATTTTACAGTTTTATGCTAATTAAAGATAGAAATATTTATTTATTTTAACTGAAACATACAAAAGATTTTAAGTTAGCGAATAACATATCGAAAAAACCAAGCCTCAATCGAATGTGTTCAATATTAAACTCTATAGGTCTTCTTAAAATGTTGACGAAATAATTCTTAGTGAAAACTCGATTCTAGCAAAATCCCTAACTTAGCGGAAAATTAAAAATTCCGTATCTCGGTTAATTTTTAACTTTGAAAGTAAATTTTTATCTCAATTTAAAGTACTCGCTGATAAGATTCTTCTACTTTTTGTTTTAATTTTGTACGATGCTTGGTTCATTCAGAATTTTATAATTTACGCACACAGCTTTAACATGGGAAGTATAGGAGAGAGAGGTGTAGAGTATATAAGCATTAAGCGGTCTGACTTATTTTTGTACTTGGCGCGTTTTTTCTTTTTATGACAATTTTTTTTTTTTTTTTTTTTTTTTGGCTTGGCGTTGCAGGTCGACCGCCCTGCTTGATCCACGTGAACACAGGGAAAAAATATTTAAAAGAAAACAAAACATACCTTTGGTTACGTCAGAAAATGAGTAAACAGAAATCAATAAGGAAATTCACTTACCTAAAAAAGAAAAAAAACCAACATTAGTTTGGTGCAGTCACTGAACAAGTGGAAAACAGATATAAAACAAGGACAGTTAGAAAAACATAGTGGATACCATACACACTCTATTTTTCTTTATAAAATGGGTTGTAATATATATATATATATATATATATATATATATATATATATATATATATATATATATATATATATATATATATATATATATATATATATGTAGGTACACTACTGGCCAAAAGTATTGCAAATTTGAGAAATCTCACATTTTTTCAAGAATAAACCCCAACAAATAATATTTTTTCAATGCAACTGATATTTTTTAAAGTCTCAATATGTTAAAATTAGTTTGAAGACAAGATATGGTTAAGTTATTGAACAAAAATAATTATTTAATTTTATAAAAAATAGCATACAAAAAAATGTACAGGTTATGTGAAATCGGCACCCATTTTGGTTCCCCGGAATAAAATGAAATAAATAAACAATTTCAAGTTCTTCTGAGCAGAAAAGATAATAAATGAGTGCAATTGAACCGAAAAGCATTTAATATGTTGTTCGGCCGCCCCTGGCTTCGATCAGCCTCCTGAAAGGTTTATGCCGATTTCCAGCTCAAAGTACGTCAGCATCAAGCATAAGACCACATAAAACTTTGTTCCCGCACTCTCTCTTACAACTAACTACCTTTGGATGTGTTTTGTAGCTGTCGAGTAACTGACGAGCTTGCTCGAGGTGCAAATTAAGGCTACCGGAATAAAGTTGTTGTTTGTAAGATTTACTGCTTTTTTATGATGTCGGCTAATGTGCCCTTCTACAAACAAGACACCTGCCCCACTAAAATGTTCGACTCGGCGATACAGTTCTTTACAATGTATTTTCTAAAATAATTATAATTTATTTTATAATTGTATTAATTACTCATTTATTAATATTATTGGGCGATATTTTCTTGAGTGGACTGTATCTTTTTTGTTTGTTTCTTAATAATTTCTTCTAATCTTAATCTAGAGGTAACTATATTAATTCGATTCACTAGTTATAGAAACGCACTAGACCTTTTCAACGGACACCATAGTCCTTTATTTATTATACGGAAAGGTCCTTTTTTACGACCTTATTCACTGGTTCTCCATAGGCAACTGAACTAACAGTCGCCAAGGCTTGGCGGTAGCCAGGCTTGACGGTAGCCAGTGATCACGCAGAAGCGCCAACAATTATGTATAGATAATTTATTTTGATATTTTACAATTAAATTAAATTTATATACTTAATTTTATTTAAAAAATTTTCAAAAGCAAAAATGAAACAAAAACAAAAACAAAAACAATTTTTCATCCGACAGAAGTTCGTTAACAGAACAATCCCGGCCCATCATTTAAACACAGCTGTCCACACACCAGAAACAAAATTCAGATAAACTTTCCCCCCAAGAACAAATGGTGACGAACACAAATCGGAACAGCCGTACGTTCTCACGAAGCAGAATTTCAAACACGTATCTCCCGATCAACCCCGCAACGGAAATCAAACAACGGAAACAAACGGAATCATTTGTACTCCGCGACAGAACAAACAATTCAGTAATTCCACTCCGCTGCCAGCAGAGATAGGAAAGAAAGAAAAAAACACGTTCACCCGGAATGAATTTCGACAAGCAAAACAAATACAAACAACGCAAGGACAGGAGAGGAAGGGAGATGAATCGATTCGATCATGCGATCGGAAGAATCGAAACTGTACCTCTTCAAAACCATTTCGGTTTTGTAAGACAAGTCAATCACACGCTGAACTTCATTTACTGAAGACAAATGAATTCATTCTAGACGGTTAAAGCTGCATTAATTGCCGAGAGTTGTGTTTCTCAATCATGCTCCGAGCCATTAAGGGTTCCGAGTAACCGCCATATTTGATTGGCTCGGCTCGATATGAAGACAATTTTTTTTTTCACTTTTAGTTAACCTAACAAAAAATAGTAACGCGTAATATAGAAAGAAATTATTTATATAATATTTATAATTTTCATTTAAAAAATGAATCCCGAATAATATTTCCCGAATAATACAGAAATGAAAAATCAACATTTCTGCATCTTTGTTTATCCTCTAGCTGACCAGGTTTGCGTTTCCGGTCATACATTCCTATGTGGTTCTGTTTTGTTATTGAGTTTTCTACCTCCTCCAGAAAAATGCGATTATTTCCCGCCATATGGTGAGGTTGGTAAGAGGTACGGTCCCATTCAGTAAACAGCGCTCTCCAGCGTCAGGTTTGTGTTTCTGGTCATACATTCCTATGTGATTATTGCTTGCCTTGATGCCTACTAACACCCCTCTGAATTTGTCGGTCGAATTTTGGAACACCCTGTATGTATATATATGGCCCTGC